>PVKB01000808.1:278487-580996 GCA_004027205.1 Ctenodactylus gundi
GGGGGGGGGGGCCACTGGGCACAACCGGATTGGCGCCTGCCCTCCTGGGAGGCTTTGGGCTAGGAATGAGGAACTGAAGCACCAGTGTAAGGACAGAGAAAGCGGCAGGCTGGTCTCCATCATGGTTCCCCACAGTCCCTCTCAGTGAGTACCTCCCAGGCCACAGGAAAGCCGGCATCCAATCTGGGACCTCTCTACCTTCTTCTACACAAAGTCTCCACCCTCCTGCCTACCGAGACCCTTGGGCCCGGATTACACTGGCGTCCTGGGCACGCCTCCACACGCCTGGCACAGCGGCCCCCCTACGTGACCAACAAGGGCTACGGCCTGGGTGGCGGATGCTAAGATAAGGCCAAGGAGGGGAAAACCGCCAAAGCCAGGAAGTTACATAGCCTTGTTCCCCCGGCAACCCCACCACAGTTCCCAAACAGTACAGGGGTGGGGGTGGGCATGTGGGTAGGAACAAGTCCGATTCACACTCCCTTGGCCAGGGCCATCCCAGACCTCAATTTTCTTGTTGGAATAAAACTTCTCTCCAATCTCCCAGGACAGTACTGCCTAAGGATTATAGGGGAACCCTGTTTAAAATGGAAATTTAAGGTATCCTGTCCTCCAACTCCACCCCGGGTTCTCTGTAGATCACCCTGTATTTTCCGTTTTCACTACCGTCCCAGGTGGCTGATGCTGGCAGCCTGAGCCCTTCACTTCAAGAACAGGATGCAGTTCTTGAAGTCAGGATTCCTGCGGCAGGTTAGAAGTTACAGCACAAGGCTCAGGCAACCCACCATCCTGTGTCCACTGGAGTCTATATAGTTCCATCTCCAACAGGTGTCTTCACATCCAGTGAATGACCAGAGACCCAGAATCTACTGTAGTATGTGGAGAGAGCTTATTAAGCACCATGACTGTTGCACACCTCCTGGGCCCAGTACTGTCTACACTGACAACGGAGTCACAGGAAGGTATGTAAGGCATGATGTCTCCTTTCAGGAACACTGGGACCCAGGAAAAATCACTTAAAGTCTCAGCTTCGGTTTTTCTCTTCTGTTCAAAGGGTAGGAAGACACCATGTCCTTATTAGAAGGTGGTAAGCCTCCCTGGGACTCGCAGATAGGAAAGGCCCATGAAAGGGTGCCTCTTAGGTATTGTCCTGGAAGTTGTAGTAGCTTTTATCGCTGGAGGCAAAAGTGAGGCTGTCTACAGGGAAGGTCTAAGAAGGTCAGGGAGCCTTGAGAGTAAGCCCCAAGAAGCAGCATGGTGAGGCTGAGCTTCGGGCACTCCCCAAGTTCTCCTTTACACTGCAGAGGTGGCTGCTGCGGAGCTGAACTTCCCGTACCTCGTGCCAAGCATGACCTCTCCCTTCCTCTGTCCTGGCCCTGGGCTTCACACACAGGAAGACCTCAGCTCAAGCCAGCTACAGGCTGAACCTTACCCCCGGGGTCAGCCATCACAAAGTGGAACCCCCAGTCAGGACTGGGCTAGCAATAGTTTAAATTTCTGTCGAGGGCTGGAGAATAGTAGCGGTTACAGCGGTTGCCTAGCAAGCTTACAGTCCTGAGTTGACTTCCCCAGCACCACAGAAGCTGGGTGTGGTGACCCACGCCTACAATCCCTGCCCTAGGGAGGCTGAGGAAAGAGGACTGCGGCGAGTTCAAGGCTAGCCTGCGCTACACAGTGAGTTCAGGACCAGTCTGGACTACAATATATGTTGCTCTAAGTTTAAGTCTCAGCTCATCTACTAGCTGGGTTCAGCAAGTCACCTTTACTCTCTCAGCCTCGGTGCCCACATCTGTAAAACGGGAGACACTAATGGTTTGTGTTGATGCCCACTCCTCCTGAATTTTCGGTCTCAGGCGCAGGTAGCACTGTCAGTTGCTGTAGCCAGAGTGTCTTTCTTGACCTCTGTCTGTCCTCTGCCTCCATCCTCCTCAGAGCACCCAAGCCACCCTGAATTTCACTTTCTTTCCATCCCCACCACCAGGCCTCCCCATTCTCTACCTATTCTCTACCCCTGAAGAACTGTGAGACTAAAACGCACCTCGCCACTCTTCACTCCCCCACTCAAGAGTTCTTCAGTCGCTTCCCTTCCCCTAGGTCAAGTATCCAAAACTGTGAACTTGACTGTGAACTCCGGTGACGATCCCGCCCTGACTTTCCTCTTCTCCACTGCGTCTCTCACGCCCACCCCATCCCTGCCATTGACAGTGTGACTCCGCACAGTGGCTTCTGCTCCTGCCCGTGCCACTCCCTGCCTACGACACTCTCCGCCACACCGCCATTGGCCTCCTGGACATGCTCCCAGTCATCCTTATGTCTTCAGTGGAAGAGCTGTCACCTTCACCGGCCAAAGCCCCGCCCTCAGGTGTCCCCAGACTTGGCCCCTTCATTGTGGCACGTACTACCTTTGATTATTATTTCTGTTTATTTTTTTTTTGAGACAGAGTCTCACTTTGCAGTTCAAGCCATTCCTGAGCTCACTAGGTAGCCCAGGGAACTCACGCACGGCAATCCTCCTGCCTCAGCCTCCTGAGTGCTGAAATTATTACAGGTATGCATCAGCATATGTGGTGCTGGATTTGAACGCAGGGCCTAGAACTTGCTAGGCAAGTGCTATAACAGCTGAGCTATTCCTCCAGCCCTGTGTTTGATTATAATTAGCTCCTTACTTTCTTACTCTCCCTATGAGACCCTGTCTCATTAATGACCAGACCCCCCAGCACCCAGCAGAGCCTGAGCCCAAAAAATGCTAAGAAATAATGCTTGAAATAATGAAGGAACAAACCCAAGACACAACTAGACCTCCTAGAACCACAGCTAGCAGAAAAATGGCGGCAAGCATCACCCCACTGTCACCTCCGTGTCCTCGCCAAGCCTGTGTCCCACACGCAGCTCTCCTGCGCCAGAAGTCCAACTCAGAATTCAGACCAGGCCTGGCGCCACAGTCCTGTACTCCCAGAACTCTGGAAGGCTGAGGCAGGAGGATCGTAGGAAGTTTGAGCCCAGACTGGGCAACTTAGCAACTCTGTAAGACCCTGCCTCAAAAATCAGAAGTAGAAAATAGCCTGGGAACATAGCTTAGTGTGAATATCCTAGATTAGATCTCCAGTACAAAATAAATAAATAAATAAATAAATAAAATTCAAGTCCTCCCAGAAGTGCAACTCAGGTAGTTAACAAGACCCTTGATCTGTCTGTTATGATCTCTGATTCTCATCCTGATTCGGGCCTCTCTGACCACCCTCATCCCCGGTAGGGAAGAAATAGACCCACCCTCGAAATGTGGCCTCGGACCACTGAGCCAGTGATTCCTTCTTTTTCCAGAGAAGCCTTCTAACAGGCTCCCTGACTCTTGGGGCAGACCAGGGGAGAAAATGCCTGAGATCTTCCCAAGACATTCAGGAATTCATGCCGGGCATTGGAGGGCAGGCGAGAGGCCCTCCTCCTGCGCCCTGCCTGTAATTCTCCAAAGGCATGTGTCACTGGCTTCCCAAATCATCATAGTTCCAATTATGTTTTATCTCCCTACAGGACCATGCTGCCCTTGAGCCAAGAGATCATGTATCAGTAGCCTCTGCCTCCACAAGGCCTGACAGAGTGGAACCTCAGTAATTGTTGAATGAAAATATGAACTTAAAAATGAGTGTGTACCTGAGCATTGCCAGGGGGAACTGCCCATTTTCCTCCATTAGGAGATGAGATTTGTCCTATTTATTGAAGACATTCCTCCTGTCTTCACAGATTCCAGAGGCTAATAACCTCCGGAGTCAAGAGGATCATTTTTCTTTGCCTAACCTAAATTTCTCTAGATACAACTTCAAGGCATTTTCCTCTAATCTACCTCCCCAGCCAGGGAACTAAAACCCATTTCTTTGCAAAGAGACAGTTACTAACTGACTCTGTTAGCCTTTCCTTTAACAAATTCAATCCCAGAACCTTCACTGTTGCCTCTCTGGGGTCCCATTGTCCAGCTCTTTCCTTGTTCCACTGCTCTTGGGGCTATGGCCAAGTGCCCAAAGGCCTCCTTCAGCAGCAGAGGCAGGCCTGGGACATGCCGTTCTCCAAACATACAGCTGCCTGTGCACACGAGACGAACACCTCTGTCCACCCATATGCCCAGTCCCAGGCAAACACACCCTAACGGGCAGCCTCCCCTCAGTCACCCTACTATAGCCCCTGAGCCCTAATCTGGTGAATTCTCACCCACCTGGATACACATTCACACACACATGAATAGGCTGCCCGGAGCACAGCTTTCTACCCACAGGTGAGCCAGAGGAGGCGGAGCATCCGAAGCCCTCTTCCTTCTCCCCCACTCCTCTTTCCTCCTCCTCCTTCCACAGCTCTCCTTTCCATTGGCCACCATGGGCCAAGCCTACTTTCCTCCCAGCTCCACAGTGATTTTCCACTTCAAGGCTGAAAGCAAACAGCAAATGAACCCAAGTCAGCTTCCACCACTTGCTTCTGGGCCCCTCCTGTTCATTCTCTCGAATTCTCGATGCAGCTTCTGTCTGGCCGGAGGACAAGCACTGTCCTTCATCCCCTTCCTAACCCTCCACTGGGAAGCAAGGTTTCTTGAGTTTTTACAAGAATTAACAATGAGAAAGACTGGAAGCTAACAGATGAGCTAGGTTCCTAGTCAGACCCAATGACAGGCCTGGTTTGTGGGCTCCTGAGCGGGCTGGCCACTGTGTCACCGAGCCGGGGAATGCAGCAGGAGGGCGGCACGAACCATATTCATTCATTCATCATTCGACAAATATTTACCCAGATCCTACATCAAGCACCACTCTACACGAACAAAACCAACAAAACCCTGCCTCTGTACGTTCTACGGGTGGAGTCAAAGTACAACTTACTGGGTGCCAGAGGGTAGTAAAGGGAACCAGAGCAGGAAGACGGGGTGCAGGATGATGGCAGAGTGTGCCATTTAAAGTAGGGTGGACTGGCCAAGAGGCACAGACCTGTAATCTCAACACTTGGAGGGGTGGAAGGGGATGAGGTAGGACGATCACAAGTTCAAGCCCAGCCTGGGCAATTTAGTGACTTAGACACTGTCAAAATCAAAAAATAAAAATGGGCCGGGGTGTAACTTATTGTGAAGGACCTGAGCTTGATCCCCAGCACCAAAGAGAGAGAGAAAGAGAGAGAGAGAGAGAGAGAGAGAGAGAGAGAGAGAGAGAGAATGTCAGTCAGGAAAGGTGACATTTAAACAAAGCCTTGAAGGCGATAAAGAAGTGAGCCATGGTGAAACCTGGAAGGTTTTTCCAGAACAATCCTGCAACTGCAGTTATAAAACACCAGTGTTGAGAGGTAAGAGCTAGGAGATGGCCAGTAGAGGGGCGCCATCCAGAGGAGCTCTTCCTCCTGACCACAGGGCTGGGACCACCCCAGGCTCCAGGAGAGACGAGAAAGGCCAATTTGAGGATGAAACTGTGACTTGGGATGGGAAAAATTGCTGAAGAATAAAGAGAAACCCAAGATTTGAGATGCCGTTGGAGCTCAGTTCTAAAAGGAAAAAAGTGAACTCATAATGCAGCAGATGAAGGAAACGTGGACATTCCTAGCAAAATATAAATAAATAAATAAATAACTGGGCAGAAGCTGCAACCAGCAGGAATTTGAGTGCCTCTCAAATCCAGTTGGTGGTAGTTGCTTTGAAAATGTTACTCTACGGACTGGAGTTTGGGCCAACTGAAGCTTCTCTAAAAAGTTCAGCAGGCCAGTGGTGAAGGGTGGTGGCAGAGCTGGCCACTGGCCACCTCCCAGTTCAGGGTCCACACAAACCCTGTGCCTTATTCCTCTTGAGCACCTACTTTGTTAGCATTCATTACGCGAACTGCTATCCACTTGGGTCTCATATAACCTTCTCAGCAGTCATATGCGGAGGAAATTATTCTACTGATTTAGAGATAAGGCCAGGTCTGGTGGTGCAAGCCTGTAATCCCAGGAAGGCTAAGGCAGGAGAAACAGAAGAGTCCAACCTAGGCCGCCTGGTAACTGAGACCACCTCAAAATAAAGACTAAAAAATTGGCTGTGTATGCAGCGCAGGGTGAGGGTCCTGTGCCCAGTCTCCAGTGGCCCCCCACACACACTGGCCCCACCGCCTCATGACTCCTTTGTCCCCCAAGCCTCTCCATAACCCCATTTGCAACGGCACTGGAAACAGCACAGGCTCAGCTGGTCTCTCAGCCAGGAAGAACTGGACACATCCCTGCTTCTCCACTTTACTTGTCAGTGGTCCTGGGCAAGCTTTTGCCCTTTCCAACACCCAGCGTCCACACCTGCGAGCGAGGGTGACAACATAGGCCCCACCTTGTAACTTGCGAGGATCTACTGGGAGATACTCTACTTCTCAAAAAATTGTGATGCGTGCTACAATCATCTAGACGTAGTTGTATCAAGGAAGGTTCCAAGTTTGGTTTTCTAGTATGAGCATCACTGAATTCAATGTTTTCTCTGCACTGACATCACTCTCTGCCCAGCATTCCACCAAGCCTTCCTGAGTGGGAGAGAAAGGGGTGGAGCGACAACTAATCCCTTGGGAATTTGCTCATAGGCTGCGGATGGATTATCTTATCCACGGCCCCTGGGAGTGCAGAAGGCAAATACCAACTCCCCACAGGGGTGTGGTGTGGTGCTGGGATAAGGATGGAGCCAAGAAGCTGCCAGACAGAACAATGGTATGAAGGCTGGCACAGAGCTGGTGCTTCTAGAGGAGGCAGCCACAGCGGGGCACGGAAGCCTGGGGGAGAGCGAAAGGTGTGTACAAGCCACTGCTATCTGTCACGCTCAGGTACCTAGTAAAAAAGGGGAGGACAGTGGAGGCCAGGTCCCTAGGGCTGCTGGCTGAGAGGGTCGGCACCTAATGCAGGAGATGGCGCAGTGTGTTCCAAGTTCTCCCTGTAAAGACACCAGGGCTGCTCAAGGCTAGACGCAAAGATGAGGGGTAAGACAGCTACACCCGGATCAGGATGAGGCCTGAGACAACTGAACCCTGAGTTGCTTATTTTGGTGAAGCCATCCATCCAAAAGAGAAGCTTTGCTTCTCTTGGCAGATTGCTCAAAGGTGCTGGGGAGCCGTCCACAGGGCTTCTTCCTGGCAGCCACCACTATCAACTCATTCTTGCTCACTCACTAGCTTTCCAGCTCTCCCTCACCACAACAACCTCACCCTCGCCCCAACGGGTGACCCACTCCAACACTGCCACAGCTGGAGCTGGTCAGGATTCACGGCTGGATCAACACCCTCCTCCCTTCTGTAGTGGTGGAGCTCTTCTGGCGAGAGGGGTGGGCCCAGTTGGAAACACCAGGCAGGACTGCCGAATTTTCAATGAGGGCACTGCCCACATATTCTACAATCTGGCTTGTGTCCCAAGAATAGCTGTGAGGTCCCGTCCTTTCTCAATCCCAACCTGCTCTTACCTAACCTACGTGCAAAAGAGGCTGACTGAAATACAACTTAGCATGCCACCTTCTGTCTCTCCCTCCCTCCCTTTGCCCCTCTGTACTCTAGCTAGTACTCCTCTCTTTCCCACACTGGGCACAGTGGCCCCTGATACAGCCACAGTCCATCCCAAAAAGATGAATTTTTTTTTATTCAAATCAGCAAACTCAAGCCCCACGCCATGGTGGGCAGCCCTCCCTTCTCTGTCCCTTCAACCCTAACCCTTAGCCACAGCGAGGGAAATGGGAATGAAACCACGAGGGCCTCTGTCAGGAAAGGCTGCTCCGGATATGCGGCAGGCACAGCCCAGCTGTGGATGGGATGGCAGTGGCCATGAGACTCTTCCCATACATTAAGTCCCCGCAGCTACAGCTGTGGGAGAAACCTACTTAGTTAGGGAAGGAAGGCCAGTCCAGCAACAGCTTAGAAGACAGCATCCCTGATGTCCAGCCAAGGAACAGGCTGAGAGCCAGGAGCTCAGGTTCCACGGAGCCCAAAGGCAAAGAGAGGCATGCTAAGACCTCCAAATTTTGGTCCCAGGGAAAAATGTTGGTCCAGTTTTGAGGGGTGTGGGAAAGGAATGTATTTGTAGACAGAGAGGAAAAGGCTGCCACCCCCACAGGACTAGCTGGATCCCCACTCTGACAGAGGAGAGCTTCAAAGCTCCAGGGGTCTCCCAGGGAATGTCGCTGCTAAAACATATATATATACATATATATTAACCATTCGCGGGAGGGCAGGAGCAGGGACGAGGCCGGATCAGAGAATCTGGCGTGGCATCCCATAGCCGGTCATGCCCGCCTGAGACGCTCCACGGTTGGTGCCCATCTGTAAGCCGATCACATTCTTGCCCTCTTGCAGCTGGTTGTCTGTGAAATTCCGAGGGTTTTCCTTGGACTTCCTAGGTGGGAAGGGAGCACTGGTTAGGAGAAGTCAGAGGCTGCCCCAGCAAATCTCTTCCCTAGGCAGAGCACAGGTTCTGCTCTGGGCTCAAGGGCCAACACCAACCCTGCCCTAGATTTTGCCTCCTTGTCTCTCCAAAGGGAGTCAACTGCCACCCCAGGGAGTTCTGAAGATTAAGTGAGACAAGTTATGTGAAAATGCTTTGTAAGGTTCCGGTTGCTACAGAGTCATCGCTTATTTTCTAGGGACAGGAACGGGCAGGAACACTGCCTGCAGGGCAGAGTGCCTGACGGACACTTACTTAGGAAACCAGTTGGGATCCCCAGAGAACAGCCCGTCGCTCCGGGCTACCGCCAGCCCACCGAGGTTCATCAGTGTCCGCTGCACGCAGGCCATGTTCTTTCCTGTTGAGAAGAAGGTGTGCTGACCTCAGCAGGACTGAACCCAAGCTGCCAGGGTTCCACCTCTGTCATTACGTCAGCTGCCTGCCTTCCAAACTCTGTCCTCCTTGTTCCCATCCCAACTCACAACATGGCCAATTACTCCATGCAACACAATACACACACACACACACACACACACACACACACACACACACACACACACAAACACACTCTCTCTCTCTCTCTCTCTCTCTCTCTCTCTCTCTCTCTCCCACACTCCCTTTTCAGTCTTCAGGAAACCCAAAACCCATCCTTTCTTCCTCGTCAGCAAGGCCCGGGCCCTGTCTCACCTTCCCAGAGATCCACAGTTTGAAAGATGTCAGTGGTGTTGATGCCGTAGCGCTCAGCTGCCTGCAGGAACTGAGAGATCTGCTCCATCTGCTTGAAGGCCATGGTGGAGGCCTGGATCTTCTTCACTGGGGCCTGCCCCTCAGGGTACAGGCCATTAATGAGCTCACACAGGACCTGGCGAGGACAGCAATTTGCAGAGGTAAGGACGCACCTGCTGCAGATCGGCATGCACAACCCTCAGCACCGGGCAAGGTGACCCACAGCAGTTCTCTCACGAAAATGAGGCTTCTTCCTCGGTGCCCCCCGGGGCCTTCCCGAGTGTTATCTAAATGCAAGGTGGCACCTTCACCCTACCTTTCCTCGATGGAGAGAATGAAAAACCTGAATCCTCTCTTATGCCTAATAAAGGTGCTGAGGCTGAGGTGAGGCTGGGACCGCACGAGCTCCCTTTTCGGCTTCAGAATAAACAATGCCCCGTTCCCTAGGCACAGGCCCGCCTCCCTGCACCTCCAGCCCAGTGGGGCCACCTCTCACCGTGCCATCCTTGAGCCAGTTCTGGAAGTTCTCACGCCCAGGCTGGGGCCGGCCCACATCCTTGCGGCACTGGGTGGTGATCCACTGGATCAGGATCTGTTCCAGGTCTGCATCATACTGTTTCTCGATCTTCTGCTGCACCTCCCGGCTCATGCCGTACGCAGGTCCCCTGTTGGCCATCCCGAACGGCGGTGGTGGCTATTGGCAGCGGGGCTGAGGACGCAAGCAGGCCCACGGTTAACACTCCGCGGCCCGGGGGGAATTCTGCCTGCAGGGAACATACCATGTCCCCAGGTGAGGACCAGAATGACTGCCAGCTGGGGGGACTCTCGCCTTGAGCATGGGCTAGAATTGTAATGCTCACAACTCCGGGAGGCAGGAGGCCACAAGGACCATCATTCTCTCCTGTGATAAGCAGTCTGCCCCTCACAGGAAGGCGCCCTACTAAATCTCAACACATTGTTCTGTTACCAGAATGAAGCGACCCACGGAAAGAGAATGTGGGGTAAATGATTGAGGCTCACCCCCTCATTTGAGGTGATCGGCTATGCAAGGCCATGTTCTTAGTATCCCTGGGAAAGGGAACAAGGCAACGGGAGGAGGAAGAATATGGGGCAGCTTCCAAAACCTACGACAGGGACTGGAGGAATGGCTTGGTGGTTAAAGCACTTTCCTAGCAAGTACTAAGTCAAGAATTAAGTACCCGAGTTCAATTCCCCAGCACATAAGCCGGGTGTGATGGCGCATGCCTGTAACCCCTGCCAGGAGGATTGCTGTGAGTCCAAAGCCAGCCTGGGCTCCATGGTGAGTTCAGGACAAGCCTGGACTACACAGAGAGACCCTGTCTCAAAAAAAAAAAAAAAACCCAACACAAAACAACCCATGCTGGGAGCTGGAAAACTAAATCAATCTAGCCATGATCAACCACCGGATTTTAACTGAATAGCTTTTAGGCATTGTGGGAAAGAGATAAGTCCTAGGTCCCTTAAACATCCATAGCGCCATCAGGAAGATGAAATGAACACCTATGATAGGAGAAAAATTGTATATAAAAAATATCAAGCTGTACTCTTCAGGTAACATGCGTAGGGATTAAGAGGAAAAGCAGAAGCCACCTGAGAGGACTTGCTGGAAGAGGCAGGTCCTGGTAAGCCCTCACTAGATTCCCCTGGCTGACGCAGGGAGTTTCCCGTGAGAAACCAGGCAGTCAAAACAAATTCCCTTTTCCCTTCTAGGAACTGTGGTAGCCAAAAGAATGCCCTCCCGGTATAAGGCATCTGCGCCCTAACTCTCAGCATCTGTGGCTACATTAACTTTAAAGCACAAAAAGGGGGTTTTGCAAACAGGATTAAATTGAAGGGCCTTGGATGGGGAGATAATCCTGGATCATCGAGGTGGGCCCAGGAGTCCCTACTAAGTGAAAGGGAAGCTGGTAAGTCAGAGTAGAAGTCCCTTTAAAAAAATAATCCGAGGTTGGAGTCATGAACTAAGCATGGTAGTCTCTAGAAGCTGGAAAAGGCAAGAAAAAAAGATTTCTCCCAACTCCCCCAAGAAGGAATGCAGCCCTGCCAAACGAGATCTTACTGTTGCCTCTAGAATTCTAAAAACATCACATTAAGAAAAATTAATCTAAAAAAAACCCTATATACTAAGTTTGGAGAAGTCTGTAAGAGTACAAACAGGAGCCCTCAAGGGGATTTTTAGGAAAACTTGCGAGAAAGGGAAGGTGGGGAGACACAAGGGTTTCTATGACTGCTTGAGGACCTTGGTTAGCGAGAAGTGGGTGGTTTCTGACCATTGGCCACAGTTGGCAGCCCAACATCGCTGCAGGCAGTCTGCCCCACCCACCAAGGTCCTGCACCCAAGGGCCTGCCAAGCAAGTCCTGGGGCGCTGCTGGTGCCAAGAAGGGCCAAAGCGAACTCAGTCCTCCATTTCCTGTTCCCAGTGTCTCCACATGCTCTGACATAGAGGTAGCTCTCTGAATGCTCAAAAAAGTGGGTGCCCAGGACAGCCACCTGTGTTCCAGGGAGGAAAGGGAGCCACCTATTCGCCCACGCCTGGCTCCAGGCCAGGTTGGACTCAAGGGATGAAGTCATTCTGGCTCCCTCTCCCAAGCACCCAGGTTAAACAATTCTGCCACCCCCGCAGTGGGGCTGGGGCTCTCGCCAATGACACGGAGCCAGGCTGCTTGCCCTCTGGCCCCAGAGCTGGGGTCTCAGGTCAGTCCCCTCCCCACACCCCAACATGGCTGCTCCTTCCACAGGGGCCTATCAAGCAGCACACTTCCTGCAGAGATCCTCCCCATAAATCAGTTATTTTTAAATGTCATTAAGACTCACCCACACCCTACTTCCCCCAACCTAAAAGCAGGGGCCAGATAACATCCGACTGGGTCCTGGCCCACACTGCCTGTCATACCAATCCGTTGGGGGATTGCAGGCGGGTGGAGGGAGGGAGCCTCCCCACCCTGCACAGGCCCAGCTGCTCAGCCGCCGCTCAGTCTCGCAAGCCAGCCGTAACCTCTGACCACAGGGAAATGGCCGGAAGCCTGAGTAGAAGACGGAGCTAAGGCTGCTACCATGAGCGAGCCCCGTTCTGTGGTGCGATTTCCAGGCCTTTCTCTGGAAGCAGTTTCACTATGGTTACCTGGGTCTCAGAATTGCTTATGTGGAGACAGGCGGCCTAAGGCCAGAGGTCACTACTACACAAGAAAGGGCAGGAAAATTACTCATCCAGACACCAGGATGAAGAGAAGGATCTAAATTCAGACCTGTTCCCCTGATCCCCCGCCCCTCCGCCACCCCCAGGTAGCACAGTCCTGCCTCCCAGACCCACCTCAAATCAGACAGCGGATGCTGAGGGCCCTCCCTGGGGCCTCTGGGGCCTGCCTGGACACAGCTGCCAGGTCATGGCCTCCAGCCGCAGTATCTCTGCTGCAGTCTGGGGCCACTGCTCTAGAGCCCTGAGGTGCCAGAGCCCTAGGGTGAGTTCCAGGGACAGGCCAGCAGGGCCCAGCCTCCACAGCTGTCCCCCCTCCTCATCCCGCCACTGACGGGCCACGGCTGCTGCAGCTGGAGAGGCCCCACCCTGGTGACTGGTGACGCCCAGGGACCTACTCCCTCAAAAAAAGGGAAAAGTCAGGCCTGTGCTGGGGTGGGGGAGAGGAGGCGTGCCCAGCTGGAATACAGGCGGGCAGATGCCCGGACATCGGAAGCCTAACAAGTTGGAGTGGGCTGGCAGGCAGCCGCCTGAACTCTAGCTGTGAGAAGAGCCCACACCCTCCCCACTGAGGTGACAGCAGTCGGGGAAGGGGCAGGGGCCAGGAAAGGCGGCCGGCTCGGGGTTTTTGGCTGCGGTGTCTGAGACGACCCAGGACTCTCCATTCACCGCACAGACAGGATGCAGGGGAAATCCCCAGCTAGAATTTGGGGTGGGGACTAGGCAGGAGAACCGGGACTAAGCGCTGCCTTGGGGCAGGGCTCGCCCCTCCAGGGGCGGTCCCCTCTCTACCCAGAGCCCCAAGCCCAGGAGCAAGCCGCAGCGGCACAAACAGGAAGCCGCCAGGTTTGCAGGCCGAGAAGGGGAAGCCGTTGCCATGGCTTCTGTGTACTAAACACAGGCACGGAGGCAGGGTGGGGGCACCGGACAAACACCCTCCTCCGCGACCAGGCTCTGAGCCTGGGGCAGAAGCGTCGCCTTGGGGTGGGCTGTGGGAAACGCCACGTACAGGCCAGTCGCGGAGGTCGCGGCAGTGGGAAGGGGCGGCCCCGGCTGGGGAGTCCAGCAGTGGGCTCGAGGAAACCCGTGAGCGAGCAGCCCTGGAAAAGGTACAGCGGGTTCGGAGCCTGAGAAGGGACACGCCTAGAGGGCCAGGGGACGGCGTGAAGGCACACGGGAGGCTGACCCCCGCGGGCCGGCGGGCGCCCGGGCCCAGAAGGCGGCAGGACGGGGTCCTGACAAGCTAGCGCCCTGCCGGCCGTGAGGTCGGCCCCGAGAGGCAGGGAGGAAAGACCGGGACAGGAGGCAAGGGGCCGGCAGCCGTCCTCGACGGGTACTGAGCCTAGAGAAAGCCGGGGAGCCCTGCGCACCGTAAGCACCCCGTCCCCCCAAGCCTCAAGGCCCGCCCCAGGAGAGCCGGGGCAGCAGGCAGCTTCCGGTCCCGCGAGTCCGGCCCCGCGGCCCGCCCTGCTCCGGCCGCACCCGGGCCGTTAGCGGATGAGTCACTCCCCGCCGCCCGCCGCCCGCCGCCCGCCGCCGGGGTGACGCAGTGGTCTGGGCAGCCCGCCCGCCCGCCGGCTTTCCCAGCAGCAGGGGGCACGGCGGGGCGCGGGCCTGGACGGCGGCACCCCACCCTCGCACCGTCGGGCGCGCCGGGCAGCGATCGCACGGCGGCTGCCAGATGCCCGGGGTCGGGCAAGCGTCCCGCGAGCGAGCGGGCCTAACAGAAGACGGCCCCACGCGCGGGGTCCCCTCGTCCCCGGAGCAGCCAGGCTGCAGGGGGAGCTGCAGCAGGGAGGGCGCCGGCGCTGCCCGCACGTGCTGCGGGCAGCCGGAAGTGGCGGCGCGCCCGGATCCCCAGACGCGCCCCGCCGCGCGCCCCTCGCCGTGCCCGCCCGGCCCACGGCCCGAGCCTCCCTGCGCTCGGACGCCCCGTCCGGGCGCCAGCGAACCCCGCCTGACCTCACCGCTCGGCGATGCCCGCTCGGGAACTGCGGACGGGACCTAACGGCCCGGAGCGGAGCGGGACGGTGCCCGCTCCCGAGCGCCCCCCGCGCCCCGCGCCCCGCGCGCTGCTCACCGTCCGAGCGGGCCGAGGGCGCGCACCACGGGCCGGCAGCGCGAGCAGTGCGCCCGCGCCGGGCGGGCCGGGGGGTTTTCAGGAGGGTCCCGCCTCGGACGGGGCGGGCCCGGGGCGGGGCGAGGGCCGAGACGCTTTAAAGGAGCCGCAGCGGGGAGGCGGCCGCCAGAGCAGGACGTGAGATGGGTGCGCGGGGAGAGCGGGACCCGAGGATCGAAGTGGCCCGCCCCACGCGCGAGCCCCGACCCTCGCCCCGGAGCGCGCGCGGACCGTGCCCCGACGGGGTGGTCTCCCTAGACGGGCTCCAGGCCCGGGCCGCGTGTTCGCCGTGAGAGGAGCCCTTGCTGAAAGACTGGCGAGGTAAACGGAGGCAGAAGGAGATCTTTCCTACAACTCGCGAGGGTGTGACAGGCGCGAGGCTGGCAGGCCAGGGCAGCGCCCGCGCGTGGTCTCGCTCGCCACTGATTTCAAGCCTGGGCAAGAACTCATAGTGAAGTCACTGTTTGCCCCGGGGCTCAAGAGGTGTGGTCAGTGTCGACCTGACTTCTCCTGCCCATTCATCTCCTCCCGTGTGACCTGGCATCTCCCCCAGTCCCGGCGGGATCTGTGGAGGATGGTGGCAGGGGTTCCTGTCTCTGAGAGTGGGGGCGCATGGGGCGTCCCTCACCCTTTTAGGCTTCTGTTGGGCACAGTTCCCTGGGCGCGTCCCTGCTTGCGATCATCAGAGGAGCTCTTCACCCCAGGTTGAGCCCGGCAGTCAGATATCACCAACAACCAGTTTCCCCAGCCTTCTATTCTGTCCCCTCCCTGTCCTTCCCCGACCTAGGGACTGTCATTATCTTGATTCCTATGCTGTGTCTTTACAAAGGTTGATCCTCTCCCCGAGATTTTTTTTTTTGGGGGGGTAGCACTTAAAATGAACCCAGGACCCTTGCACTGACCTGCATCCTTAGTTCATTTTTTCAGTCTTGTGAAGCTGTCCAACTTGAGATCTTTCCTTCTCGGCCTCTCAGGACTGCTAGGATTATGGGCCTGTACCTCCTCAGGCTCCCGGGTGGAGAGGTTCACAGGGAGACCACTGTAGCTGCTCCCTACACTCCCCAGATCCTATAGCCCTGTCCTTACCCGCTGCCCAGCCCTCATTTCTATCCTTGATCATCGTTTCATCCCATCTGTTCCTTACCCACTATGTGATTTTTGGGCAACTTAATAAAGCACTCTGTGCTTCAGTGCTCCAGTCTATAAAACAGTCTGACAGTCAGGCCTGTGGTGCAGGCTCGTAATCAATCCCAGCACCCTGGGAGGCTGAAGCAGCTCACAAGCTTGAGCCTAGCCGGGGCAACTTAGTAAAACCCTGTCTCAAAATCAAAAATAAAAAAGTGGGCTGGGGATGTAGCTCAATATGAAGGCACTAGGTTGATCCCAGTACCAAAACAAACAAGAACAACAACAACAAAAAGAAACGAAATTGACAGTACTCCCAAAACTCATGGAGTTATAGAGAATTAAGTAGAATGTGGAGTTTAGAGTAGTCCCTGGCCCCTGTAAACACTGTGATCAATGTTATGTCCTTCTGGGAAGGTTCTCCACCTGTAGCATTCGTCCCAGAACATGCTGCAACCCTTCACTACGCGTTTGCTGACTGGAACTGCACTCTTTCCTTTGTGTTATCGTAATAACCCACACAAAGCTTTATCAAAGAACTTATCACACCACAATGTAACAATTTCTTTGCTTGTCTGCCTCATTGGCTAGAAAGGATTCCCCAAGGACAAAGGCATGTCTTAGTAAACTTTGTATTTTCTCAAGGCTTCTAGATTCATAGCTGGTCTTCAGTAGCTGAGCCCAGCAGATACTTAAAAAGTGTTGTTTGAATGATTGTTTCATGTGACCCCTTAATTTAGGGAGCTCACCCTCTTCTGTAGGGGCCCACACCTCACTCTTAGATTCAAAACTAGATGATACACACAGGATCATTTTTCAGATTTTCTTTATTCACCCGTAAAAAAACTTCACCCACACTACAAACACCACACGCGCACGGGCTCACACACACACACACACACACACACACAGAGGCAGGTAGACTAAAGGCCCTATTCCAATCCCCAGATTCACCTAGAGGTTCAGCACATACACTCTGTACCAAGCTCACCCAAGCCCACCGTCAGCGCCTGTGCCTAGGCACCAAAAGGTGACAGGCTGTGCCCAGGGTTGCAGCTACAGGGTGTCGGGGACCTCCTTTGCAGGTCCACAGGCCTTATGCAAGCCCACCCAGTCTCACACTAGGTGTTCACAACAGAGTGGCCTGTTCTGGGTGGGGAGCTGGCTGTCGATAAGCTGGTAGCCGGGCCCGGAAGGCATCTCGGCGGCGGCGGAAGGCCAAGAACTCCTCCCGGAGGGCAGCACAGCGGGCCTCCGGGCCAGGAGCGTGGGCACTGCTCAGAAGGCAGCCTTCCTCTGGAGTCTTCACACCTGCGGGAGGAGGCGGATGTGAGAGAAGGGGCCTTGACATTCACCCTGTGAGTGACTCAGACGCGATGCTCCCAAGGGCCTTTGTGTGCAGATTGGCCAAACAAGGCAAGGGCCGGAGCAAAGGAGCCCGGCACAGGGCCTGGCAGCCCTGCACGGAAGGGTTCTCAGGAGGCAGAGAGGACATGGGGCAGCACAGCCTGCAGCACAGAGCTTGCCTTTATGGAAGCTTACACACCTAGGTCTGGCTCAGCTTCAGGTCGGGGCCGAGAGCCCGCCAAGCCCAGGTGCAGAGGCTCCAACAATTCCAGGTCCCCAGGGAACTCCGAGTCCCACTCATAGTTCTCATCCACTGATGTGTTCCTCCTATTAAAAGGGACAAAAGTGCTGTGGGTGGAGGACAGGATATCACGACAAGTCTAAACCTAGGGTCCCCCAACTCAGGTAGGCCCTGAAAGCCCCTGGACCTCCACAAAAGCTTCCAAAAGAAGACAGTCTTCTGGTCCCAGGATGGAGAAGGAACAGTGCAGGCCACTGGGCTGGAGGAAAGAATCTGAGTCAAAACTGCAGGCCCCGGGCCAGGGCCAGGATGGGCAGCGAGGACCCTCACCTCTTGCTGACTGTCACCACGTGCTCCCGTCGGGGCCACCTCTCAGGGCCGCTGGCCCAGCTGCTGGTGTCTCCTGGAGCCGGGCTGAGGTAGCTGCCCCCTGCGGAGGGGGCCGTGGAAGGGGGTCTCAGGAAGGAAGCGCTGCCCCTCCCACTGCTCTGGCTTGTGAGGCTGCCCCTGGGAGCAGCGGGGAGAAGGCCTGGCAGCAGCCTCTCCTTCAGTGTCCAGTCGGCCAGAGCTGTGTAAGGGGGCTCACAGGTGGTCCCGGCCCCGACCACTCCCCCAGGAAGCGCTGTCCTGGAAGACGCAGTGGGAGAGTCCAGGGGGCGAAGGAAAGTTGTGGTGGGACAGGGTCCGGCATCCATGTAATCTGGGGGTGGGACAGGGGCAGGCTCCTCAGGAGGGGGCCAGTCCCCGTCCACATTCATCTCCCGGAAAAAGGGCAGGCTCAGGTACTGCAGCAGGGGTCCGGGGCCTGGCAGGGGACTGGGCGGGGCTGCTGGAAGGGGCCCCACAGGGCTGATGTCCGCAATGCAAAGGGGCTGGGGTGGCCCACTGGGGCTGCTGCTGCTACAGTCAAAGGACCGGGCCAGACGCCGCGCTGGGGTCAGAGTTTCTGCCCGCTCCAGGCTTGACCTGTTTGGGGGGGCCCCTGCTGGGGGTCCCATCACAAAGCGCCCATCTGGGCCCCGGCAGATGGGCTCCAGAGGCAAGGGTCCCCGGGTCGCTGGAGGGTCCGGCCGGGGACTGGGGGGCCGCGTGGGCTCCCCCCAGAGCAGACTCTGGCGCAGGCTGGGGACCGGGGAGCCCCGGAGCTTCAGCTTGGCCACGCTGTCGGGGCTGCCTGAGCCCGGCACAGAGCTGGGAAAGGACAGGAGGTCAAGGCCTGTTCTCGAGAGGTTTGGCGCACAACAGAGCAGAGCTAGGAGAGGACCGACATGGCGGAGGGGTGAAGGGAAGGCGCAGGCAGCGCCAGGGCCTCCCCCCTCAGCCACCCACCGCCTCCCGGCCGCTCTTCCGGGCCCTCCCGCAGGGCACAGGAGGAAGTTGAGGGTACAGGTGAGTATGATGGGACTTACTGGGGGGCGGACTTCCGGGGTGGGGAGAAGATCAGAGGCGGATCTGTAAGAGCCCGAGAGAACCGGTGGCTCAGGCAAACTCCAAGATCTTCCAGGACCCAGACCTTGGGGGTCCACCGACCCAGGGCACTCAGCCCCTTCCCCCCAGGGCTGGGAGAAGGTGCGCAAGACCGGGTGCAGGACCGCGGAACGCATGTTCCCGCGGTGGGCAGGCCGCCCCCTTCCGGGAGCCTGGCCCGGGACGCGGATGAGGGTGCAGAGACCTACCCCGGCGGAGGCGCTTGCGCCTGCGACGAGCAGCCCTGCGGCGATTCATGAGGCAGGCCGCCAGGATGCTCACCAGGACCGCCACGCCCAGGAAGCAGACGCCGCCCACCACGCCTGCCAGCACCGGCTGGGGCAGCAGGCCCGGCAGCTGTGTGCGCGACGGGTAGACCTCAAGGCCTGGACAAAGGGGCCCGGGGGTGTCAGTGGGATTGGAGCCTCCGCAGCCCCGGCAAGCCCCAGCACCCTTGGGTCCCGCCAGGTTCTCACCGGAAGTGGAGACATTGGCCGTGTTGCTGGGATCACTGACGTAGCTCCCTGCAAACGCCACCAGGCGGAACTGGTAGAGAATGTCCTGGGGGTGAGGAGTACCGGGAAGACAGTCAGGGCCCACCCAGCCCACCCAGCCCAGCCCTGTAGGAGAAGACGGGGCTTGCTTGCGCAACGGTGCAGTGTCTACAGAGCCCTGGGGACCGTCGCTGTCGCCTCCTGTACGTACCTTGATGAGGCCTGGCACCAACAACTGAATTTCGGTGCCGGCCACAGCTCGGTCCAGCACTTCCCAGCCCTGGGAGCCTTGCCGCCCTTCTAGAACATAGCCATCCAATCTCTTAGGGACCAGTTCTGGGGGCTCCCAATGCAGGAGCACCCCCCGGGGTGTCCGCACTGCCACCAGACTCCGGGGAGGGGAGAGAGGAGGCAACATCTCTGTCGGGAGGAGCCTGGGGGCAGCTGGCGTGGTAAGAAGCCCTGAATGGGGACAGACAGGTGAGAGACAGGGGTCCTAGCATTCCCTTCTCTGGCCCCTCCCCTGGCCTGCCACAGCCCCCCAGTGCCGGCTGTTCTGCCAAAGCCTTCCACACCCCCTCTGGACACCACACTGCCGGCGCTTCTCATCCCTCTGTACCACCACCACCCTGTGTCCGCCCTGCCACGTCTTTCTCTACCTGTCCCTCCCCGTTCTGGTCTCCATGGCCCTGGGGCTCAAGATCTCTCACCTTCTGGGGCAGCCAGGAGGATCTCACTGAAGGGCCCACTCCCCAGCTTGTTCTGAGCTAGGACGCTAAACTGGTACTGCGTGTGGGGCTGTAGCCCTGGCACAAGGAGGTGTGTGGCCCCCACAGGCACTGCCAGGGACACCCAGTCATGGTGGGCTCGGTCAGGACGCTTGGCCCTGGGGGACATGGGAAGTAGGAGAGAGGACAAGGCATGAGCTAGAAGACCAAGAAGGCCGAGAGTCTAGAGAACCGACTTTCCCCTCTACCCAACCATCCCAGGTCTCAGGACCTCAGCACTGAAAACCTAAGGGTCTCTGGACACAGCAACAGAACAAGGACACAGCTAGGGATAAAGAGGTGGTGGGAGAAGAGGCAAGAGACCAGACAGATTCAGGGTGGAGAGAGTCACTCACAATGGGGTGTACCAGACACTGAATCTCTGCAGATAGCCACCATCAAAGCCAGGCTCCCAGGAGACATTAGCACCCTTGGGCAAAGGCACCACAGACACATTGGTGACAGCATGGGGGCTGGTGCCTGGGTAAGGGGATCGAGGGGGGATGATGGTCAGGGCCTTGAGGGATGATGAAGAGTACGGCTGGCAAGGAGGGGTGACTGGTCTCCACCCACCATCCCAGAGGTCACACACACACACACACACACACACACACACACGATCCCCATAAGGGTCCCTAAAAATAATCCCGTCTCCCACCCCACACGGTTTCCCCCAGCCCTGGCCCGATCTCCAGCCACTGACCTAGCACATAGATGTTGGTGGAGGTGGTCACTCGGGCTACAGCATTGCTGGCACTGCATTCCCAGCGCCCATGGGCCTCCTTGGTTAGTGGTCGCAGGATAAGGCTGTTGTTGCTGTCCATCTGGACCTGACCCCGCAGCCCCCGGCCCACCTACGGAACCACTGGTCAGCCCTGAGGACACACGCAGCCACCCCTCACCAAGGGGCCGCTCGTTACCACCCCACCCTGCTTCTGACGGCCCACTCCTTTCCACATCCTTCTTCCCATGAATCAGCAGGTGCACGGGCTCGGGAGCCTTACCTTGGCCCAAGAGACAGCAGGAAGAGGGTCTCCTTGGGCAGAGCAGGGGATGAGTAGCTCCCGCCCTACTTCTTGAAAATACTCTTCTTTGGGCCGCTCACTAAAGGCTGGGGGAACCTGTAGGCCAGATCAGCACTGGGAGGAGCCCCTCTCCCAGGCTCTTCCAGCTGTCTAAAATTTGGTCTTCGTCTCCCCTGCTCACTGTCACACCAACTCAGTCTCCATCCTACTCTTTCCCCATCTCTCAGTCTCTCTCTAGCTGTATGTCTCTGCTCCCAAGGAGACAGAGCGGGAGGGAAATGGTAGGATAAGTAAGGACCGGCGGACCAGGGCAGGTCCTGAAGATGTACAAACTTCCCGGTTCACCCTCTTTCCCCGACTTTGTTTCCTTCTCTGGAGCTCCAGAGAGGGAAGCAGCGTGGGGAACGTCGGCGAGAGGCAGAAATGTGTTGTGTGACGGATGTCCCACCTCCGCAGCGCCCTCTCTGCCAACGCCTCTGGCCACCACAGCAAGCACAGGCTCAGGAGGCCTTCCCCGCACGTGTCCGGCTCACCATGTCCCGCTGCTGGGCCTCAGCTCACATCTTCAGCTCCCAGCCCACTAGAGACCCACCTCACCCACCCCCTGATCCACTGCTGCTGCCGCTCCCTGGCCCACCCAGGGCCTCACCTTGAGCAACACCCGGGTCACAGGGGAGGGCCCAGCAGTACCAAGACTGTTGTAGGGGGTGCAGGAGTATTCTCCCAGGGCATCCTCATTCCCCAGGGCAATGACCAGCGAGCCTTCTGTGCCCTGGGACCAGCCAGGGAACTGGAAAGAAGAGACAACAACCAGAGAGAACCCTCAGTAGAGACACAGCAGACGAGAGAGGCAACACAGAGAAGGGGACACCAGGGGTGACGCCCTCAGCACAGCAGCTCCGCAGTTCCCCATCTAGGCCTGACCTCTCTCGGAACCTCTGAATCCTCCATTGCTCTTTCCTACAGAGCGGCTGCTACCCTGGGGGTGCGACTGCCCGGCTCCGGCAGAGGGCAGAGGCCGTGCTCAGCTCCTGTCCTGACCTATGCCCTCACGTGTATGACGGCTACAAGCTGCCCCTTCCACCCCAAACCAGCTTCTGTTTCTACGTAAGCACTCCCCCGCCACCCCCATAAAGTATGCTCCTCACTCTCCCCCACTCCCCCTATCCAAGTACCTCAGCCTGTCATCCTTCTGTGTGGCTGACTCTCTGCATCCTCCAGCTCAGACTCCATAACCCCTCCCCGGGACCATTTCAACCGCCTCATAACCCCTCTTCCATGCTGATCTGCCCAACAAACTCAACTTTTGATCTCGACTCTGATCCTATCGCTTCACTGCTGAAAAAACTTCCCCGGCTTTGCTACCTTTAGACTTTTTTTTTTTTAAATAAACATTCAACGGAAGACTCATTAAATACTACTATCATAAAAACCCTGGAGACACTGTGATTAAAAGATGGAATGATAACCCTCCAGGAATTTACAGTCTTTGCGGACAAACAACAGATCCTAATCACCTTGGAATGAGGTAATATTAACCTGGCGTGTGCTGTTTTCCTTTTGACCCCATTATTTCTTTCTAGTTTTCTCTACAACACTCATGTCTCTTTGGGTACTACAGCTCTCATCAAACTGCCCAATTCATTCTTCCAAAAATGCACTACATTCGCCCATTTCTGGGCCCTGGTGCCTACGTGGAATGACTATCTACTCTTTAAGGTTCATGACAAAGTCCTAGAATCTGCTGCTGCTCTATCTCCAACCACGCCTGCCTAAAGGAAGGCACTCCCTCCACCCTTGGCCTTCTACACCTCCAACCCGCCTGAAAGGAAGGCGCCCACTGCACCCCTGGTCTTCTAGCAGGATCTGCGGCTCTCCCACCCCCAAGGTGCATGTTCTTTAAGGGTGGATACTTCCCTGCTGCTGCTGCCCACTCAACAAAATACACAGCACCTGGTAAGCAGTATGTGTTCCTACTCGCTAAGCTGAATTAGACATCTAACTCCATTCCAGCTGCCTTGCTGACCAGAACAACACCCAGAGACCTTCCTCCCCCTGCCCCAAGCCTATACCTTGTCCAGCTGCAGGGCCTGCCCATCTTTGGTCCAGGTGACAAAGAGCAGTGGGGGATTGGCATGAACTGGACACCGGATCACCCCTCGCATGCCTATGGGCAGAGGGGTCTCGGCAGGCATCACTGTCACCTGGGCTGGGTCTGGGAGAAAGTAGTGGGATGTTGGGGGAGGGGGCTTGGCTTGGCCCAAAGGAGAGGGGCAGGCTGGGAAAGGAACTGAGGTCAGGCTTACAGAGCACAGTGAGGTAGGCAGAGGCTGAGGGTGGATGTAAGAGGCCATTGCTGGGAACGCAGGTATAGCGGCCAGCGTCATCAGGCTGGGCAGCCTGTAGCCGCAAGCTTCCATCCACCAGGACCCGCACTCGGGACTGCAGGCGGCTGCAACATGACATAAGTGAAGAGGGGTCCGCCAGGCCTTGCCCAGCCAATGGACTCCTCAAAGACTGTTCCCCACTGCCACTGCTCCAGGTGTGAATGACCCCACCTGATGTGGAAGACATTGATGCCATCCTGAAACCAGCTGTACGTGAGGTTAGTAGGGTATGCCTCAGCCCGGCAGGCCAAGGACACATCCTGGGAGGCGTTGACTGTGCTGTTCTTAGGGGGCACCACAATAATGGGGGGACCTGTAGGGAGTAGAAGGGAGAGAGGCCGCGTTAGTCCATAGTCTTTCCAGAATCCTCAGGTCACTTCTACAACTCTTCCTGGTTCTGTCCTCAATAAAATCCTATATTGAGAACCTCAAACAAGATCTCCCCTTGTGTACAGCACAAGCTCATCTTGGAGTCCTACTTCCCTTCCTGAATTCTCCCTGTTCCACTCCAGACAACCCTACTTACTCACTTTTCTCTGCCTAGAAATGGGGGTGGGGGGGAGCAGTTTTAACTCAGATCATTAAGCCTTTCGGTCCTCACCATCATGTCTTAAGTCACTTCCACGTCTCCAACCCTAACCCAGGTGCCTCATACCTTACCCCAACGCTGCAGCAACTCCTGGCTCCGGGCTTCCCTGTTGCTACCATGCTAATGGCCACTAGCACGACAAGGCCACAGAAGCCACAGCTCCTACCACCCTGAGCTCACTCCTCTGGACCCAGAACCGTGACCCTCCCAACCTGGACATCCAGCTGTCCTTCAGGTCGGTCTGGGAAGTTAGCTGCCCTCATTCCAGCTTTACTCCTTCTGTCCCCATGTCTGTTCTCTGAGCCCCAGGTCTGGAACACCTCTTTCCTAGAGTCTGGCCCAGCTACCTACATCCTGCAAAACCATCTCTGTCTACTGCAGCTCCACTGCCCTGTCCCTTCCTGGGCCCCACTGCACAGCCAGTCAGTAACAAGAGGTAATGATAGGTGCCCACGCATAAAGAGCACCCCCTGCTGGCCACTGTGTCTAGCATCACGCCTGCTCATTTCATTGAGAACCTGTGAGACAGGAATTGCTTCCCCTTCACAGATGAAAAAATGACGGCTTGGGGGCTGGAGGAATGTCACAGTGGTTAAAGTACTTGCCTTGCAAGCCCAAGGCCCTGAGTTCGATTCCCCAGCACCACATAAAACTGGGCATGGAGGCTCATACCTGTAATCTCAGCGCTCAAGAGCCTAAGGCAGGTGGACTGTCCTGAGTCTACGGCCAGCCTGGGCCTACGCCAGTGACTTCAGGACCAGCCTGGGCTACAAAGCGAGACCCTGTCTCAGAAGAAGGAAGAGGAGAAGGAGGAGGGGGAGGAGGAGGGGGAGGAGGAGGAGGAGGAAGAAGAAAGAAAGAAGGAAGAAAAGAAGGCTCACAGGCAGAGGAATTGTGGGGAGACTTGCCCCAGCTCAGAAAGGGGTGACACATCCTCAGGCCTCCTGAGGACAGATCTACAACCTTAAACCAGTACCATGGAGAGCAACACGCCCAAGTGCGTAACAGGTTGTCTGACTTCCCCTCGCAGACAAGAAGTGCTTTCTCTGCTTACAGGGCCGTCTCAGCCAGGAATTACTGTGCCACTCGCTGTGCCTGCCAGGATCTAAGTAAACCTGAGAGGAAGATGGTGGACCTCTTCATTGAGATAAGGAAACCAGGGCTCAAGAAGGCCCATGGCTCCTACTCTGGTCTGAGTACCCACTAAATACGTACTTGTCCACTTACTAACCCTTTAGAAGTTAGAGCAACAGTCTGCACTGGGGGTGACTTCACCCTAAACACAGCCTCATCTTCATCATCACCCCCAGCCCTCCCGCCAGACAGCACCTAGCACCAGCAGCTGGGTGGCATGGGTGGCGCTGCCCTCGGTGCTGGAGGCCTGGCAGGTGTAAACTCCAGAGCTGCCTCGTTCCACGCGCCGGATCCACAGCGTTCCATTCCGCACCTAGGGAAGAAATTGGCAAGGAAGCTCCCTCCCTAACGGGGCCAGCCTCCGACCGACCCTGCCCTTCCGAGGCTGGCCAGCAGAGGGAGGCGGGGCTCAGGGAAGCCAATACAAAGCTCCTCTGACCATCTCCCAGCTCAGTCCGGTCTCCGCTCCCTTCCCCGCTGGCCCCCAGCTCTGTACCCACCACCCTCTCAGACTCCAGCTGGCCCACTCTGCCCAGCTCTGGGACTCACCTGCACCTGACCCTCGCCCTGGCCAAGGTCGTGCCCCCGGAGCTTCCAAGTCACGCGAGGTGGAGGGCTGCCGTGAGCCACACAGCGCAGGGTAATGGACTCCAGTTCTCGCACTTCCAGCACTGGCGGAGGCGTCTCCTGGAACTGAGGGGGCGCTGTGGAGGACAGGGGCATGAGGGGCGGCAGGGGTGGGGGGAGGGCTAGGGCTCAAGAACAGCGTCCAAGGACAAGGAGATAGCTCACTCGGTCTACAGCCCTCTGTCCACCAGCCCACCAGCAATCTGGGGACAGGTGAGGATCACACAAGGGCCGGGCTGAGCCCAGAGGGGAGCTAGGTGTCCGGGAAGAGCCCTGTTCTGGGAGGCTCAGGTTCTTCACTTTGCTCCGCCATTCACCAGTGACACTTCTCTGTCCCCATCTCAGATATGAGGTGGACGGGGAGAGAGAACCAATGGGGTCCTAAGTGAAAAGGTGTCTTGGAAACATGAAGCACTGTTTTGCTCAGGGGTCAGTAGTCCCCGCTTCCCCGTCTATTACCCTGACCGGGGAGGCAGGAGGGAAGAGAGGAAGAGGAAGTGTTAAGTGCCTCGCAAGTGCTAAGTCAAACATTAAGTACCCAACTTTGAATCCCCAGCACCACATAAGCTGGACATGGTAGCTCATGCCTGTAATCCCAGCACTCGGGAGGCTGAGACAGGAGGACTGCCTTGAGTCCAAGGCCAGCCGGGGCTCCATAGTGAGTTCAGGACCAGCCTGGGCTACAAAGCAAGACCATGTCTCAAAAAAATAAATGAGTAAAGGTGGTGGTGATTGTGGCAGTGGGGTCAGGATGGGTGGGACACTGGAGCTGCACCTGGGGTGGAAACAAGCCTCTTCCCCTTCTCCCACCAGCCAAGGACCCCACAATTCTCTTGCTCTCCCTTCTTCCACCACCTGCTCCCCAGTTTCATACAATTAACTGTCAGGTGCACCCAGGAGCCGTTGCCAAAATCTTCTTCTGGGCTGTGCCGGTCCAGGAACAGCACCCGGCACTCGTACCAGCCCTGGTCTCCCACCCGGAGTTCCTCAATCTGAAGAGATGCTCCCGTCTGCAGCCGGACTCGTCCTGGGAAGAAGCCCTGAGTCAGAGACCCCACAGGACCCCCTAACTCCTGGTCACACCAGCTGTTCTCAGAGGCGGAGAGTGGTCTCAGTCTGTTCCCCCGGGAGGGGCGCCTGCACAGGTGGGGTTCAGGTCGCTGAGGGCAGTCCCTTCCATTCCGACCTAATGACTGCTCCTGCCTGTCAACAGCCAGACCCATGCCACTCAGGGAGGCAGATGGGTAGAACATTGCACTGAACCCACTGAGCTTCCAGGACGGTGGGGGGAACAGCTGAGGGGCCAGCAGCTCTAGAGATCCCTACAGGACTTGCCCGTCTCTGAGCTCTTGTTGTAGGGGCAAGGTATGAGCTCCCGGGGCACTCCTCCTGCCAAAGGACTCTGTACCCAGAAACCCCAGCCGTGTTTGGAGCCCTAGCAGAAACCCAGACCTCACCTCCCAAGCCCCTAATCCCGCAGCGCTATTATCAGCTGCCTAAGCGCCTTAGAGTGGCAAGAGTCCAGCTCAGCCAGCCAGCAGAGTCAGCAGCTACTCACTGCATCCCCTCCACGCCCCATGTCCCCGGGCACTCGGGCCCAGGCTGACTGACCACACACCAAACACAAGCAGACACTCAATTCCCACCCCGAGGCAGCATCCCCAGTGTACCACCAGACTCAGACTGAGGTGCCCCCCAGCCCACGGCTGGAGCTCTGAGCCCCAGACGGCTCCACGGAGGCCTGGCAGTGCAGCCTAGTGACAAGGGCACACGCTTGACAGCCTGTCACAGCAAGGCACGCATCCAGCTCTGCTGATACTCTTCAGGCAAGTTACTTGACCTCTCTGTCAATTTCAGTTTCCTCTGATGTAAAAATTTGGGGTAGGGTGGAGGAGAGATATAATGTAAGAAAAGTCCAGAGCAAGTCATCTGGCATCAGCTGGTTCTCAAACAAAGGTTGTTGAACAAAGGAATAAGCTGCAGATTTGAAATCAGAGGCCTGCACTGGCTCAAGGCCCTCTCCCCTGACCGATGACACACCCTTCTCCTTTTCTCTGTCTCACACCTTGCACCGTCATGTACCAAGTCACCCCACCGGAAATCTGCTATAATCTAAATTCCTCTATCACCTCCCACAGGCACTGGCCTATTACATCTTTCAAATCACACTTCCTAATATTTTTCTGTCCCACCCTGTGTCCTCCAGCCTACTCCTTCTGCACTCACCAGCTGCCCATTCCCAGTGTGACTTCTGATGTGGATAAAGGATGTCTCCTAAACTTTATGAGACGTGCAAATGCAAGTCCCGTAGCCCAGTGACCACCCTAGCCCTTCCTCAAAGTAGATAGAAATCCTGAGAACGTCAGTGTCCACTCCCTCCAAGCTGTTCCCATTCTACCTCCAGTGACACTGCAGACCTGGCTGAAATCAAAGCTCAGCCTGCTGGGGCCCTGATGCCTCGGGCAGGAAGGGAGGGACATCAGCCTGAGGCTGGCTGTAACCTGAAGCAAGGGTCTGTTTTCTTGGAAAAATGGATTCCCCAGGGTGTGGGTTCTTTAGAATGGGTGGACTGCTTAAAGGGCTGGGTATTTAAATCCCCACCCAAGAGATAAGGCTAGGCATAGTAAGTAAATATTTAACATAACCATACACTTCCACAAACCAACAGGATTCCTCAATAACCCTAATCTGCCTGGTTACTGAGCCCTGCAGACCCCCCCAGCCAGCCGTAGCCCCTTCTGTTCTTTGTGATAGTCACTCCATTATGCAATCTTTGGGTTCTAAAACAAAGCAAGAAGCAGGAAGATTAAGTGTAGCACATGGGCCACACTATACTTGGCATTGACACCGTATTTAGTCCTCCCAAGAACTCCATTATAGGTGAAGGCAACAGTTTAAGTTTCCTTCCATAGTCTCATGGCTAGTGAGTAACAAAGCCAGACTACTGTCTCCAGATGCAGTGTGGATCCCATTAAAACTGGTGTTTGGATCAAGTGACGTTCAGGTAACTGAACGTAACCCATAAATTCTCACTTGGAAAATGTCGGGAGCCAATGACTCCCAGTCCAATGGTTCAATGCAGAATATCAGTACACAACTCTGCCTGCCCTAACTTTCCTGGGAGATCTGGGGAAATCAGGGCCCATACAATGCAGAGGAGCAAGAAGATGGCCTGAGTGACCATGGGCCTACCACCTCCTCCAAACCCAGATCTTCCCCACGCAGCAGTGCGTTAAGGAGCCAGCAGCTGTCTGTGGTCTCCCAGGCTCCCAGAAGGCAGGAAGCTTCACTCTCGTGAACATGGCAAGCATGTCCACACATACGGAAGTCCAAACCATGGCACAAAATGTGACCAGACACTGAAGCAAGAGGAGGTACCCAGGAAAA
The DNA here is from genome assembly GCA_004027205.1 of Ctenodactylus gundi. Taxonomy (NCBI): domain Eukaryota; kingdom Metazoa; phylum Chordata; class Mammalia; order Rodentia; family Ctenodactylidae; genus Ctenodactylus; species Ctenodactylus gundi. The sequence continues at coordinate 307,532 of PVKB01000808.1, forward strand.
TGCAACCAGCAGAGGGGTCTAAAGGATAAAAGGCAGATGGGAGAGATGGTCAGAGCTAGCAGGGGAATTTGAAAAAGCAAAGATACCTAATTTTTATCAAGCAACTCGGTACAGTCAGAAAAAGCATCCCCTCTGCTGTGTGGGACACCTGAAACTCTCAAAAAAGTATAGCACAGATAGGCCAAAAGCCTATTCTATGGAGTCAAAAGGCTGGTCTAAGACCCATGGCAGGAAAGCCGGGCCTGCCTTACCCCAGCACCTAATCAGTTACCCCCGTGCAGGCGCTCTGCAGGCCCTGTGCTGGGTGTTTTTAGTGTACTAGGTAATTTACTCCTACTATCAATCATAGTATACTTTATACTGCTTTTTACTACTTTCGTACTAGTTTATAATTCCAGAAAGTTTCTAGGGCCCTCCAACATTGGAAGCTTTCCCTTCAGTGTGACCCCGAAAGCCCCAGTTTCTCTCGTGGCTCCTCACACATTCTAGGCCACCATCCTCCCGCACAGTCCCAGGCCCATCTCCCTTGCACTTGCCCAGAGGGTTTATGACAGAACGGCATTGTCCTTAGCAACCTCCACCTCCTGTTGCTTAGCAACTGCAGTCCTGAGTCCCCTGCACAAAGGCTGAGAGGCCCCTTTCACACTGCAAGGCAGTAGAAGGGTTAATGGGCTCAAGGGTTTCTTTCCCGGTGTGACTCCCTGGACCAGCCACGGCGGACCAGGAGCCCCAGAGGGGCAGGAGGGGAGCAAAGGGTAAGAAAAGGTAGAAGAGCCCCAAAGGTTACTTCTCATAGTCCTGGTGAGGAGCAGCACAGAGAGAAAGACAACCACAGACTGACAGTCGCTAGCCAGCCAGCTCTGTGCACCCAAGGTCCCCAAGACGGAGCGGGAGGGCCGGAAAACAGCTCAGCATCACCCTGGTGGCACCCCAGGGAAAGCCCTCTCTCCTCTCTTTCCCACCCTCTCAGCCACAGAGCTTTGAACCGTCAGCTTCAGCCTACAACCCAAACCCCTCCCAGGCCTGGGCGGGCAATCAGGGAGGGAGGGCTTCTCCGCTGGTGCTAATTGGGCTCTGCTTTCACCAAGTCCTCCAGGGCTGGTCAAGACCATACACTCCCACTAGGCTGTTTGCCAACAACTGCCCCCAGTTTGAAACGGAGTTCTTCCTTTCGGCTGCACCTGCATGTGCCTTCTCTCTTTTCGGCCCGCCCAGTGGCCACAGTCCAGCCAATCCCAGCACTTCCCTCAGGATTCAAACTACAAGGAAAAAGTGGGGTCCCCCATCACCATCCTCCCAGGTGGCCTTTTCTTTGTCTCCCTTCGGAGGAGGAGGCAACAAACAAGGCTGCTTCTGGCCCAACAGCCTAGACACACCATCGGAACTCTCGCATGACCTCTGACACCAAGCACTAAACCACTCATATTAAGGCTCCATCTGGGATTAGATGCACGCTGGGTCATCCCAGGAGCCAGCTGGTCGGCGACAGAAGGCACCAGAGAGCCCCATATACCCTTCTAAGTCCCAACGGCAGCCAGCCAGCCCCATCCAAACACTTTAGGGAACTGGGGCCCTCCTCAGCCTGCCTCCTCTGAGCAGATGCTCTTCCCTGAGGCTGAGATCCCCCAACAGAGAAACAGACAGGCTGCAGTACCTGCCCCCCAGCCTGCTAACACTCCAGCCAGCTCCCCAGAATCACCAATCTAGCATTTTTGGTTAGGTGGTGGGGCCGGGGGGGGGGGGGGGGGGGGGGGGGGGGGGGGGGGAGGAGGGAAGGGCAACAACAGAGGAGCTGGTAGATAGCAGAACCAGGAACCAGGATGGGGCCCTGTGGGGAGACTACGGGAATTCAGAATGAGGACAGGAACGTCTCATGATAGGATCTAAGAAGAGTGATTAGAATTAAGATAAACAGAAAGAGTGAACAGAATTACGATGAACTCTCAGAATAGCTATCAAGGCCAGGAGTGGTGGCGCACACCTGTAATCCTACCAGCTGGGAGGCTGAGGCAAAAGTGTCTCAAAGTTTAAGACCAGTCTGGGCAATTGAACAATTTAGAAAGACCACATCTCAAAATAAAAATAAATAAAAAGCTAGGGGTGTAGCTCAGATGGGTGTAGCTCAGATGAATGTAGCTCAGGCCCAGTACCCCGCCCTACCCCACCGACCCCAGTCCACAAAACAATAGGTCTCAAGATCCCCTTTGGCACAGACAATGTGGAGTTCTAAATAGCACAACTATAGAGTCATAGTGTTTCCATGTGTGAATGAACGAAGCGGCCCATGAATAAACACTGATTGGGAACAGAGCCATGCTTGGTAAGCAGTGTGGACAGTGGAGTCAGAGATGAGATTGAGGCCGCGCAGTTAATGTCACTGTGCCCACACCCTCCCAACTAAGGATAACTTACCCACGTAATCAGGGTCGATTCGGGGAGAGTAGAGGCCGAACTGGATGAAGATGGGAAGCAGGAATCCAAAACGCAGCCACTCGATGACATGCAGGGGAGGTCGGCCAGCTGGGGGCAGCAGGTCGCAGCCCAGCACCGCACTCTCCCCGGCCCGACCCACCACAGAGACCACCTCAGACTTCCCTCGACCTGCATGGTGGGCGGCATGAGGGCACAGCATGGGCCAGAGTGAGAGCTGGGGGCTCCCATGGGCTCCTTAGGACTGTTGGGGACTGGAGGAGCCCCAACTTGTCCAGAACTAGCCCTAGTCCTCCCCCTACCCTCCTGTGCCCATGGAATACCCCTTGGGAAACACTCCACAACTACTGTTATTGAGCCATCGAGACCCAGCTTACCGTCAGCCCCCTGGCTGATGACCAGGCTGAGGATGGCCAGATTGAGGCACCAAACCATAGCCCAGCTGGCCTGTTTGCCCGGCCCCTCCCAGCCACAGAGCCCAGATGGAGGGGCCGAGGGATGTTCACCACGCAGCAGGCCCGGGTCACTCCTTCTGATTGGGCTCAGGTAACAGAATTCAGCTCTCACTCCTCTGGACCGTGAGGGCTTAGCTCATGTGACGCCTGAGGAAACTGCTCTCTGGAGAACCACCAGATCTAAATGCAATGCAACATGCACAGTTGTTCAACAGTGGAACCCAGAAGAAACCTCGCTCAAACAGGCACTAGGACGAAAAGGAGGACGGGGAACAGAAAGATGGGGAGTCTGCGAAGACAGCGGAGTTCAGATGAGCTACGTCCTAGTTCCAAGACCAGAGATTTTTAAAGCCCTGGATTTAGGCAGGGATGGGAGTACTTGGACCAGTACTGGCAAGGAGACAACCCCAGTGAGGGGATGGCAGGGGCCAGCAGAGGTGGGAAAATTCTAGGAAAAACAGAGGAATTTGGGGGATGCTGGGCTAAGGAGTTCTTGGCAAACTGAGTCAGAAGTGGACATTTCCTCTACGCTGGAAACAAAACTTTTCAAGAATATGCAAAACCCTCCAAGCCTAGCCTCCCAATCCGACTCTTTACTCCTGATATTAACAAGACAGCAATCATAAGACAGAATCAGTATCGTCACTCCCATGCCCATGGTGACCAGAGCCCTGAGGATCTTTGTTCAGAAGCAGACAGCTGGTGTGGAGCAAATCTGGATTAAAATCTGGAACCGTTATCCTCCAGGATGCGGCCGAGGAAGCCCCTATTTCCCTGCTTCTGTGAAGAAGCCTGGAAACCCCATGGTCTTTTGCTCCTCTCAGCTGTGGCAGCGAGCGAGCCAGTCCTCTGCAGAGGAAGAGCTGTCTTCTTACCTGCTGGTGTACTGGGGCCCAGGCAGCATCCCCCAGGTCTGGGCAAGTCCCGGGGCTGGCAGCTGCCGCCATTCCTCCTCTCGGCGGTGCCAGGCAGGCCTCCCTCTGCCAGGCGCCACAGCCCAAGTGCCTCATCCCAACTCCTCCCAATCACTCCTCTCTAATATCCTCAGGGTGCCAGGGCTTGCCACGGCCTCCCTTCTCCAACCCTAGTCCACAGCCTCCAGAAGCCTAAAATCCGTGTAAGTCCCCAGGGCATACAAAATGAGCCCTGGGCATGGAGGGTAGGAACACTTAGCAGCCCCAGCCCTGTGGGTCGAGGGCCACCACAGTGAGCCAGAGGGCCCTGCCTGGGCCCGGCTGATCTTTGCGGACTCTGCCCTGGGGCCTCCGCCCCACTCCTGCCCTCGCCGTCCAGCACATTTACTGCCCCCACTCCCAGTCTCCCACTGCCCCGGCCCTCACCCATACTTCCCTGTAAAGCCTTTGCCAGCGCACAGTATCGGAAACCCCAGTTCTCCCCAGCTCAGTTTGCCAGGAATCTTGTAACCCATGCATCCTCAGAATTCCTCTGCTTTTCCTAGGATCTTTTAAAAACTACTCTGGCCCCTCCACGTCGTCTCCTTTGCAACATCCCCACCAGGGCACCTTCACTCCCAGCAACTCCCATGCCTCTCATCCCAACTTCTCACAGTCCCCTAGATTCCGGCTTCGTGCACCTGATCTCCCGTCTCAGCAGGTCCCCCGCGCTCGGAGAACTCCCTGCCGGTCCCCTCCGGGACACCCCCGCCACCCGCTTCTCCTGCTCCGCTCCGCGGCCCCGGAACTGCCCTCCCTGGACTTCAACGGCCTGAGCCCACCACGCACTTCTGACGCTCCAGCCCCGTCCCTCCCCCGCTCCCTCGCCCTCTCTCAAGCCCCGGGGGCTCCCCCATTCCTCTGGGGTCCGCCAAGCACTCCCACACACCACCTCCAGAACTCCGGTCCTGGGAAACCCCTGCCTACCCGCAGGAATTCCTCTGCACTGCCCACAACTGCCCTAGTTCTGTTCCCCTCACAGAATCCCACTTCTCTCCAAGGCGGCCCCGCTGCCCTTGTCCCCCCAACTCCGCGCTGTGCCCCGACGCCCCTGCCGCACCCCGCTTCCATCCCAGGACGCCCCCACGCTCACCTGCTCCGCACCGCTCGCTCCGCGCTCTCAGCCACACAATAGGGGGCGGACCCGCCTCCCGCCGCGGATGCCCCGAGCGCCTCCCGTCGCCCTGGAGACCGCCGGGCCCCTCCCGCGGTGGCCAATGGCAGCCCGTCTAGGCCTGGAGAGGCGGGCGGGACCCCTGCGCCGCCTGGGAGTTGTAGTTTTGGGAGGGAAGGACTCGGTGGCACGTGGGCTCAGGTCGCCCCCTCGCGGAGCTCTGCACAGCCGAGCGTGGGCACCGCCTCGAGGGCCGCCGGGTTAGGGGGGCGCCTGGGGGCCGCAGGAGTCCGCCGCTTCGCACACGCCTTGCACGCCCCCTTCCTGGGTAACCTACCTTTTGACCCCCCTCTGTCTCCAGCGGGCGAGCCATCGAGGCGGTGTGGAGGGCTGAAATCGGAGCCGCGGCCGGGGGCACCAGACGGGCGGCACACCCTCCCGCCCTCCTCCCGGGGGATCCACCCGGGTCCCGGGCTCGTCCGCTCGCCGACACCATCCCCGGCCCCACCTCCACTCCTTTCCTGACTTGCCGAACTGGAAATACCTGTCTGTGCCGGCTGGCGAGCTCCCAGATCTGGCCTGGCGCCTCCCGTGTTTGAGGCCCGAGGAAGCTGCTCGCTCGCAGCTGGGGTGCCAAGTCGCCACCCCAGGCAGCTCCCAGCGCCCAGAATCCAGAGAAACGGGCCCAGAGGGGAGAGGCGACGGGCATCCTGGCAGCAGAGACTGAACGGGAAGGGATGGGATGCAGTGAACGCCCGTAGAACCCCTGGAGCGTGCCAGACCCCCAGCTGCGTCTCATGGAACCTACACAAAGTCCTGCAGAGAAGACCTCCACCTGACCGACGGGGACACTGAGGCCCAGCCCGTTGGAGGGAGCCCCCCAAGACTTCCCGCCTCGACCCATGCCGGGCTGCGCTCAGACCCAGCTGGACCTCATCAGACCTACTCCCTCAGAGGTTCCAGCCTCGGGAAAGCAGATACATGGCCTACCTGTGCGTCAGAATTTTCTGAGCTTGGCACTGCTGCCGGGATGCAGGGTTGCTATTTGCCGCCCCCAGCAGGTCCGCCCCGCTCTCACTGTAACTGGCCTCACCCCAGTCTGACATATGACGGACCCAAACTGGGCGCACCAGGTCTCAGATTCAGGGAGTCACGTCCAAGACCAGGATGGGTGTGAGCACTGCTATGCACAAAACGTTCTGCCGTGTCAGTCGCCCGGGAGGTCGCCCGGCCCCTGTGGGGTCACATCTGGAGCCCGGAAGCCCAGCGAGTCTGCATTCTACATTCAGTCTTTAGTGAGCTAACTGTTGGAATGGTCCTTCCCCCAGGTGTAAATGTCTGGGTGTTATTTGCGTTGTTTGTCACGAATCACGTCACAAGTGCATCCGGGGAAGAAAGAGGCAGAGGTTTCTCCCACCAGACCTCCGGCAGAGGATCCCCGAAGTAGCAGCTTTACAACATAGCATGCTGCTCCAACAGTTGGTACAACCAAGATGGTATTTTAGCGGACATGCCACCAAAGGAAGCGTAGAAAAAATTGTCAGAGGAAGCCTTTTTCATTCCTTGGCTAGCCACCAACCAGGGGAAAGATTCCTGCCACCTACCCAAGCTAGAACCAGCCCCACCCCCTGCCCCATGTTTCATTTTTGCTATTTCCAGTGGTTTCTGAAAGCTGGTCACATTTGGACATTAAAATATTTGTTTTGTAAAGAGAGGCTTAAAGTGGTCTTCGACTTTCAAAAGACTGCCTATTTTTGTTTTATCTAGCAACTTATTTTGTGAGTTTTATTCTGTGATTTTCATCCGGTCAGAATGTGTTTTGTATGGTTTTTTTAAAGAAAAGGAACCTAGCCCAATACCTCGTTCCTTCACTACCTCAGAAATGAAAGTTGATTAAAAATAGTCTGAATTTCAAAACTAAACATTTTCCTCTAGCCTGTCTTTAATACATATTACTCTCTCAGAAAAAAAGTTATTTGGCCAACCAGGATTCCACCTAACCTAAGTATGAATCAGCTCATATATCTTCATCATCTTGCTGGTAACAATATCAGAAATGCTGATTCCAGTGACTCTCTTGCCCACATTATGGCCCTGAGCACTGGGGCTCTCACCGTATCAGAAAACAACCAGCGCTGTGTGTGTGTGTGTGTGTGTGTGTGTGTGTGTGTGTGCACGCGCGCGCACGCGTGCACGCTGTCTTAGAGAGATGCTAAGGTCTATGACAGTATCATCTAGTCACAGTGTGTGGCCTGCAGTTACTAGAGTTAACTGGGCTCTTTTACACACTGTGTCTTAGCATTTGCCTTCTGTCTAGCGAGAATTCCCTTTTGTCTTTCCCTGGGCTCACAGCTGATCACAGGTCAAAGTTCCCTTGACTTGCTGACTCCACCCTCCATACTGTATCTTGACCCCATCTCAGTTACATCTTCTTCTTCTTCTTTTTTTTTTTTTTTTTTTTGAGACAGAGCTCCACTCTATTTTCCAGGCTCGTCCTGAAGTCACTACGTAGCCCCATTTGGCCTAGAATTCACAGCAATCCTCCTGCCTCAGGCTCCTGAGTTCTGAGATGACAGGTGTGGGCCACCACGCCCAGCTTACATGATGCTGGGGAATCAAACTCAGGGCTTTGCACTTGCTAGCCAAGTGCTCTTTACACACTCCAGAGTTCCTCCAAGGCAATGTCTGTTCTGTCCCTCATTGCGAGTCCAGTTCCTGGTATTTAGAAAGTACTTAAGTATTACTCCCTTCCCCAAGTTTCTTATCACCTATTTTGAAAGAGTGAGGAAGTGTTGGAACCTGCAAAATGTTATCAGGTGGTTATTATTTTGGCTTGTAGCAGAGGAAATGGCCTAGACCTCTCTGACATATATGTGACATTTTGGAGTCTCACCTTTTCTTTTCCAGGTGTTCCAGATTGTTTGAGGGCCCAACCCTTCTCTGAGATAGGATGTAAGAGGGAAGAACTTTGTCAGTTCCAAAGAGATCCTGGGGCCATCCGTGAAGGGACTATTCATTCCTTCCTCTGCTTTCTTGGGATCAGATTCTGAAATACATGAGAATGGGCAGACCTTGTATATGATCCATTTGTACGAGATGGACTTTAGGTGGCTTTTTTCCCCCCAGGCTTTGTATCCCTTTGGTGAATCTTTCTAGGAAAGGTATTGAAGGGTGTCAGACGATTTGGGGCTGCAGACCTTTCCAGAGGCAAGACTGCTCAGGGCCTAATGGCAGTACAGAGAACCAGCCTCATCACAGGCTGCCTTCCAGAGGAGCCAGGGCTCTGGCTGTCAGTAGACTGGATCTGTCTGCCAGTCTCAGGAGCTCTTTGGAGACTGGTTCCAACTTCACCTTCAAGCGCTAAGAGGCTCCATCTCCTTCACAAGCACCCAGGAAGACTGTCTCTTAGCTTCTTGTCCCATCCTTTCCAGTTCTCAGAACCTCTTCCTGGGTCATTCTAGTACCCAGCCCACAATTCCTAATCTTCCTTGGTCTTGTGGTTCCCCAATGCATCACTTTGGAGATCAACATCACAGGCTAGAGGGAGAGGAGAGGCCCAGAGGAATACTGGCCATGCTTTCTGCCATGTGGCTCTCACCCTACCTCTTGGAACTCTCAAGGCTCCCAGCCCAGCCCACCTTGGTGGGAACCAAGGCACTTGCCGAGGCCTATCTCTGTAAGGACTCCAAGAAGCTGTGCCTAGTCCTGCTTTTCCTTTTGGGTGTAGTGCCGAATGATGTTGAGCTGGGATGTCCTCAAGTTGACTTGAGCTCGGTAAAGCCCCAAATCTTCCCAGCTCACATTGCTGATATGCAGAGAGTAGCCAGGGTCCAGGAAGCTCACTTGACCCTCACAGTGAGCTTCCTGGCAGCACTGTGGCAAGCCTTTTCTGGGAGAACCAAACTATGTTCCCAATCTCTTCCTCAGGTGGTATTTCCAGGGGGAGGCTGACAGACTCCTGGAGGACTGCAAATACTTCCTCAGGATCCACACCATCTCCAGAGTCCCCTTTGGCTGCAGATGTGAGAAGAAAAATGACAGAAATATCCCAGCCAGCATCTCCTGAGCCTGGCAAAAGAAGGTGTGGCACCAACTTAGTCCAGCCGACACACTCAACCTGCTTCCAGCCACCTCTTCAGGATCTAGATTTCTACTGCACCTACCAGGGGATGGTTCCCATCTGTCTCTTCACCCTCAACTTTCCCTGCTCTTTTACTTCCCTGGAACTGCTCTATCTCTCGTATCCCCAGATGTCCTCCTCTCTTGATCTACCCTGAAGCCATATCCAATTTCTTTTACCCTAAAAGAGCTGACACAACCTCAAAGAAAGGGTCTTGCTAGCTGACTGCCCAGCAGAATGGGAGTACTGAAGGGAAAGAGACCATCCTGCGAAGAAGTGCGAGCTACTCGCTTTTGGTCACCCCTCCATGCTAAGAGGACAAGATGTTAGGATGCTCCTAGAGACAGAGTGACTTGCAGCCTGAGGAGAGAGAAATAATTCTTGGTCTTACTTCCGCCATCCTCACAAGGCCCCACCCTGTCCCTCATGGAAAGAGTTCTCTCTCTGAGCCTGAGTGCCAGGGTAGAGGAAGTAAGGCTAAGAATTATTTTTCTCTCCCACAACTACGAGTCACTCTGTCTGTAGGAGCCACCTAACATCTTGTCTTCTCCTTAGCTCGGTGGGCATGTTGCTCACCTACCAATCTCAGCTTCCTAATGGAGGTCTTCCAGACTCCCTGCCCTCCGTGGGCCCAGACTCCGTACCACAAGCACTCCCTCACTGGCCAATTGCCTCTGCGTGCTCTGCCCCACCTCTTTCCTGTAGTCCTTTTGTAGCTGCGATCACTTGATCTTATTCACGTCTTAATCTCCCCAGACAGATTCCTCTTCTACTGTCCTCTTCTGCACTTCTGTATTGCTGGCCCCTGCTAGACCTACATGAGCACTCAGCTGATAGCTTCGAAATCAATGAATGGAGAATGGCTTCTTATTTTAAGCCAGTTATATTCCCATTTTGAGACACTATTCAGAAGGGGGAAACGTTGATCCTCTTTAAACAAGCAGTCTGGACCAGGCTTGATCTAGGTTGTTGTCTTAGTTACTTATTTGTTGCTGTGACAGAATACCCAACTCCCATAATTTAAGGAAGGAAAAGATTTCTTTAGCTTACAGTTTCAGAAGGTCTCACACAATCCATTCATCAGCAGCTGGACAAGAACGGAAGTACATGAGGCTGGAGAGCTGCTCACAGCACTGCAGACAGAAGCCAAGTAAAGCAGGAGCAAGGCCAGACTTTTCCCAGGAAGAAGCTATAATAATGTTTCTTCTTCCTTCCTTTAATTACTTCAAGCTGCCAATGGAGCCCCCTACACCCAGGGTGGATGGCCCTCCCTCACTTCCTGGCCCACAAGTCAGCAACATCCTCCTGAAAACTCTGCCCTGTCCCCTAAACTCCACAAATTTACACAGTCCCTACAGATCAATCGCCAAACATCGGCCCCCTCCGGCTAGCCTCTCTTGCCAACAGCACACTGTTCCTTAGTTACCTGACTACATCTAAATACATGGAGCGGATCCAAACCACAGCAGTTGTCAATACCATGGAAAGATCTTATACGATTCTGTGACAATGTTGACCAAAGCTCTTAAAAAGTCAGATTCAAGAAGAGATGGAAAGAGATCAGGATAAGGAAAGGTTTTCTGATAGTTGAAGCTGCCAGAGAAGCCAGTGGGTTGCCTTGGGTGGTGGCTTCTGTCCCCAGTATTGAAGCTAAGACTGGAAAATCACTAGCTTGGATATTCTATGGAGTCTCAGGCATCCAACAGAGATCCTCAGACTGGATAATCTATAAATTCCTTCTAATAATAAAGTCTTTGAGTCTGTGATGTGATGAAAAAGCAAGATGGTGTCTTGGAACTTAGGATACGACAGAATCTAAAATAGTTGAACTCACAGAAGGAGGGAGTAGAATGGTGGTTTCCAGGGCCCGAAGGTTGGTGAGTCCAGAGACATGGGTCAGGGAACACAAACTTTCAGTTATACAGGAGAAATAAGTTCTAGAGGTCAACTGTACGACAGGGTGATTATAATTAAAAGCAGTGTGGTGTGTGCTCAGCAATCATTGAGAGTGGACTTTGAGTGTTTATGCCGTCAAAAATAAGTATGTAGATAATGTCTATGTTAATTAGCTTGATTTAGCCTTCCACAATGTATACGTATTTCAAACAATGGGTGGTACATGATAAACCTCTATACATTTTTGTCAACTAAAAAATTAAATTACACAAGGAAGTCGTGGGCATGATGTTCAGATGTTCAGAGCTTAAAGGGTAAATCAGTTAGGTTCTCTGAGTAGCAGGTGCTGGATTTAGCAGTAAAAGAGGCTTAATGGGGTGGGGAATCCTGCCTATGAAAGATAAAAGAGGAAGGAAGGTGGCTACGCTCTGCTAGCTCACAGGGAGCCCTGGCGTGAAGTCTGCCCAGCAGAGAGGCCTGTGTTGGGCAGGACTGCCCAGCCATCAGGTCCTCACTGTCCCAGAACAGCCTTAGATGTGGCTTTTCTTTTTGAGACAAGGTCTCACTAAGTTGCTAAATTGCTCAGGCTAGACTCAAACTTGCGAACCTCCTCCCTTGGCTCCCTAGAATGGCAGGATTACAGGCCTGTGCCACCCAGCTGGGCCTGGCTCAGGTCCATTCGGCACTGGGAGCCTGCGGTGGTGGAGAGAAAAGTCCCTCTGTTCTCTCCTCCTTCTTAGCCCACTTTTTCTCCTTGCTTTCCTCAGTGCTGTTGTCCCTCCTCCGCCTCCCTGTTCCACATTCCCACTCTAGAGGGATGGAGACGGTGGGCAAGTGATGAATCGCTCACACCTGGCTAAGTGGCTTTGCACTCTGCCACCTGGCAGAGTTAAGAAGAACCGTCTTCCGTGGCGGGACAGTTTTGCTGCTTGAGGCTTCCTGCTGCCTCTTTTTCTCTCACCCTTGGGGCAGATGGATGCATCTCTTTTCTGGGCGGTCCTTTCCAACGGCCCCCTCAGTCCCTGGATATCTGGCTGCACATCTCCCTTCTCTCCCCTTCTTGCACAGTGCCCGAGACAGCCAATGAGGCTGTGTCCCACCATGAGCCTTTCCTGCCTTGATAGATTTGCTCCCAGACCTACCACATGGTTTTGTGCTTCCTAGTCAGAGTCACATATTAGTCCACAGTCAGTTTTGCAAGTTGTGACTAAAAAAGACAATGATACTTAAGAGTTAAAACTTTATTACAGTAAAGGACACATCACGATTGATCCCCCTCCCGATGCGCCTCCTCAGTCTACACGCCCATGTCATCGTGTTCGCCACCTTCTGCAGCAGTTCCAGACACCCTCTTTCATGTATTTAGTTGTGCTGTGGTGGCTGCCTCGTGCTGTCCTGAGTGGATTCAAAATGTTCACTTTTCGTGGTCATTTTGAATTTAGAGAAGAGCCAGAGTCTCAGTGTGCCAGATCCACAATAAAGTGGACAAAAATAACACTGCAAGTTTGTCTTTCCACTGGTCAGTACATACCAGTGGCATTCACTGCATTTTTGATCACATCTCATGTTAAGGTTTGGATCTCGGATGTACCCCCAAAGTCCCATATATTTGGATGTTATGGATTGTCTATGGAAACATAAGCTGTTAGGAGATTGGGGCCTGGTCTGGAGGAGTGGGTTGGAGACAGGTAGATTGATATATACAGGTGTGTCATGGGGACTTATCACAGCTTCCACACCTGGATCCAGGAGGGGCTGATCACAGGGTGGAACCTGGAAGTCTATATATGCTGCTGCCTTCCTCTCCAGCTAGAGGAGATGGGACTTGATGGGACTGGGCTTCCTGTTCATAATGTGAGGAGCCGCCTCCTCCTCTGCCTCTGCCATGTACTGCCACTGCTGTTGGCTGCTCCTGAGTGGACTGTGATCCTCTGAAACTGTGAGCTAAAAGAAACCTTTTCTGGGATAAATTTGTGGATGTTGGATATTGAGTCACAGCAACGCAAAGTAAACTAAAACAGGGGCTGGAGGAATGGCACAGGGATTTAAGCTCTTGTGTTGCAAGCGCAAGATCCTAAGTTTGATTCTCCAGCACCACATAAAGCTGGTCATGGTGGTGCACACCTTTAATCCTAGCACTTAGGAGGCTGAGGCAGGTGGGCTGTCATGAGTTCAAGGCCGGCCCTAGGCTACACCAGTGAGTTCAGGACCAGCCTGAGCTATAGAGTAAGACCCTGTCACCCAAAAAAACAAAACAAAAACAAAAACAACAACCAAGAAAAACAGACAAACAAAAACTAATACAGAAATTGATACCAGAGAAGTAGGGTTGTTGCTGTGACTTTATCTGATCATGTGGTTTGGAAGTCTTTGGAACCAGTTTAAGGGAAGAGTTTGGAAAGGTTTGGGGATGCTAGTTGAAAAAGCCTTGGACTGCTCTGAGCTGAGCTTGATGGGAAATTCTGGTCAGAGCTCAGAAGACCAGAATGCTGATAGAAGTGTGGATTGGAAAGGCCAGGCTCATGAAGTTTCAGATCGGATGGAGAACTGTTATCAGCAAGTTGTATAAAAACCATAATGCTATGCTCTGGCAGAACATTTGTAGACATTTTGCCCTTGTCTAGAGACTTTCTGAAACTAAGATTAAGGGGTGGTAGACTGCTTAATCTGGTGGGGAAAATCTCAAGGTAGAATGATATTCAGACTGCCACTTGGGTAGTCTTTGTGACTTTTAACCAACCCTATTGCACAGATAGGAGACAGTGACAGAGAAGACAGTTGTGTAAAGCTTGCAGTCTGGTGCAAAAAAGGATGTGGTCATTTAACAGACTAATACTAAACAGAAGGCAGATACTTGGAATCAGGACTGTAAAAAAGAAGCCTTCAGGGTGTCTCAGAAATCAGCAAGATCCCACCCTTTGCCAATTAAAGAGTGCAAAGGCAGAAGATCTTGTTCTGTGAAGAGTACCCCAGGGGTCCCTGTACAGCTAAAGATGGAAGTATTTGTCAGAGTTCAGCTCTCCATAGTTCAGCAATCCAGGCAACTCAGTAGTTGCTGCAGCCTACAAGAGAGCCAGCCTACTGCTCAGGCCAGTGGAGGATCTTGGTGATGTCCCCGTGGTCCTGCTTTACAGGCTTGCAGAGTACAAGAGTTGTGGGTTCATGGAGGCTTCCACCCAGATTTCAGAAGAAGGCCTGAGAGGCCAGGCAATGTGCCTCTTGGAGGGCAGTGCATGAAGTTATGAAGGAGGAGCCTAAGGAGCAAAGGAGACCCTGAAAATTTGGAGAAGCCAGGAGCATGGATCATCAGATGAGAAAAGTTGCAGTCCATGAGTAGATCCAGCCCAAAGGACAGAAGATGGAGGTTGCACCCAGCAGCAACACCACAGGGGTGGAGCCATCCGAGCTCTTTGGAGTTCATACCCCACCACAATTTACCTTAGTTGCTGGACTTGGAGCTACAGCATTTAACCCTTTCCCTGATGATAGATCTTGTTTTGGTCAAATTACTTTCTATCCTTCTATTCCTCCTTTTTGGAATGGGAACGGGAATGGTTATCCTATGTTGTTGTATGTTGGAAGTCTTTAATCTTTCAGAGGAACTCTACTGTCTATTGTGGGGAGGAATTTATTGCATTTCCGTTTGTACTCAGTGTAGTTGTGCAATGTTAGGTGTAATTAGGAACTTGGCTATTGTATTTAGAAATTAAGTATGATTCAAGGACCTTTGATTTTCACAGGAGCTTACAGCTAAGAGTTTGCCTTGTGTCTCAGAAGACTTTGGACTTGGACTTTTATAGCAGTATTGGAACCACTAAGACTTTGGCAACTCTCAAAGAAAGACCAAATGCATTTTTCATGGAGAAAAGGACATGAGTCTTTTGGGGGACCTGGGGTGGAATATTGTGGTTTTGTTCTGAAAAGTCCCCCAAAAGTCTCACATATTTAGATGTTATGCATTGTTTATGGAACCATGTGCTGTTGGGAGATTGGGGCCTGATCTGGAGGGGTGGATTGCTGGCATAGAGATTGGATTACAGGCATGTAATGGGGACTTATTACACCTCCCATACCTGGATCCAGGAGGGGTCAGTCACTGGGAAGGACAGGACTCGGCTTCCTGTCTGCAATGCTGTAAGGAGCCGCCTCCACCTCTGCCTCTGCCATGTACTTCCACTGCTGCTGGCCACCCCTGAGTGGACTTTGACCTTTGAAACTGTGAGCTAAAATAAACCTTTTCTCCCCTAAATTTGTGGATGTTGGATATTGAGTCACAGCAATGAAAAAGTAACCAAGACATCTCATAAAAACATTCACAAAGGAAGACTTTCAGAAATGCATCAGGAAGTGGCAAGAATGATGGGATAAGTGTATTCACTGTGAGGAGGAGTATTTTGAGGGTTATTAATGGCAGTAATAATTTTTTAAATTTTTAAAAATATTTATTGATTTTTTCAATCATTCCTTCTAACTCTCCTAAGCTGTTCTTAGACTCCTGTCCCCTTGGGCTCTCGCCTCTAGGGCTTACACTCCAAAGCTCCCCTAGTTGTGGTCTTTCTCCCCCTCCACCTCTTCCTACATCTTTCCTTTTCCTTCTTCTGTTCTGGTATAGGGCTTGAAGTCTAGGCCTTTGTAAGGAGCTACATCTTTGGCTCTTTTTTTTTTTCTATCTTTTATCTTGAGATAGAGTCTCATTAAGTCACTAACTTGGCTGGGAACGTAGCTTCCCAGAGTGTTGAGACTGACAAGCACGTGCCACCATGCCCAGGCCCTTAGTCTTTCTGGAAGTCCCCTTTGTCTGGCTGGAGCGCAGAGGCAACATGGTTTACCCTTTGGAGAAGAGGTGGGAACTCACTAAAGCTGCAGCAAAGGAGTTTCTTTCCCAGTTGCTCTCTGCTAACCCTTCTATCCCAGGATGAGGGGGCCCTAAGAACAATGACAAAGGTTCTTAATCCCCCTTGTAAATTCCCAAAGGGAACAACTCCCTCGCGCTACCTTTGATCTTCTGCCACTCATCACGTTGTGGGCTCAGCGTAACCAATAGGTAGAGATCTATTTTAACATTTTGCTTCTAGAATACAGAGTTCCCTGGAGCACATCCTACTCACTACTTGATTTCTAAACTGCTGTGCTGGGCAGATTTATGACTGAGTGCCCCTGCAGCTCACACCTTGGTCAGGCTCTGCTTTTGTTTTCTGGCCTTTCCTGCAACCGTGGGAGGTCATTCAGGCCCTGCTGAAGTGTAGCCGTATGGGATGAGAGGAGTACACCAGCCAATGGAGTGCTGTGGTGGTGTATACACGTGCAGAAATGTCCCAGGCTCCCTGCCTTTCCACGGGACAATTCTGAGGCATGCTCCCCATGATTCTTCAGAGAACCAAGCCCCAGGTTCCCACAGCAATACTCAGCTACTGACACGTCCTTTACTGGCTTCTCTCCCTTCCCTGTTACATTTTCCTCATTCCTTCATCTTGGACTGTGTCCCAGAAAGATTTCCTCCACCCAAATTCTTTTCTAAGGGTGTGCTTTAGGGGAAAACCACATTAAGACATTATTATATGTGATCAAGTGCTGCACCGGTAAAAATCTACATCTCTTCTCTTTTCTTCTTGGGTTTAAAAAAATGTAACCTACCCCTGACCACGACTCTAATATAAAGCCTCGGGGATGAAGAAACAGTGAAAAACTGGCCAGATCTGATGGAAAGCATGGAGAGGGGCTAGCAAAGGCCAAGCCCTTGCGCAGATTTTCTCCTTCATCTCTCTTCGGGTCTGGGAAGATGGGGACCCATGCAGCAGAACCAAGGCCTGTCTGAAATAGCCACTAATAAGTTCCACATGAATCACCTCCCTCCATTCCCACCCGCCCCAGGCAAGGTACACTGAGACCTGCGTCTGTCCTCTACTGTGGGGCCAACTTGGGCACTTGGCATATGCTTTCCATTTTTCTTCTCTGTTCTTTTTTCCTTCTCAAATATCCATGTTACCGGGGTGATTATTCAGCTGAACCACGAAGGTGGCTGGAGAGAACGGAAACGATCTGCAAATTGTTGAAGCGCACCCCAAGGAGCCACTGTGAAACAGGAGAAGTGTTCCGGCAGAGGGGCCACCTGGGCCTGTCCGTGAGGCGGGAGAAGGCGGAGCGTAGGGAGGTGCCACAGCACCCCAACAGGTGGAACCCAGAAGTGAGGCAGGGCAGAGCGGAGGCTAGAAAGGCAAACTGGAGAAGATCACCAGGGCCTTGCAGACCTCTTCCGGGGCCTGGCAGTCACCCTCTCAAGGAACTCCACTTTGATGCAGCGGGGAAACACGGCAAGAGAAGAGGTGATCGTCCAGGGTAGAGAGAAAGCTCGCTGCTGGTGATGTTAAAATGGGAAAGATAGGAGCACAGCCCTGAGTGTGGGCTTGGCTGGGGTGGGGATTGAACTCAGGGCCTTCTTGTGCACGCTGGGCAAATGCTGTAGCACGAAGCTATGCCCCCGTGCCTGAACATGGTTAGAAACAGGCCAAGGGACTGTGTGCATCAAGGTTTCTTGGCCAGCTCCAGTTTAAGCATGCTGTCCTGTCCTCCATGTTAACAGTGTTCTCCTACACTTTTAGGAAGTGTCCTGGTTTGACAGGATGCATCCGAATGTGAAGGGATTGCCCCAGAAGAGGTGACAAGTTATATTAAAGCAATCGTGATTAGATGGCTACGTCCTGAAAGTACAGAACACTCTTAGTTTTTCTGGGAACAAATTTCCCTGAAGATCTGAAGGAAGGCAGTGAGGTGGTGGTAGACGAGATCTATGCCTGGAACAAACTGCCTGGGTTCTCTCCTTTGCAGACGGAACCTTCACAATACCCAAAGCGTACTGTGGTGGAGAACATCAGATGAGATAATGCCTGTAGGCGCGTAGCACAGGGCCTGGCACACGGCAGGGGTTCGGGGAATGTCACTGTGGGTGATTAAACACAAAGATCGTGGGCTTTAGCACTATGAAAACCTGGGGCCCTTGGAAATAGGCCAGGGTCTATGGTTATTTTTTTCCCTTTTTCTCCTTTTTTTTTTTTTTTTTTTTTTTGAGACAGGGTCTCGCTCTGTAGCCCAGGCTGGTCCTGAACTCACTATGGAGCCCAGGCTGGCCTTGGACTCTGGACAATCTGCCTGCCTCAGCCTCCTGAGTGCTGGGATGACAGGCGTGTGCCACCACACCCAGTTTTATGTGGAGCTGGGGAATGGAACTCCCAAGGTAAGTGCTTTAACCACCGTGCCATTCCTCCAGCCGGGTCAGTGGTGATTGACGAGAACATACAGGAAGTCGCCAATATAAAACACATGAACTTCTCTGAGAAACAAACAGCCTGGTCTGAGGGATCAGCAGGTACTGCCGCTGGGATGCTGGGAACAGCCTCTTGGACTAAGATGCAGCACACTGGGCTGGTCCTCTTAACCGCCCCCCGAGAAACGCACTCTTCAGCTCCCAGGCTTCACCGATCCCAGGGTGGCTGGCGGCTCACGCCCACTCTTCCCTCAAGTGATCTCTTAATGAGCACGTCTCATCTTCCTTTCTTTCCTAAAATGAATCGGTGCGCGTTCCTCCGGGTTGCACGTCCTCTGATTCCTTTGTGTGTTGTTCTCAAAATGGAGGTTTTATAACCTGTGTTGGAATGACATGGAGAGAAAGCTAAGATGCCAAGGCCGGTGGCCCCGCTCCAGCACCCCGGCAGGATGGGGGTGCGGGGTCGGGCACAGGAACCTACCTGTTTAGCAAGTAGGGTCCCCAGGTGATCTCACTTTAAGTGAAGTTGGAGAGACGCACCCTTGGCTTGCTTTTCTCTTCTGCTGGAGTAGAGAGGAAGTTCTCCAGCCAGCGATGCCTTTGTCTCCAGTCACAAAAGGTTTCTGTCCCCCTGAGCAGAGCCAGGAAAAAGATACTTCTGTTTCCTTCTTGGCTTGGGCTTTAGAACACAGGAGAGAAACTCTGAGGGCCTCTGGCCTGCTTCTCTGTTGTTCCAGGGCTTCCTGAAGAGCAGTCTCATGGTCCAGGGTGGGGAGGCAGGTGCAAGGCTAGGGAGCGTCAACCAGAAACACCCTAGGTTTATTTTTTGATATATGGGGGCTTTGAGGAAGCACTTGTTTGAAAATTGGGTACTGTTGTTTAAAAAAAAGTGTTTAGAATCTACTGAGCTTGTCCAATCTTTTACAAATTAAAAACTAACAAACAAGCAAACAAACAAACAAAACCCAGTGGCCTAGGTGGTGGGAGAACTTCAAGTTCACAAACTTAAACTTTAACATGGCAAAGCTGTGTCCAAAAACTCAAGTCTTTCTATGGCATCTTGGTGAGATTTTATTTAATTAAACAGATTTAGGATGTACTAGAATTATATCTGGTGGTGTCCTGGCATATAGAACAGCCTCAATAACTGTCTTCATTATTTTTGGCATCATTATGGATTTATAGTTCCCGCATTTTTTACCGATTTGTATTTGAGACTGGACATGCATAAAGCAAGCCTGAAGGAAGGACAGTGCAGTGCCCTACAGAAAGCCAGCTGGCCACCAGAGAGGTCTGCCCACGACAGTATTTTTCTTAGTTAACTCAGCACTGTTTAGGCTCCAACTCTTCGCAGTAAATTCTAACTTGTTAATGTTCCAGGGCTGACCAGAATTTGGGATGTTGCCTGATTTTATCAGAGCTGTCACCAGCTGACAGAAGTTAGCTAATCAGCCTACAAATTTTTATTAAGCTTCAATTAAATTCAAGGCACCATTCCAGGTGTGGAATACCACAGTGAATGGGAAGACATGACATTTGTATTGGCAGAGCTGGGAGAAGACGGTCAATATGTAACACATACAGTAAGCGATACAGTACTATGAGAAAAACGGAAGTGGAATAAAGGAATCAAAGGGGACAGGGCAAGAAATATATTTTGGAATATTAGGGCTTGTGGCACAGGATCTCCTGGACCTGAGAGGTTCTACCCATCTAAGGGACGAGCTGCCCGGTAACAGAATACCAACAACGTAGACCTGTTCTCCCAATCAAGTGAAATAGTTAAGAAGAAGTAGAAAAGACCTTGGAGATTTTCCCTTAACTGCTAGAAGAGGAAATGGAGGGACAGAAGGAGAAGTGGAGGACTTAGGGGCAGAAACTGTATCCATTCTGAGGGTGAGGGAACAAGAAGTGGGTGGAGGGGCTGAATTTCCTGAGACAGACAATTTCTAGCACCAGGGAGGGCCAAACTGGCTGACCATGACTGTGATATGAGGTAGGAGTGGCGTGAGGGAGGGGACGGGGTCCCTAGCTTCGGTTTCCTTGTTGTAGGGACTTACCTAAAGGTATGCAGCCCAGTCCTTCTCCCACAGCAGTGCTTCCTGACTCTCAAAAATACTCATGCAATTTTTCTTCAATGGAGCTATTACAAGGAACTCAATATGCTGGAAACTGGCCAGTTTCAGTAAAAGCTGAAGGGTGTAACCCATCTCAGCTCTTATACTAAAGCCTGAAGCAAATCTTTGGAACCCTGAGTGCTCCAAGGCTACAGATGGGGCAGAATTAGCAGGTTGGGTTCTTAGACTTGCTCCTCTACTCTAGCGAGAAGAGCTGGAATTGCACCTATTAAAACTTCCACCATTTCACTCAAAATCTCTCTGTTTACTGCCTTTTGATGGCCTTAAAACCACAGAAGAATGAATGCTACATGTTCCTCTGTATGTTTGTGGACTGTTTGGCAGAGATTCTAAATTTGGAGAGGTGGAACTTGGGGTGCAGCTCAGGGATTACAGCACTTGCTTAGGATGCATGAGGCCCTGGGTTCCACCCACACTGGCTGAGCATGGTGACGCATGCCTTAATTCCAGCATTCGAGAGTCTTAAAGCAGGAGGACTGCTGTGAGATCTAGACCAGCTTGGGCTACAGAGTGAGTTCAAGGATCTACTGACCAAGACCCTGTATTAACCAAACAATAAAGAAATCAAGTTAGAGGACCGGGAGTGTCCCCACTGTGGGTCACTAACCTGGGGTAAACCAGATGATAAGAAAGCTGAAACCCAAGACATATCAAAGGAGATGATGTGAATTTGCCAACCCATAACTTGTGGAAAGGGTGGTATAAGCTAGGGCTGTTCACTGCAGCTATGGGAAAGATGGGAGTAAAGGTGCTGTTTGTTAGTATCACAGTATCCCTGAGAAAGGATCTTAAGAGAAACACCTCCCAGTGGCTGGAGCAGCGTTTCCATGACCAGACCCACGACTGCACAGTAGGCCTCCCTGCTCCTCAGTTGTCACTGCTACAACAGTAGCTCAGGTGCCGCTGTAGCCCTCCTCGGGCCAGGGAAAGGACACTCAGCAGGCAGTCAGGAAACTGACCTTGTTCCTTGATGCAACTTAATTACACACACTACTTCCCTCTAATCTCGTTTCCTGGTTCATATTTTATTCGCCTCCTCACATATACTTTC
The DNA here is from genome assembly GCA_004027205.1 of Ctenodactylus gundi. Lineage (NCBI taxonomy): Eukaryota > Metazoa > Chordata > Mammalia > Rodentia > Ctenodactylidae > Ctenodactylus > Ctenodactylus gundi. The sequence goes on from PVKB01000808.1 coordinate 328,950, forward strand.
CAAGACACATGTGAGAGTTCAACCAAATGCACAGAGAGGATGCAGTCAGCAAGACTGCTCTCACTTCTGACATTAACCACAAGTTCCAGACCTGCCAAAATCTACTCAGTTTCAGTAAAATTGCTAGAAGGACTCACAGAGCGTAGGCAAAGCTGATGGTTACAATTAGAGAGGCAAGTCGACCCTACACTGAGACTCCATCTTACTCCAGTAAGATGGCTATCCAGAACCCCAAAACAGCAAATGTCGGTGAGAATCTAAGGAAAACGGAAAGTGCCACATTGTTGATGCAACAGTAAACTAGCATAATCACTATGGAAACAAGTATGAAAATTCCTCCAAAAATTAGGAATTCTATTCTACTCAGCTATATTTCTGAGTGTCTTCCTGAAAGAGTTAAAAAGAAATGATTACAGTGATGCATGCATAGTCTTGTTTAATTGCCACATAACTCTTAATAGCTAAATCTTGGAAGTAGCCTATAAACCATCAACTCATGAATTGATTGTTTAAAATATGGTATATATACAAACTGGAGTCCTACTGTGCCTTAAAGAAGGACAATGTTTGGGTCATTAGTTGGGGAAGGAATGCCCTGTGAGATCATAGTGCTAGGTGAAATAAAGCAGCGACATAGGGGCTAAATATCACATTATGTCCTTAAACAAGAAATGCAAAACACACATAATTAAAATAGTGAAATAAAAGATAGAATATACGGAAGAAGGAGATAGACTTTGTGGAGATGGGAAGGGAACCTGGAGATAAGGGAAGACGCAAGGGTGGGGAAAGGAAGGAGATGTACAAATGATTAATATGCAAGGTGAATGTAATTATGGCAAACATATATACAATAAAAATGATACAAGAAAAATGAAGCAATATTGCTCTCTAAAGGATATCATGGTTATGGTTTATTACAGAAAAAGTATAGGCATTAAATCAGCTTAGGAAAGTGGCACATTGTAGAGAAGGCCCTAACACATCAGCTCCCTGGAATGAGGGCAGCATTAACTCTCCTGGCATCGATGTGTGACAATACACACACTATTGTCAACCACAAAAGTTTACCGGAGCCTCAGAGATTTTTCTGGGGCCATATCCCATGCTGCCCACGCGGCCAACCTTGAGCTCCCAGACTTCCAAAGGTTGGGCTCACACCCTATGTCTTTGGTCCCTCTGGAGATAGACATGATACTGCTTGATTTGAAGCCTCTATCGTAAATCACATGGCTGGACTGTCTGGCAGCTGAGGCCCCACAGCAAACAGATACTCCTATCTCTCAGCAAATGTGACACGGCAAAGTCCTAGAAATCACCTCCTAGGATCTGAGGGCAAAGGCTAGACTTGCTTGTAGGGACGGTGGAAGCTTAATTCTTTACTACAACAGCATGGAAATATTATCTTCAGGGCAAGATGAGAAGGAGGAAACAGACCAAACAATCAAGCCAAATCTCTCCAGGTACAACCAGGCTACTAACTACAGCGCTTAGTTCACACTGGAGCTGCTGAGGAACAAGGGCCCTGGGGGAGAAATCAGAGTGAGGGGTTCCAGAGAGAGTCTGTGTGCCCACAGCCATTGAGTCCCGTTCATGGTACCTGAGGTCGGAGGAAAGAGTCAGGGTGCCACCAAGCTCTGCATGAGGACAGACATCTCTCAGTAGCCTCTGGGACCAAGGAAGGCGTAGGGGTCAACTCAGGCTTATTCTGCAACCTCAATGTGCTGGCTCAGGATGGGTGTGCATACAGCAGAAGGTGGAAATGCTGGCAGGTTTTCAGGACCACTTGGGATGAACGCTGTGTCAAGGTCATGATGGGCACCCAGGCTCCGTAGCCTCAGAGCTACTCTCACAAATCTTCCCCTGGCACTCTGAAAGTCCATGGCACACCAACGCACCATGTCTGTAAGACCATGAGCCCCCTCTGGAGAAGCCACATACATCCATGTCAGTGGCCCACCCAACCAATAATGGGAGTAGGAAGTGTAGCCATCCCTAGGGGAAGGGCATCTAAAGACCTTGGAGTTAATGAAGACTCTGCTGAGGGTGCCAGGCTCCTGCAGGACTCCCAAGCCCATTGGTACATAGGACCCCAGCAGCTCCCCTGCCTCTTACTGGTCATTGGCTGTGTGCGCCTCTGTCTCCCTCTCCCTACGGTCTCGGAGAAGAAGAAGAGGAGTTGCAAGGATGACCTTTGGGAATCCAGCTCCATCTAACATCTCAGGGACAATGGGCTCCTCTCACTGGGCTCAGAAGAGGCAATGGTGCTCAGCACAGGAGGCTGGAACAGCTCTCGGGAGGTATCAGGGCTCCCAGAAGGGGCGTCCTCAGCCCAGGCTGCAACTCATCTCTCTAGCATCACTAGCCACAGAGCACCAGAGGTTCTGAGTGTTGGTGTAAATCCACTCTCCTGGGTGTGACAGTGGGAGTCAGGGGGGATGAGGAGGGTGTGGGAGGGCCAGAGAGGGGGAGGGGAAGGGATTGTAATGTTGATGTGATATATATGTGCACAAAATACTCAAATTCATTGTAACCACTATGCATCCCATATATATTAATAGAAATGGGTGGAAAAAAACAAATCCACTCTCCTAGTGGGAATACAGATAAGTCTCTAGAAATCAAAACACTCTATTCACTGTCACAATTTCTCCTCTTGCGAAGGGACTAGTCCAATGAAAAGCACAATGACAGGGTTTTTAAATTATTGACTTATGGACTTATTCGTTCATCAAATATTTACTGTGTACCATGTACATGCCAAGCACTCAAATATATGCAGGTCTGCAGGCTAGTAGACAAGAAACGAGAGGAAGTACCACAGGCAGAGTGCAGGGAAGAATCGGCTGGCTCAGCCTGGGGAGAAGATCCAGAAGGGTGAGGCCATTTTGGTGGCCTCTCGAAGGACACGTGAGCATGCAGCGTAAGGGAGCAGAAGACAATGACACCTCGAGGTGCAGCCACATGTGCATGGACACAAGGAAAATTCTTGGAACTGGTAGAATGTTCTATGGCGGGAGAACTGGGCTTGTTAGGAGGACAGAGGTGCCAAGAGGTAAGTCTGGAGAGACATTCACTAGGGGAACTTAAACCGTGCCAGAACAATGAAAATAACAGGAGGAATTTGACACTAGGAGTGATACAGTCAAATTTGCATTCAAAATCCCGTGGCTACAGTATGGAAAAAGGTAAAAGGGGATTAAAAAAAGAAGAAAGAAGAAGACAAAATGTTTTTTAAATTGTGGTACTGCAGATCTAACTCAGGCCTTCACGCTATGCTACTTTTCTAGTCCCTTTTTATTATTTGAGTCAGGGTTTCACTAAGTTGCTAATTTGCTCAGGCTAGGCTCCCACTTGAGATCCTCCTGCCTCACCCTCCCAGAGCACTAGGATTATAGGATGGCACCACTGAGCCCAGAAAGAGCGAGACTCTTGCAACTGCCAGGGCAACCAAGGAGAGGTGGGTGCCCCTGAGGCAACGGCAGTGAGATAGAAAGGAGTGATGGTACGGAGACAGAACACTCAAGGTTTGCCGAGACAGACTAGAAGATCTGGGGGAGGGGGTGAGGGATGAAGGAGAGGGAGGGACTGGAGACAGCAGCAAGTCCAGGGAGATTGGCTTGTGACTTGTGGGATAATATTATAGATTAAGATGAGGTGTTCTTGGCACGCCTGGTGGAGCCATTCATCAATTTAGAGTCTATGTGTAACTTAAGTGTCTGTTCCAGGCTGCAGATTAAAATTTGGGAGCCATGGACCTTTGGTGGTATTTGAAGGTAATTGGGTTTACAGAGTAAGAAAGAGTAGACAGGGGGAGGATTAAGTAGTTTCTTACTCTTGATTTTTTTATACGAACAACAAGTGTGTAATATATGTAGCGTATGAGAGCAAAAACAAAAACAACTAAAGTGTTTACTAGTACAGGACTAGTTAGATAAGTTATGGTTCAGCTATATAGTGAAATTAGATGTAGGCATAAAAAAGAAAGAGGTAGGTTCCTAAATAACTATGAAATGAGCTCTGAAATAAATTGTTAGTGAAAAAAATTAAATGCACCATGTCCATCTCATGGTGCATAAAATGAAATGCACAGGCATAGTCACACACACATATGTTTATATGTGCATATATGAGGGTTGACTGCAGACGGGCACAAAAGCCTGAACTCAGTAAAATGGAGCCGAATCTAGGGACTGGCCTAGAGTCAGGGATTACATGCCCTCGGCTGTCTCCTCAAACATTTCCAAACAGCCTTGGTGGTCTGAATGGGACACGAACACAGATGTATGCCGGGAGACACACCGAAACACAAAATTAAAGTCTACCAAACTTTTCACTATTAGAACCTGCAATAGAGAAAAGTGACGGGTGTTAGATTACATAATAAGGGCTTCCTGGCAGAGGCAGTGATTAGTGGAGGGAACTGTACATACCTGAGGATCTGTGGCTCTCTTACTCCCTCATTCTGTTCCCATTGGAGAGTGACAGCCCCGCGCACCCACAGTTCCTGATAAGCTCCACAGGAACGTTTCTGTACAGCTTCTGGTCACCATGGCTTTAGGGTCTTTGCGGAGCCAGCTCAGAACATGGCTCTCTCTCCCCAATTGTCTTCCTCCTTGTTGTGGGAGGAATGAAGAAGGGAAGCCAGATGGTACCTGAGTGACTGCCCATCACCACATCCTCTAAGAAGGAAAACGCCCAAGGGTGGGGTGGAGGTAAGGTAGGGAGTTTTATAGTGAAGAGCTATGTAAATGTCTTTACAATGCTGTTAGTATTTTTCCATTTTAATTTCTTTTTGGTCAAGATTATTTTTTCTAAGCACTGATAGTTACGAGTAGAAAGCAAGCTCTGCAGAGCTGGTTTGGATAAGGGGAGATTGTGATGCTGGTTACAAACCAGGAAGGGGAACAGGTTACCTCATAGCATGGCAGGGTGTCACTCTGTAGCCCAGGCTGGCCCTGAACTCACTGTGGAGCCCAGGCTGGCCTTGAACTCACGGCCTCCTGTATCAGGCACCTGAGTGCTGGGATTACAGGCGTGTGCCACCATGCCTGGCTTATGTGGTGCCGGGGAATCAAACTCGGATACTTAGTGCTTGACTTGGTGCTTGCTAGGTAAGTGCTTTAACTGCTGAGCCACTCCTCCAGCCACTCACAGCATGGCTTGATTGCCCTCTCAATCACATCTCTCTCTGGCCCATCTTTACTCATCTCTTTTTGATTGCCTGGTAGTGGTAATTGTTGTTGTTGTCATGGCGGCAGTGCCCCTACTCCCTCTCCTCCTATTCCTTCTTCTTTATTGCTAGCAATTGAGCCCTGGGCCTTCTGCACTGAATTATACCCCTAGTCTTTTTATTTTTTTATACTGGGGCAAGTTTTCACTAAATTGTTAAATTGCTCAGGCTGGACTAGAACTTGGGATTCTTCTGCTTCAGTCTCCCAGAGAGCTGGAATAGTAGGCCTGTGCCCCACTCCTGGAAATCAAGTTCTTCCTTTAATATGGAAATACTGCTAGGAAGATAAGAGGAAAGCACCCTGTGTCTGTTTAGAAGCTTCTCTAAAACGTTATTAAATGTTCAGCAAAAATGTAAATCTTCTTGAGTAAGCAGGCTCAGATGAAGCGATGAGCTCATTTTGAAAAATGTGCAAGCTTTGGCATTTAAAGCAAAGTGCTTTAAATTGATCTGCGCTTCAAAAGGCAAGAGTTAAGAGCCCAGGTACAGTAGCTAAAAAATATTTTCTTGACTGGAATAGACCTTTTGGAACTCTCCCATGAATGACCTGGAGAGGATAACACAAGGAATTTTTTAAGCTTCAATTCTACTCAACAGAGTTCGACCTAGCTCTAGTGTCCATCAGGCACTGGGCTACCTGTAACTGGGGATGCAAAACTGCATAAAACAATTCTCGTCCCTGGACAAAACAATCACAAGGACACAAAACAAAGCGTTGAAGTCAAGGAAGGGGAGGGTCCACGCAGCTGGGGTTCTCCCATCAGGCACTGAGAAGGGCTTTGGAGGCAGCTGTAAGTAATATAATTGTACATGGAGAAGCTGGCACAAACAATGACAGAGATGGGAAATCAATGAATGTTCTAGAAAACAATAGATGGCCAAGTCTGGATGAAGCATAGGGCAAGAGTAGGAGGTTAGTGAAAGATAAGGGTAGGGGAGAAGAGTGGGACCCTCAGGGCAGGACCAATAAAAGAATTTGAGAGCCAATCAGCAATGTATGCCTTCTGCTCTTTTTCATTTCTTTTACTCCTGAGAGGTCGTCCTCAGCATCTGATAGAACAGCAACTCTCGAGGTCACCCCAGGAACAGACGTCAGGGCTACAGACACCTCTCTACAATGGGCGGAACCCCAACCAACAGGGTTCACCCTTCGTCTGGCTCAATGTTCTGCCCTGACCACTTTTCCAAGGCTCTTCTCCTAGTTCTTGTCACCAGCCTTGGCAGCCCTTTGTCCTTTCATCTCATGGCTACCTCTGTTCTCTCTCAAAAGTGGCCAGTGCTATAAAGACATCCAACCTCACTGCCCTATCCCCTGCTCGCTTCCTCTTCTATGGGCAAAAGAGGCTTCTGAAGAACACAGCAAAAGTCAGTTTTGGTATATAACTTGAGTATTTCACCCTATCTAATATGTCCACTTCTCCAACTCCTGCTCTGTTTTTCTTCTTTCTGTAACTGTATCTCTTGCACTTGCCTGATCTCCCTTTTCCACACTCAACAGTAGAAGCAGGAATCCGAGGTGGGAGCCATGGCGTCTTGATATGAGAAAGGCTACCACTTACCTCATCTTAGGAGCTAGTGTCCCCAAAATTCATGTGGCTGAAGCTCTGACCCTCAGTACCTCACAATGGGACTATATTTGAGGATAAGGCCTTTTAAAAGGTAATTAATATAAAATTGCTAAGAGACGGGCCCTAATCCAGTTTGATTGATATTCTTACAAGAGGAAATCTGGAGACTATGCGAAAATATAGGGAGAAGACAGCCATCCATAAGTGAAGACAGACCTCAGAGAAGAAACCAGCCCTGTCTCATGAGATCTTGATTTCAGACTGCTAGTCTCTAGAACCATGAGAAATAAAATTCTGGTTTTTTAAACCCCTTAATGTCTAGCATTTTCGTATAACAGCCCCAACAAACTTAGGCACCCTTCTAAGACCATGCTGGAATGAATGGGCTGGAAAGAAATTATTATTCCAAGCACCTACCAAACCCACACACTCCACCCACAGGGATATCAGTTTTGCACCAATATTCCGGCAAAATTTGCCATGCCCTGAGTTTTACGATCCAACTAACCTGAACCCAACTGACTAGGCGAAGAACAAAGTATTGGTGAGACTAGCATTTTTATAGGAGAACTCCAGTCCATCCAGTGCTAAAGTCACCGTTCAGATCGTCTCTTGGAGGAGTCTAAATATGAGACAGCCAGCCAAAGACAGCAGAGGTAGCAAGAGTTAGGGAAGCAAAGACTGAGGAGAGAGAAGGCAAGCAAGGAGACAAGCTCAAGTCCCTTCTGAAGGGACAACGTCCTGCCTGAACAGCCAGAGTGGCTGTCATTTCCAATCTCCAAGGGAGTAATTCTCACACTCAAAGCCTGACCACAAGGCTGCTGAAACAAATTTCTCACTTGACTCTTTACTTGTCCTTATATCCTCAAAATAACTCCCTATCACTCAAGCCCTCCTAAGCGGCTTTCTTTTCCAGTGTGAGATAACTTACCTAGTACAATAACCATTAGTTCACTGGAGCGAGTGTGAGAAAATACTACAGACTGGACGTGTTCAAAAACAGAATTTTATTTTGTTCTTTGTTCTAGAGGTGAAGTTCAAAATCAAGGTGTTGGAAGAGTGATTTCTTTGCAGACCTCTTTTTCTGATTTGCAGACAGCCATATCCTTCTTCTACATGTGTCTGAGTCCAGACCACCTCTTCTTGTAAGGTCACTAATCAGATTAAAGTCCACTCTGATGTCCTCAATTTAACTTAATTACTTTAAAAGAAAGAGGTAATAATCTATCTAGTAATTGAATATCTGTCTCCACATACACATTCTAAAATACCGGGGGTTAGAATGTCGACATATGAACTTAGGGTGGTGGTGGCACAATTTAGTTTATAACAAACCAGTTCATATCTACAGTGAAGATTTTTCCAGCAGGCTTCCTCCCAGTCTTTCAGCTTCCCTCACATGATGCTTCCCCAGAAATAGAGAGGCAAGGCGTCAACATTTCACTTCATTTGGGGTAGAATGAAGAAGAAAGTTGAAACATGTTTGAAAGAAAGCGTCGTAAGGACGGAATGGCCTTGAGCAGGCTTGTAAGCGTGGAAGGGATGGGGAATGCTGACTAATTGAAAAAACAGGACGCTCAGGAGGTAGAAAAGAGTGGAATTAAAAACAGAAGCTGATCAAGCAATGTAGGCAAAGTAAGGAGGAGAAAAAGAGAAACTGAATGTGCAAGAAAGTCCTCAAAAGGAAAAATGGAAATACTACTGTAAAAATGTCCTCACTTCCACAGGGTGTGGTGAGCTGAATTGCCCCTCCCCTCAAAGCCCTGTGTTGATGCCTTACTCACCAGGACCTCAGGACATGAGTCTGTACAATCATACCTTGGTACTGAACTGCTTTGAAACTCATCAAATTTGGTACTTATTCTATTGTGATACAAAACATTTGTCCTAATACTCACCGTTTGTTGGGTGTTCAACGTGCGAGGTAGAACTTGTCAGAGTTAATTACCTCGTGACTCACTACCCTGTCCAGCCAAAACAGGATGTTTGGTATTCTTTTTAGTACTTATTGTGTCTTGGAACCAATTAACAAGTACTGAGGTCCCAACTTTATTTGGACATAAAGCCTTTTAAAATGTAATTAAGTTAAAAAGAAAGCTATTAGAGTGGACTCTCATCTAGTCCTTATAAAAAGAGAAAAGTTAGACCCAAGGAGATACCAGGGACATATACACACACAGAGGAAAGACTAGGCAAGCATGCTGGGAGAAGATGTCTCCTGCAAGCCAAGGGGGGAGGCAGCAGGAAGAGCCAAGTTGTTGACACCTTGACCTCAGTCTTCTAGCCTCCAGAACTAAGGTAAATTTCTGCTGTTCAAGGGCCCAGTCTATCGTATTTATTATGGCATCCCAAGCTGACTCATATCTACTAAGCTTGTGGTATGCCCAAGAGAATGGAGAACCCAGCAGAATAAGGAGAGAGGGGACAGCAACCACACACATGGGGAACACCTGGAAGCTGAAGCCCTTTCAGGAGGCTTGTAGAAAACAGCCTCTAGATCTCAGAGCAGTCAATGAAGTACAATTCCCCTTCACGTCTTTTCCATTTTCCGGTTACCACTTGGGCTCAGACTGCACTGCTTCAGCCGCTGTGCTGGGCCAGATGCACGCTCAGTTCCCTACTATGAGGAGCCTCTCTGGGCGATCACCGCCAGCTATTGCCCTGCGGGTGTGTCTAATGCTTATCCCAAGGCCATGCTGCTCCAGGCTCTGCCCAGCCAGAAACTGAGCACAGTCAGCTACCAGAGAATGGGCATTTCTGCCATGTGAGGAACTTCACTAACAGATTCTGGAATAGCCTTTCAGCCTTCCCCGGCCTTCTCACAGCTGCCTTGCATTCAAGATTCCTCCCTCAAGCCCTCCTTCCCGCCCTTCTCCTCCCAGCAAGGTCCATTTGCAACAGGACCTAAAATCTCGGCTTCCTGGTCTGGTACCTGCCTGCCCTTCACACGCATGGTTCCCCCAGGGACCCTGGCTTAATTGGTCTGGCTCTCCTGGCCTGTCTTCCTTCAATCCCTTCTCTTCACATTTAGAGTCTTCCTCCTAAAACTTACACCTGAACCTGTCACACTCTGATATAACTCTTTCCAAGATCTCACAACTTAAAGACCCCGATGAGTTAACTTAAAAGGTCATGGTTAGGAAGGAAATGATCTTGGGAGACAGAGCCTAAGTTGAAGATCAATGCTGGCTACAGCGCTTTAGAGCACAGCAAATCTGGTGGCAGGCCAGGGGTATGGTGGGGCCAGATGATCATTCAGGTTCCTCCTGCAGGAACAGAGATGCCTCCTCTGATCATAGTTGCCGTCATTCCCCTCCCTACTGCCCTCATGATGAGAAGCAACAATCAGAAATGCTTCCTTGAAAATATCTAACTCTCAAGGAAAGCTACACGTAATTGCCAGCAGTCATCCTTGGGAGCAGGGGCTTGGGGTTAGAGGAAGGCCGAGAGACTCCAGGAGGAGGAGGACTGTATCTATCCTGCAGCAGCCTCCAGTATGGGAGATGGAGAGGACAAAGAGATGGTCTCTTCCAGAGTCAGAGTGAGCTGCGTTATGCAGAACATTCAAGGAGGAAGAAGAAAAACTGAAGTCTTAACTAAAAAATTTCTTTATATAAACTATGAAAATAAAATCACCCTCCATATAGGCTGAATAACAGCCCACCAAGATGTCCACATCTTAACCCCAGAACTTGGAAATGTTACATTATGTGCTGAAAGAGATTTTGCAGCTGTAATTAAGGATCCTGAGTTGGGAAGATTACGCTAGATTATCCAGGCAGGCCTGATGTAATCACAAGAGTGGTACAGGAATCAAGCCAAAGGCAGCCCTGTGATGACAGAAGCAGAGGACACAGAATCAGAGACAGAAAAGGCTTTCATTTGTTTGTTTTTACTGTGGACTGGACTCAGGATCTTCACACTGAGCTACATTTCCAGTCTATTTTTAATTCTGATTTTGAGAATACAAGTAAGGATCAAAATTACTCAGGCTGGACTTGAATTAGCAATCTTCCTGCCTCAGCCTCCCAGAGTGCCTGCATCAGCTGGCCTTGCGCAGAAGGTACTTCTAAAAGACACAGGAAGGGGATCACGAGCCATGGAATATACTTGGCCTTTAGTGGATCTGTTAGTAGATAACAGCTGCCTTGGAGTAGTGCTGTGAAGACCAAAGGGTGTAATAAATGATGTCATGGTGATTCTTCAATAATTACTATTTTTGGCTCCATTAGAGATACACTATCCATTAGAGTGGCCACAGCTACATGTGATTATCAAAAATCTGAAATGCGGCCTTCCTGAACTGAGGTGTGCTCGAAGTATAAAGTACGCACCACACTCCAAGTGCCTAGTGTGATGGTTAATCTCGGTTGCCAACTGGGCTGGATGGGGAGATACCTAGAAAGTTGGTAAAACACATCTAAATTCATCTCTGAGGATTTTTCCCAAGTGGACTGGCACTTGGGTCAGCAAACTGAGGGTGAAAACCTGCTCTGGATGTCCTGGCATTGTCCAACAGGCGAAGGATCTGGACGGAACAAACAGCAGAAGCAGGAGCTGTATTCCTAGCCTTGTCCAAACTCTTCTAGGGCAGGTGTGGTTTTTGCTGCAGCCGCCACCTGCTCACATCAAAGCGCAGATTCATCAGTCTCCACACACAGGCTCACAGCTGTGACTCTCTAGATGGCATGCAGGAGAGTTGGGATGGGGGCAACCTTAACCCTCGTGTTGAGAGGCTTCCAGCAAAATCAGGAATCTCAGAAATCAAGATTTGCAATGAAAGTGTTTGTCATAAATCTTTAGTTTCTGAATAAAAAGAGGGGAATGATCGCAATGCAATTTCTGTGGAGATTGTGTCAGTTCTTACCAGACCAGGTAAACAAAAATAAAGATATGAAACATCTGAAAAGAGTCATTGTTGGGATGCACTTAGCAATCATGAAAAAAAAAAATAGGAAAGAACACATCATCTTTTTCCTTAGTTTAAAATTTGATTATGTATTAAACAGCCAAACCCCTTAAATAAATTTCAAGTCTAAAAATTATACATGATTACATTCTATATCATAACAACCTAAGTCCAGAAATTGAAAAAACACGAACACAAAATATGTCCAAGTACTTGGTTTGAGAATATGCTTCAAAATAAAATGTGGATCCAAACTAGAAACTAAAACTGCAATTACAGAACTCTTGGGCAATGATCACAACTAACATATGACATACCAACACCAAGAGGAGACAGCTGAACCTGTAATCAGAAGCAACTTCAAAGTCCTGAGTCCATGTAGTAATTAACACTTTTTGAGCACTTACTGTATTCCAGACACTGCACTTTCATAAGCAATTTATCAGTTATTCCTCATAAATCACCTGAGATGCTGTATTATCAAATAAGAAGGGGTGAAACTATACAAAGTTGAGCATGTAACTCAGGAAGCTAAAAAGAACCTCATTAAAGCTTAAATGCATTAATAAAACTAACAAAACAAATGAAGTCAAGTACGATGAGGCATACCTGTAATCCCAGCTTCTATGGAGCCTGAGACAAGAGGAACCCAAGTTCAAGGCTAGCCTGAGTAATTAAGCAGGACCCTATCTAAAGTAAAAAGTGAAAGAGGCCGGGGATATAATTCAGTGCCAGAGTGCTCTGGTCCAGTCCTCAGAAAAAACACTACCACCACCATCACCACCAATAACAACAAAAGCAAAACCTCAACTAATTGAAACATACAACAAAACAGAACAAGCCTCATAGGCTTGCATAAGCCGCATGCGGTAGAAGCTCTCTCACCTTCCCCTTTGCCCACAGCATCAGCACTTCCTGTCTTCTAAAACAATTCCAGTACCAGATTCTGCATTCTTTTGCCCATCAGCTTTTTCTGAGGCTCTGGGGAGCTTTTCTGCCCGTGCCCAAGACAAGCTGTAAGTGTCAGGGACTTATCCTATCATCCTTACACACCTTGCCCCACTCCACCTCCACACTCAGCTACCAGAACCAGGGACTGTCAGGAGTTACATATAGAAAACCCCACTCCTGTTCCCTGTGGTACACCCTTCTAAGGCAGTCTGCCTCCTCATACGCCACAGAAGCCTCATTCCCCTTGCCCACATAGGTGGCTGCTGTCTTCCTGCCTCCCAGCACCTCCCTAGACCCTTCCAGTGGCTTCCTGTAGCAAATGAATGCTAATTCTTATCTTGGGGGAACTTAAGCTGTAATTCAAACGAATGTGCCAAAAGAAGAAGGAGGAGGAAGAGGAGAGGAAGAAAGGATAAGAGAGAAAAGAAAGGAAAAGAGAGTCTGTACTGACAGTAGGGAAAAAAAACAAATATTTCTAAATTAGGAATGGTACATTTTAGCCACAGATTAAGATTATAATCGGACATGCAGAGATTTAGTTTTAAAATATATTTCTATGGAAAACTTTATGTCAACTTATTAGAAACTTTTAATACTACAGTAAATGTATTAAGAAAACATAAATGATCAAAACCGACTCAAGAAAACACAGGACTTAAAAGACTAACACAAGGAATAGGTTAGAAAACATCACCCAAGAATTGCACCTCTAAACTTGGTAAGTCTAGACAGCCCCTTAACATGACAAGAAAACAGGTATTTCAAACCAACAGCTAGTTGTTAACCTAATAGAAAGGAGATTCTACAGTATTACTAGGAATGAAATAGGTTTTCTAGTCATAAATCTGACTAAAATAGCACCAAAAAGAGAAAATTACAGGCCAACCTGACTTATGAATATAGATGCAAAAATCTTGAATAAAATATTAGCCAATTAAATGCAATAGTGTGATGACAGAATAATGCACTGTGATCAACTAGGTTTATTTTTATAAGAATACAAGTAGGGATCAAAATTAGGAATTCTATTAATAGGAGGCGACTTGTAAGGAAGAAAAAAATTAACTCCATAGACACCAAAAACATAATATTCTGATATTAAAAAGAAAAAAACTAAATAATAGGGAGGTGAAAATATACTTATTTAATACAAAAATAAAATCCACCTCAAACCAATCAGTTTTAATACTATATTTGAAAGAAAAATTTTAGAGACTTTTCCAGTAAAGGAAAAGACACAGATGGCTGCTATAAGAGAATTGTACTGCTACTGGAAATAAAAATGTATAGCTAGAAGAATATAATGAGAATCTAGACATACAGTTACCAGAATCAGAAATATCATAAATGTACAGCAGGCAGAAAGAAACTCTCACCTGCAGCTGACATATAACTGCCTATCTTTGAAAACCAAGAATATTGTAAAAATAAACAGACCAACTGGTAGAGTGCCTCCTACCCTGTAATTCCAAGTCCTCAGGAAAGTTTGAGACAGGAGAAACACAAATTCAAGTCCGGCCTTGGCAATTTAATGAAAGCCTGTTTCAAAAAAAAAAAATTTAAAGGGCTGAGAACATAGCTTGGTAGCTGAGCACCCGTGGGCTCAATTCTCAATGTTGCACACAACCATGAAGACCACTCAAGTGGAAACAGGGGCCATACAGGCTGAGCATCTGGGCTGGCTCTTAGCAGGTATGTGTGTGCCTGGGGCGAGAGGTGTTGTCACCACTTGCATCTGGCCGACTCTGAGGCAAGCAGAGAGATGAGAAGATTTATAGTGGTGGTGGTGCAAGGATTTCAGCTGTGCTCTGTGGAAAGGACAGAATGTTTGTGTCACCCAGCTCCATTTCCTATCTTGAGATCCTAATCCTATCGTGATGGTACTTAAAGGTGGAAGCTTTGGATGGCGACAATGGAGCCCTCCTGAATGGGTTGAGTGCTTTCCTTAGTTACTTTCTTCCCTGCTGTGACAGAATACCCAATATCTACAACCTAAGGGAGGGAAGATTTCCTTAGCTCAGTTTCAGAAGGTCTCACACAGTCCACGGGGCAGCCAGCAACAGTGGAAGCACATGGCAGAGACTAGAGAGCCGCTCACCCCACTATAGACAGAGGCCAAGTCAGGCAGGAGCCCAGGGGAGACTCCAGAAGGCTAGGGCTTTCCCAGGAAGAAGTTGTAACAAAGTTTCTTCTTCCTTCCTTTACTTAATCCAACTTCCAGGTGGGCTCCCCACATCCAGTGTGGGCACCTCCCCTACGTCCTGGCCCACAAGTCAACTCAACTCATAAACTATTTCCTGGACCTTTCCCAGTTGCATGCAACAAGTTGACATGATGGTTCAAGGTCAAACCTCAAGCATCTGCCCCTTCCAGCCAGTGCTACCTCCCAATAACCCAGTTCCAAGTACAGGAGGCTTTGCATAGACACTCAAGCTCCAAACCATAGCAGTGCCCTTACAAGAGTCTGGAGTTCTACCTCAGCCCTTTCTGCCTAGTGAGGACATGCAAAGTCAGCCCATTTCCAAACAGAAGAGTGTCCTCACCTGACCCAACCATGCTGACAGCCTGATCTCAGATCACCTGCCTCTGGAGTCAGGACCAAGTTCTGTTGTTTATAAGCCACCAGTATGGTACTTTATTACAGCAGACCCAACTGAAGCACTCTGATGGATTGTTGGCATGGGGAGCTGGACGTGGCTACCTAGAAGTAGCTACGGCGATTGGTTTGGGAAGGTGGTTGCTACAAAGGTTATGGTCAGAGCTCTAGCCCAGGCTGGCCTCAAACTCAAGGCAATCCTCCTGCCTCAGGCTCCTGAGTGCTAGAATTACAAGCATGTGCCACCATGCCCAGTTTATGTGGTGCTGGGGAATCAAATTTTGGGCCTACGGATTGCTAGACAAGTGCTTTAACCACTGTGCTATTCCTCCAGCCCCTTTTTCCCATATTTCTGCCACCAGGGTAGCTTCAAGTCGTTCAGGCTTCTTGAATTATCTTTTTCTTTAACTCATACAGAGTGTTTTGATCTCATTACCCATGTGGAAAATCAACATCCTTCCACTTGGCTAGGTTTTTCAAGGACTTACATTTCTTGTGGCTATCCCTCACAGTAACACACAGAACTACAGACTCTTGGCAAAATTTCTGACATTCCCCAGGAGACAGAACGAGCTTTTTATTTTAATCTAATTTTTTCTGTATTAATATGAAAAAACCCAACTATATGTTAAAGTAATAATAGATTAATAAAGTAAAAATAGATTCCATTTGCCCTATAAACAACAAAAAACAAGATGCCAATCATAAGCACACAATAATATATAAAACTGATGTAAGTAAAACATACCAATCTACCTGAGGAATATGAAAACTCTGAGAGAGACGCACCGTATTCCTGAATGTTAAGACTCATATTGCAAAAAGTCAATGCTTTCATATTATTTCATAATATTAATATAATTTCAAGCAAAATCTCAAAGGATTTTTTCACAAATTGACAAAATTGTCATAAAATCTGTCAACAAGCATAACAGATAAAAATACGCAGACACTTTGAAAAAGAAAGAGGGGTGTCTACATTGTCAAAGATCAAAATACGTTACCGTATTAAAATCAAACACACAGCAACAGATCAGTGAACTCTAACAGGAAATCCCATCCCTGAGGGTCGGGGTCAGGGTTAGAGTTAGGGTTAGGGTTAGGGTCAGGGTCAGGGTCACCTGCAACGACCAACAGAAACGGCATAGAAAGGACTTGAATAAGATGACAAGTTCTACAGGCGTGAAAAGAGTTTCTCTCTACCGTTCTGAGTTCTTCACTAAAATCCTCAGCATTTAAAGAAAGACTAAGGAGAGAAAAACAAATAGAAGTATATTAACATGTGGCTGGGTATGGTGGCACACATTTGCAAACCCAGCACTCAGGAGGCTGATGCAAGAGGATTGTTATGAGTCTAGGCCAGCCTGGGCTACAAAGGGAGACTCTGTTTCAAAAAATAAATAAATAAATAAAATTTTGCTAACATGTGTCCCTCATGGGAGAAAAACTACTAACGTGAGTAAATCTCAAAAAAAAAAAAAAAAGTGCTGGAGACAGCTGCACAGGAAAAGCACCACAGACAAGGATATGATGGTCAGATTGAACTCAGTGCCTTCTCCTTTCTGTGAGACTCTTGTCTTAGTGCCTTTCTGTTCCCAGTGCGCAAGCAGAGAAAGGCTCCTACAAACAGAGATTAAATTTCTCTTATAAAAGCTCAACTTTTCAGAGCTACTCCTGGGTCTACAGTTTCTTAAACGGTTATTTAAGCTCAAAGTAATCGACAGCCAAAGAGGCATATGTTGCAGTTAGCATTTTGTGGGCTCCTATGGTCGTATTCTGAGGTGGTGTGTTTTGAACTCCATCAGAGACCTTTTTTTTCCACTGTGAGAAATCTAGAGATGAGCAATCCACGGGTGGCAGGAAGTCTTCAAGAATTTCTTGGAGACCAAGGCTGCTCCTATTTTGCAATAATGATGAACAAATTATCTCTACCTCATAGGTCAAGATGGCTGCCACAGCTCTCATCATCAAAGTTATGTTATCATTGTCAGAAATGAAGGAAGAGGTGAAAAAGAGTTTGGCCCCCCTCACCCATGACACATTTTGAAAGCTGCACACAGTGCTCCCCCTTCCATCTCAATGGTGACACAGCCATATGGCCATAACAACCAGGCCAGGAGGTTGGAAACATAGTTTTGATTTAAAAAAAAAAAAAGTAGTCAGGGCTGGTAGCACACACCTGTGACCCCAGCAACTCAGGAGGCTGAGGCAGCAGGATCCCAAGTTCAAGGCCAGCTTGGGCAATAGCAGGAAAGAGTCTTAAAATATGAAAAGGGGTGAGGAGTGCTGGGATGGAGCTCACTGATGGAGCGCCCATAGGCTCCATCCTCAATTACACCGAAAAAAAGGTCTTGAGAAATTCTAAGTATGTTACTAAATACGAAAAAGAAATGCGTTTCTTCAAGAAACACCGACCAATGTGTACACGTGCATTTAATATAATCTAGTGTAATACAGAGATGATATTTGAAATCTATGAGGGAAGATGTATGATTTAATAAATGCTACTGAGGTAAACTTCCTCACATTTCTAGTATCAAAAATGTCTACAAAATTGAAAGTAAAAAGTAACAAAATCATAAGTTAACTAGTTAAAAACACATAATCTTGGGTTTGAAGTAGTTTTGTAACCTTTAACATCAAATAAAAGGACTAAAGGAAAACTGCAAGAAACCATAGGATGTCTCTAGGTCTCTAAACACCGTAATTAAAATTAAAAGCAACTAACTGACAAATTCGAGGAAAAAATGTTTGCAATGACCAGCCAGCAGAGTTAAGAGAGCATTAAAATCCATAAGAAAAAGATGAGAGCCCTGAGAGAAAAATGTAGGCAAATGACACAGACAACTCGGTTTTTCTGGTTTTCCTTTTTTTTCTTTTTCTTTTTCTTTCTTTTTCTTTTTTTTTGAGACAGGGTCTCGCTCTGTAGCCAAGCCTGTCCTGAACCCACAGGAGTAGCCCAGGTTGGCCTTGGACTCAGGACAATCTGCCTGCCTCAGTCTCTTGAGTGGCTATCATGTTGTGCCATTCCTCCAGCCCCAGACAACTCGTTTTAAAATGGAGTGGGGCAGAAAGGGCTCAATTTCACAAATAGGGACCAGGAAACGAAAACAGAAATTACCAAGTGCTTCTTTTTAAACCATACACTATGAAAAAAAAAAAAAAGTAATGTTGTCCAGTCTTACAAAAGATATCTGGCTGCTTTGGAGTACAACTGATGTAGGTTTCGGGAAGGACGGTTGGTAAAGCCCAAGAACTGTTCTGAGGGCATCACTGGTCCTTACGGGTCCGTTTTGGGGGTTTTAAAGGGAATAATCAAACATGGGAGCAACACTGCCAGCAGGCACAGGCTGTTTCTCACTACGTGTGGACCTGGAAGCAGGTCCTTCCCAGCTGCCCCAGGAATTCTACCTAGACTGGGGGTGGGGTGACCGTCACCCTATTTTGCCACATTAACAACTGTACCATAATTATTGCTGATTTAAGTAATGTCTGGAGTTTCTTGACCCCTTCACTTGTGCCACCGACACAAGAGTGACATAAACACACCGCTGAGTGCTGTGGTGACGTGCAAGAGTATGTCATATGAAGACTTGCTGTTGATTTTTTTTTTCTGAAACAAAAAATGTTGACTTGAAAGTCATATATCCATGGTATATTCTAGTGCTTTCATGTCTGCTCCAGCCTCTGCTCCCTGGGCCTCTGTCCCCCGCCACCCCTCCCCACCCGCCTTTCTTCTGTAGTTCTGTTCAGCCACAGCATGTTGGTAACAGCAAACTCCTGGTGAGGGCTGAGGGCGGAGTGTAAGTGCTGGGCAGGAAGTCACTTCACACTCCCATCAGACTCTCCCTGCCACAGGGAGCCCCCACTGGCTCTCCTCTTCCATAGAAGTCCCTCTCTGTGTCCCAGAGCCACGCCCACCTCCGCTGCTCACATCTGGGCACCTGTCTCCTGGCCCTCATCTTCTCCAGCCTCTAGAGCTGCTAGCCATCAACTCAAGAGTGTCCGCCTGCTTTTGCGGACAAGAACGCTTTGTTATCCTTTTAGTTTCATCTCTTTCCACGCTCTGGAAAAAAAAAAATGGGTGTCCCCATTCACACTTTATGAGGACCATTAGGAATGTTTCTAATATTAAGTAAAAAACCTTTCTTGAAATAATTTCTACCTTCCTCTTAGACTAGAGGAAGCTACAATCCTGTGAGTGTGCAAAAATATAGATCTCTTTCTTTACACTTCATATTTACATAGGCATATGGTTAGAAAAAAGACAGAAAAAGCATGCTCCAAAATATTAACAATAGTTTGTTCTGATTGTTGGGATTATAAGAGCATATTTTTTCTCTTTGTGCTGGTAGGATTTTTCCAAGTCTTCTGCTATGAGTTTATATTAGTTTTATATTAAAAATTGTATCTTTTAAGCAATCAAATGTAACAGATTATTTCTTTGTTAACAAAATTTTACTATTCAAATGTAAATACCGTTCGCTTCCTTGTAACTTCTTTTACCCCCAGTTTTCACTGATAAATTTAGAAGAATAATCAGGACTCTAAACGGCTATAATTAAAATCTAACACATGTATTTCACAGATGCCAACAGGTAAAGACGAAATAAAAAGCAACTATTTACAAATATGTAACACTGATTCTTACCTTCCAACGGTGGACGAAGCCCATCCTGGATTTACACCACGTGTTGTCTGGATTTATACCACAGAAAGCTTTTCAGCAGTACTCAATCAAGCTGCTAGACATTTGGTCAGATTCATGGCCCATGAATTTTAAGTAGAGATAGAAATTGATAAAATCTATCAATCTCGATGTTTAGTTTTCCAAAAATATTTATGTCAGCCATTTATCTACATAAAATATGTAAGGGACCATAGACTCTTAGATTGAGATTGGATATATCAAGAGAGGCACATGTTCTGGCTGACTAGTGCAGTGGGCTGAATAGTGAGCCTCCGAAGCTATAGTACATGCCCTAACTTGGAAGTGGGTCCTTGAACATGTGATTAGTCAAGCCCTCAATTTAGAAGCGAATCAGACTAAGCGATAAACGCGGCTAGTTGGGAGGACAAGCTCCACTATGAATGCACAGTCGACATGAGGTTTTGCATGGAAGCAAAGGTAGAAGAGGGCGTTGGGGAGGAGAGAGAGAAGAGGACTGTACATTTTCGCTACTGTTATTGAATTGAAGGAACTGTCATTCAGGCCCAGTCTGGGAGGCATTTGTTCACATAACATGCTGTTTTCTTGAGGAAGTTAGGGAAGGGAGTGGGCTGCGAGGAACGAAGCCCAGCAAGGGGACACAGCCTTGAGGGCATGTCAGGGAAAGGAAGAGGCATGCAGTTGTTTGATTGGTCTGAGTGATGCACTCGCCACTTCCTGGTAGAACAGGGTTCTGGTGCAGGCCAACTTGAAATACTGAGCCAAGGGCACAGGAGTCCGACTCATGTATTTCACTGCCAGCCTTTCCTGTCTCTGAAAAAGGATTGCAGGTAACTCCAAGCCAGAAGCTCTTTTTATATTCAATGCATTCTACACGGAAAGTACTCAATTCATAAATGATGACAATGGGAAACCTTCCCTTCTGCAAGGAGGCAGAAGCCAGTGGCCTTAGAACGAGGCCGGCAAGTGCCCGGCTTGTTGGGACGGCTTCCAGCCCTGAAAGAGCATATTACCAATTCATTGAAGTTATCTGACTTGGGATGATTCCAATCAATTCTCAATTAATTTCAATTGCTCGCGTGGATTATTCCTTGTGTGGATTTTTTTTAATCGAGGTAGTCTTTTCGTGTCATCTAGGCAGGAAATTATGCTACGTGTTCAAGGAACCCAAAATAATTTAACTTGTAGCTAGAGAAAAACATAATTTAAGAGGCTAAAAAATCTGCTAGGGAAAAAAGTTATCTGCTAAGCAGAAAAAATGGAAATAGAGCATAGTAGTAATGACAGCATTATCACTTTGTTCTTACTACAGATTTTGATAGCATACCATTAATCCCAAACCACCAAGGGGATGCGAGGAGGAGGTAAGAGCGGGGCCCAGCTCCTGGGCTGGGCTGCCATGTAGTGCCACTCGCAGACGAAGAGAATACAGGAGGAGAAAATTGAAGGTCATAAAAAGGCACATGGAGGAAACTGATGGGAGCTGAGGGTAACTGGTGTTTGAAATTTGAGTTATGTGGCAGGAGGAGATCAACACCTGTTGAACATCTGCCGTGTCCCACAGTCTATGCTTGTGCTTTGCACGCAGTACCTTGGTGACACTTCACAAGTAGCCACCTAGGAATTGAGTGCATGGTGTTGGCCGATCTCACAATCTCATGTGGATCAGATGTCCGTCTCACAAAAGGAAAGTTCAGAAAGGTCAAGCCCCTTCCTCAAGGTCATGCAGCTGGGAGGTGACACAGCCATCGTTCAAAAAGAAGGTCCCACCTCCTGGAAGAGAATTCATCCCCCTCCCAGTTCCAGATGTCTACCCCAAGCAGCTGGACAGCTCCTGGCAAGCTCAGCAGGAAAGAAAATAATTACAGGTACCTGTGGGGTAACCCCAGTCTACCTCTGCACTGTGCTCCAGAGGGCAGACATGGCCTTGCCCAGACACAGCCACTCTTGCCTCCCCTGCTCCCCAGGACCCAGGAACCTCTCCCCCCACCACCTTGCCCCTCTGTTTTCTAGCCCCTGCATCCTCAGTTCAAGGTGAACACCAGCAGGAATATTTCTTTAAAGATCTCTGACAATGGGGCTGGAGGGATAGCACAGCAGTTGGGATGCTTGCCTAGCAAGCACAAGGCCCTGAGATTAGTTCCCCAGCACCACATAAGCCAGGCATAGAGGTGCATGCCGGCAGCCACTCAGGCAGCTAAGGCAGGAGGACTGCCTTGTGTTCAAGGTCAACCTGGCTCCATAATGAGTTCAGGACCAGCCTGGACTGCAGAGTAAGACCCTGCCAAAAAAATACACGCACACATGTACATGCACACACATGCACACGGCTTGTGGGGACCATAAGGGACTGAATTTTACATTTTATTTAATGATTTAAGACAACACTTCAGGAAAGTCATTGATTTGAGTGCATCTCATAGAAATGGAAAAAGAAGATGTATTTTCTGGGGAGTGTTGGGAATTGGCCACACTGGGGCTCTTAGAGCTATGACCAAGATTTAAGACTCCTTAACTGTCTCTTCTTAGCCTCTGGGGCCCAAATCCCTAGGTCCCTAGCTTTGCAAGGAAGAGCAACGCCTTCACCAAGACATCCACCTCACTAAGAGGAAATCACTTTGGGATTGCCTTAGTCTAGAACAACAACAACAAAATAATAATGGGGAGAAGAGAACACCACTTATTCAAGAAAAGCTAAATGAGCAGCCAGGGTGCGGGAAGAGGAAGACACCTAAAAAATGAACAGATGCATCCTAGAAAACACCGCAGAGAATGCATGTGTGTGAAGAGGACTTAGGGCCATATGTTCTGCCCACTCTCTTGTTACAGAGAGGAGAGAAGCAATTCCTGGAGAAGCAGAGAGATTTGTGCAAGGCCACCCAGCCAAGTGCAGAGGCAGGATCAAGCCCAGGCCCGCTGAGGTGGGGACTCTGCTCGCTAATACAGATGGACCCCCACCTTTCATCTGGAAGGTGCTTGGACCTCTGAGCTGCTGCTCCTGGTGTATGGGTTTTTCCCTGGGAAAGTGGAATAGGAAAACCAAGGACCCAGGCCCAGCCTCTCTTACAATCTCCCGGAGTCACCTTGAAGTAACCAGTGGGTAACCGGTGAAGCACAGATACAGGGGCTACCGTCCTGGTTGAAAAGGGTAGTGGCTAGGCATCAAGTGGTGAGTAATGTAAACAAAGCTATAAGTCACATGCCCAGCTGAAGAAGAGGGAAAGATGGCACTTGGATGCCTCACTGCCTGAAGACCCTCTTTCCCTGTCGTGGCCCCTCTCATAAAAAGTGTCTCGCTAGGGCAGGTCTCTCGTGTATGTCCTGTCGTTCCTGGCTGCTGACTCATCCATTCTCCTCTTTAGAGTGGATTGATTCTTGGACTCTGGCTCTTCCTTAGCCCTCTGTGCACTGGCACTGGGACATCCCAGGGGATGCAGAGTGGCCACCTGACCTGAGCCACACAAATCATCTTACCTTCCCGACCCCACCTGGTAGGTCTGTTACCTGC
The DNA here is from genome assembly GCA_004027205.1 of Ctenodactylus gundi. Classification (NCBI taxonomy): domain Eukaryota; kingdom Metazoa; phylum Chordata; class Mammalia; order Rodentia; family Ctenodactylidae; genus Ctenodactylus; species Ctenodactylus gundi. The sequence goes on from PVKB01000808.1 coordinate 352,384, forward strand.
ATTTTACTGGGAAAAGAATGGGAGAATATTCCTAAGGAACAGAGCTGACCTAGGAGTTCACAAACTTCACTCTGATCTGTGGGTCCAGAGAAGAGGAAAAGGCGGGTGCATGAGGAAAGCTTCCTGGAGGGAGGTGGCCACCCAGGGGTGTCAGGAAGGGGATGACACCTGCTGCTCTGGATTGTGAGCCCACCAAGTAACACTCCCCGTGATTGTCCATATTCATCGTGTCTTCTCATCTACAAGCTCTCCGGTTCGTTTGCACAATTAAGAAAAGGAAGCCTGGCTGGAGAAGAAAGAAGGGACAGCAAGTCTAGGATCAGAATGTTTCTCGACCCTAAATGCCTTTCGTGGGGAAACAGAGCATGTTCTTCAACACGTATTAAATGAACGATGTTACAGTGTGGCCCGCACTCTCTCACTCTCCCCATAGGATTTAGCTTTGCTTTCTCTGCCATAATCAACTTAGTGGAAACACCCGCCTATGACCCCTCGCACACGTACCGTCCAGGAGAGGAGATCCAACAGACAATGAAGGCAAGGGGCTTGGTTCAAGGTGGCCAGAAACTGACATAATTTCATGATATTTAATTTGGGTGGCTTTCTGCATCCCAGGTGATGAGACAGGCCACTATATTAAACCAGAGTTCTTCCCCATTGGTCCAGGTGGAGGAATAGATAACGACGCTGGAGGTAGATTCAAGAACTCTGCCAGGGAGAGGCCCATCTCCCCCCAGGTGCCAAGCCATGGGCCTGCAGATTAGACTGCCTATGTTTTCAGCAAGAGTGGGCTTCTCAGCTTCTCTGATCAGCCTTCAGTCCAATGGGTCTGAGCCAACTGAGTCAGTCTCCTGGAGTATTTATTGAAAATACAAATTTCTCACTGTAATGGATCAGAGTCCCTGAGGTAGGGCTGGGGACTGCAGTTTTAAAGCATTAGAAGATGGTTCTTACATCCATTACAGTTTGGATTGGATTGTCCTTTTTCTCTGACCAACATTAGACACTGACTGGCACTCCTGCCATCTTTAAGGACCACCTCCTCATATCCTTTTGCCCCTGGAAAACAGGCTGATAGGGTTTCCAGGATTCCTTCACAACCCAGGTCAGAAGAGGTCCAGGCATAGGTCTTACAAAATTGAAGCAGACAGATCATGGAAGGAACTTAGTCCTGTGGGGACTTTTTGTAGAATGGTAGAGTGCCCTGGTCACAGGGGCATGAGAAAGATCTGGGGCAGCCAGGCCCAAGGCACCCCACTCACTGTGGGCTTGGAGGATATCACCCTGGTAGGTGCCAGGTGTACATGCAAATCAGGGTTATGTGGTACACACACCCTAGCATTTTTCATTTTGAGATGTAGCTCCTCCAGTTGCTTCCTACCCTTGCTGACCCCATAACGAGGCTGGCTTCTTCTGGCCCCTTAGAAGCAACAGGGGGCTCATCCAGGTTGACCCCAGCAATGATGTCCAACTTGCAGCCTGTTTAGTTTTGCCCTCAACTTTTTAATGTTATAATAAAAAATGTAAAAGGGATGTTGTATCACTTATATACACTATCATAAATTATATATCATATGTAGCCTCAGACAGCTCCTCTTTATCAAAGAAAAAAGGGGCACAAACACAGCAGGCCACAAGTTGGATGCCCTTCATCTGAAGTCTGTTGATCTGAACAGCATTCATAGTTTCAGGGGGAAAGTGACTAATTTCCTCTCTCTGATAGGAGCTCTGTCCTGAGAGTTGGACCCCTCTGATGACAAGATAAAATCAACAGTTCGTCCTCCCTTCCATTGGTTGGTACTGAAACCCTGAAGAGAATTTCAGGTCTCTAGGACTATACCAGCTTTGCCCTCCACTTCTGTTTCTCCCTCTGTTTTAGAGAGTTCTGTGTTCAGGAAGCACCGGATGATCCAACCCCTTTTCCCACCTTCTGCTGTGGCAATGCCCTTTCCATGCCTTTACTACCCCAGTTGATCAGCCTATGTTAGACCTGCTACTCTACGCACCCCTCCAGTGGCCTCAAACAGAGCCAACAGGGACACCATTCAGCTCACATCTTCAGGACTGTACGAGCAAGAGGAGGGGACATAGGAGGCCCCTGATGTCCTTGAGTGCCACAGATTCATCGTAGCACCAACGGGAACTCCAAGATTGTGAACCGCCCAGATTGCCGAGGAGAGATGGCTGAAAAGGTGGGGGGCACTTTGACATCCTAGGGTCATACCACTTCACACTGGCAATTTCCTTCTAGCAGACTTCCTCGCCACCAGATCTCATCTCCTTACCTCTCCCCGACTCAACCCTGGCTTAATTCACAGTTGATCATGTCTCTTTCCCTCGAAGGAATCGTGCAGTAACTTCCCAGCCCCGTGGCGAAGGAAGCCCGGCTCTTGGGCACAGCCTGCCGCCCTATCCCACCTCCACTCTGGTGGTTCATCCCTCAACTCCAAACTGGTCAAACACGGACAATCCCGAGCCTGCTGTGCTTATAGCACACAGCTCTGCCTGTCCTTCCCTGACTTCCCCGTTGGCTAGCTCCTGCGGGCCTTTCTGGCTCACCACAAGTCCTGCACACGCAGTCAGAGCCGCGTCACCCTCCTGGATGCATCGCAGAGCCAGCACTTGTCACTGCACGCCAATGGCCCATTGGGTTTCTGTCTCACCCACTAGCCTCTGGGCTCCACGAAGGCAGAAACTACACATTACTAGTGTCTGTGCACCCAGGCATGGCTCCACACAGGCTGAAAGGAGGAATCACTGATGAGCAGAGAAGTGGCACAGTAACACCTTGTCCTGCTGCTCACCAGGGCCAGCCTGGCGAAGAGACTGACCCCAGGCCAGTGGTGAGAACGGCTCCGGGGCCCCAGCGCACAGAAGCACCCAGCAGCTGAATAGTCCCAGCCATCACTTAATAACAGGTTAGCGTGAGGGATGAAGGCGCAGTCCAGGAGCAGGTGGGAGGGGCGTTTCCTGCAGAAGTGGCAGGCACCCTCTTGATGGCCTCCCTCAACCACACTTCTGCTGCCCACTTCTGCTTCTCTGAAGCTGGCCGCTTCCTAACCCCAGGCACACCGCTGTCCCTAGCTGTCAGGAGTGAGGCTTAGCCTTTTGACCCCAACCCCTGCTTGCCCCTCGGAGGTCCCCATTTCTTAAGCAGGTGGAAGCTTGGCACCAAAATGGCTGAGGGCAAAAGGCCCCTCGATCCCGCTACACCCCACAGGTCCCACGGATGCATTTCGGGGTAGGAGAGGCTGTGGGTGGCTTGTAGGTACCTCCTAGTGGTCAGAATCTTCATCTGTTCCCTGCCCAGCAAACCTTTCTGCCCTCTTCTCCCCACCTCGCCACCTGTCTTTCCCGAGGGCAGCCCTTCAGAGGGCAGGCTCTGAGTCCGCAACCTGCAGTGCACAGGCGCCGCCTCCACGCAGCCAGGCTCCTGGGTGTGGGGGTGTTAGATCAGTGTCTCTATTGGAAGGAAAGAAGCTGCAGGTGGGAAACTTGCCAACCTAAAAGCATATTCTGAGTCAACCAGCAAAGCCCTGATATTCACCTGGGGGGATGTCTCTGACCCCCTCAAATCCTGGCAAAGATACCTACTTGAAAATCTCAGCGCTTCTCCCGAGGCTATTTCCTAAGGTGGAAAAAGGTGACCTAACCTACCAGCGTGCTGGTGCCTGCAGCACGGCTCTCCTAGCCCTGGCTGGGAAGAAGCATCCAGCACTCCCACCCTCCGTTTTGCAGTTCACAGCAAGGAGAAAAGGGGCGGGGGGAGAGAAAATGATGTGTTTATGAAGATTTGGGGAAGAAGGTGAGAGATCGGGAGCTCCACAGCTTCAAGATCAGAAGGGTCTTTGGACCCTTTAAATAATGCACCCAATCTCAGGCCTCCTCCCTTAGAGCCAGTCCAAACCCACGTAAGCTAAGACGTCATTACCCGGCTTCACCTTAGCGCCTCAGGCCAGTGTTCATCTGGAGAGAAGGGGCGCTCTGCCTCCAGGCTTCTCCCTCTTCCCTCTTCCCTCCATCCTCTTATAGTAAATTTAGGACTTAGAATTTGGGAGTGTAAGTCGGGGTAACATTATGGTGTTCTTAGGCTTCAGACACTTTGGCCTTTATAGGCTCCTTCCAAAAAAATCTTGTATTTTATGATGACCAGTATGAAGAGAAAGGGAATCTGGGCTGAACTCATGATTATATGCTCATCCTGATTATGCTCAGTTTTTCTTTTTATTTCAAAAGGATTTAAAACATTTTCATGGGCCCCAGAAAGCATTAGCCACAGGTGTGACTCCTGTGTTAACTGGCACGGACAGGTGTGACTCACTGCACTCTAGGCAGCATGGGAAGTGTGAAAAGTTGACCCTTCCTAGTGTCACTAAGTGCCGTGTCCTCCTGCTGGAAGCCACAGTAACAAAGACCCCAGAACCACCAAAGAATCCCGGGTGATTTTCTTAGACTTGTGGACCATGATTCTGATGGATGTCTCCACCATGGAAACCCTCAAAACAGCCAGAACAACCTTGGTCTAATCAACCTATCCTTTAATTACTGGTTCCAGGACTCAGAAGCTTCTCCAGCTCTGCGTATTAGAGTTTAGAGTGTTGTAATGGGATTCTTTTGGGGGGCCTTGGGGGTGGAGGAGATAGGGTCTCATTCTGTAGTCTGGGCTGGTCCCGAACTCACTATGGAGCCCAGGCTGGCCACAATCTCACGGCACTTCTCCTGCCTCAGCCTCCTGAGTGCTGGGATTACAGGTATGCGCCAACATGCTCAGCTATTATGTGGTGCTGGGGGATGGAATCCTCACTTCCTAACGCAAGTGCTCTACTCAATGGGTCCCACCCCTAGCCCCTACAGTGGGATTCTTATCATCATACAATTGCATTCCTTCAAAACAACTATTTGGAAATCTTAGGAATTCAGAGAGACAGAAGGGAGGCTTTAATGTGCAATGGAGTTTCAGCAAGGTAAAACTAAGTGAAAGTGGACCTACAACACTGAACTAATCTTTCAGCTAATAATTTACCAAAGTAATTGACAGTCCTATGGCCACATAGTCACGGATTCTCATTTCAATAAGGCCTTCATTTGACTTCTCCAAGATATAGAGCAGAGGTGCACCTTCCCAACCAAAGTATCTGCCTAATTGGCAAGATCAATTAACTCAAAGCATTAACTCTGTGAGTGAAAAATAACAAAAGCGTCTATATTTACTTGTTGAATTATGTTTCAACTGCATCAAAAGAATCATCACTTGACTACCTCATTTATTGCAATTTACAGATTTGTTCTGGATTACTTTTGTAAACAAACAAATAAATCACTTTTAAAATAAACCAAATCACTTGGTATGTTAAAACTATAAAGAGAAAGATTGTTTTTGCATTTCATCAGCTTTATGAACTCTACAGACTCATCTAGCTTCCTACGCCCACAGCCCCGTGGGTAGGGATACACCTGCAAAAGATTAAAATGAGCTTCTCTTGTTTTACCTAAATAATTGTGTTGTATTGTGAAATTGCGAAACTTAATTGGAGAACCAAACCACTTGGTCTCTCAAGTCCCAGTTACCACATCTTAAAAACGCGAGCTAGGATTTAGTCAGTAGTGTGCAAATATTATTTTGCTATAAACATACTTATATGGAGTGAAACACAGATGATAATGAATAACATCTGTGTTTTCACACGTTGTCTCATTTAAAGAGAGAGAGAGAGAGAATTCTGTACTTGTTACAATTATGTCAAGGCCAGAAGATGTTAAATAACGCACCCAAGATGGCACAGCTAAAGAAGGAGACAAATTCGAATCCAAGTCTACTGGACTTCAAATCTCACGTTCTTCAGTCCTTCTGAGTTTGCTCTACGTGGGGGCTGGGTGCTGCGGAGGGGGACGGAGGAGGTGGAGCCCCTCCCCCTCTACAGTCCCTCACTCTGCTTTTCACCCAGAGAGCTCAGTGGTTTTTCTTTTTCTATTAAAAGTGAGATTCAACTAAGAACTTTGCCTTTATTGTTGGTCAAATAACTTTTTAAATTTTTCACTGCGACTATAATACAATTTACATTTTTTTTCATAGTTCTCCCAAAGAGATCTACGGATTCACAGGAGCCTGTAAAACCTAAATTAAGAAATTCAAATATAATCCAGCTGGGAGACAGTATGCACAATAGCATGGTATATGGTGACATCTAGTGGTGCATTGCCCTATTGCCGCCGACTTCCTTTGATTGGAAGTAAATAGAAGTTGGTTGGTACTAAAATCTTGCCTCTAGTATTAACGTCCAAAGGAAGAAACTTCTTTTCATGCACAGCACGCAGAAGGGAGATCTTAGATTATTAGATCACAGCGAAGGCTTGAGCCTTGGTTCTGATTTTCCATCATTAGCTGCACACACCTAGCTAAGTCTCTGGATAGGAGGAAGCTCAGCTTGGGTCATAGCGGACCATGTCATCTCAGAGGCTTTACAGCTGTGTCCCTCAAAGGACAAAAGCCACTGCAGAGCCCCACAAGAGACACTGGCCCAAGGAGTGGGGTTTCTCTCATCATCCCACAATTAGGAACTCAGGTTTTCATCTTTGTCTCTTTTCGTGTACAATTTTTTAAAAACAACATTCAGTTTTCAAAAAAATTCCACTGTGCTTTTATTTCAAAGTAATATTCTGATTCTAATATATAGTCCCGGTCAGCCTATATCGGTAGTTACTGTGCCTACCATAATTTAAGGCCCTGTGCTAAATCTTTATGACATATAAAAAATAAAAGAGTCTAGCTAGGAACACACGACTTTTGTCGCGGAATAAAGCAAGTTATACAGGTACCTCTTCAGTCCTTAACGAAGCATTTTTGTCTAACTGATTGTGAAAAATTTTCCCCCATGAGATCGCATCTTTGATTTTATAATACAAGTGAACAGGGAAAAAATTCTTTTTATAGCCAGTCTTGCTGGAAGGTATCTTTGCTATAAAACTAGAGTTTGAGGAGTCTCTTGGGAAGAGCTCATGATGAGGTTGAGATCTGCTGTCATCGCTCTGAAACAGTGTTCCTTCTCATGGGACTCAGGTAAGATTAAGGGACTTTGTGAGTAGTATCTACTGTGCTTAAACAAAATATATCAGCCTCTGGCATCCCAACACAGAGAAAATACTGTATTTCTCCAACAGAGGAACATACGTAAGATATCTGCAAAATTATCACTAAAAGTTCATCTTCACCTAGAAAGCAAATTATTTAATCTTTTCTACTGAAGGGATATTTTATTTCTCACAGACTCAAATAAGATAATAGTAATAACATGACTAGTTAGTATTGAGTAAGCACTTTCTCTGGTCCTGAAATTGTCCTAATAGCTTCAGCCCGTTTAATCCTCACAACATCTTTGGAAAGTACATTCTGGTTTTACTCCCATTTTACAGAGGAGGAAAATCAGGCATAGAGTTGTTAATTAATTTACAAAGTTGTGATTGGCTAAATCAGCCAATGTGGACTTTTCTCACCCTTGGGCAAGTTAAGCAGGGGGCAGTATAGCTCCCCTTCCCTCCAGCCATCTGTTACCCATGAGGGCTTCCCTGCAGGCACAATTTGCGCCCAGTTGTAGACAATCAAAGAATCCCACCTTCACAGGGCCAAAAGGGACACAGACAATGCCCAGTATATACAATAAGAAAAAGAAACTTTTCAAATGACAGCCTCAAGTTTTGTTTTGGTCTGTCTTTGTCTCTTTGCATCCTATACAATCTGTCTCATGGTGACCAAAAGATTCAACATACAGGATTTTGTATTTTTAGAAATTTAACTAAGAAGCTCTTCTTGGGTTGGGTCCACCTGGATGGCGTCACAGGTGATGCGTTTTAAGACTCCAACAGAATCAAAAAGAATCAAAGAGTTATTTTTATTGCCTCCCTTTTTCCCTATCCAGGAAAATCCAAGAAACACTTGATTGTAATGTGTACAGTTTCCAATTTCTTGGCTGAAGTTTTTTTTAAATATTTGTTTAATCTAAGACTGCCTTCTCTAGCCTACCCTACTTCTGTCCCTACGCAAGAAAGAGCTCCCAAAACTCTCAAAGGAAAAGCATCCTGACCATTTAGTTATCTTCTCAACAACAGGGACAATAGGCTTGAGACTCTCTGTCCTAATTCACTGGCGTCTTAGGCCAGCTGAAGGGACAGGACTGCTTTGATAGCTACATTATGCGGCAAGAAGAAAACAAAAGAACCTTTCTTAGGGGAATTTAAAAATCACTATGCCTTTCTTCCCTTCTTGCAATACGTATAATTTATCTTCTCTTGGAAAGGTACACATAAATTTTAACGTAATTAATTTACTTAAGAGCAATAAGCAAAGTCACAAGTTACTAATCCCTTTTGTTTTCTGGGAGAAAAGGAAAATCTTAGCTGCTTGCTGAATATTAAGAGGACTTCAGGCCCATAAAGGAGAAGTTAACTAGAGATCTTCTAAAAGGAAAAGCACCCTGATCTGTCAGGCCCTTAAGACATAAAAAATAGCTGTGTGGTCATAAGACAGCCCCATCCTTCAAACACTCACTAAAAAGCTTTAGGCATCATTGAATAAGCAGGCACAAATCTTAGGACTCCAACATTACTCCTTAGCAGCAAAAGAGAACACTGGTCACGGGATACTGAAAAAGAAGGATAGTAAGGACATCACCAACCTCCTGCCCAGTGTAGTTTTGTCTTCTACAATGTGTTTGTCAAATGGTCAGCCTCCCTTGCTGTTGTCCAGAGGCAAAGAGAAAAAGACTTTCTCATTTTTCCACTCAGAAACAAATGCTTATCCCCAGGCAGCTATAAATCCCAGGAAACATCAGGCAGTTTTCCTTGTAACCTGCTGAATAGGTTGAGAGTTCGTCAAGGCACGGACTGGAAAACAGAAGCTGCCCATCCATTTCACCTGCTCTCCCCTCGTCAGGCTCCAGGAGACAGCATGACTATACGAGGCCCACTTGTCAATCTGAGAGTCAATACAAGTTAAAGAGGTGCTATTTCCGGCCCAAGGCACAGTCTGAGTCAGTGCGCTGGGTGCCTTCCCTTCACGATTCTCAGGGACATGACCTACGAGCCAGGAAAGGACAAACACTCTACATCAGTGTGGCACAGACCAGAGATGAGTGAGCATCACAGGGCTGTCACTTTGTGCACAGTGGTGCTCAGTTCAAACCCCATCTATGCCTGGCGAAGGGGACAGGCACTGGAGTTCTCAAGGAAGCTTGCTCACAGCACAGAGAAAGCGGAGAACAGAGCACAGGGACCCACAAGGTTTGCTCCTGGGGAGGCCCCGCGGCTGCGGAAGGGCACCGTTGCCCGGCTAGGCATCAGTTGCCATTAACAGTTGCACAGGAAGTCCTCGGCCAGAGCGGCAGCAGCTGTAACTGCTGAAAGGATTAGGTCAATTTGAAGGGATTAGGCAACACCCAGTTAATCCACAGGGCAGAACTGCGATGTGTGTGATCGACTCACAGGCCAGCAAATGAGAGAATTCCTACTTTGGGGTATGGGCAGCCCAACCAATAGACTGCCAGCTTGAACTAAATAGAAGGGAAGAAGGAAGACTGTTACAGCTTCTTCTTCTGGGAGAACTCCAGCCTTTGCCTTCCTCTCTAAATGTCAACTTTTGCTCCTGTCTTCTCATTGCTGATATCCATAAGGTCACCACTGGACATCAATTCACAGCACACACTCCTGCTGGCTGTACTACAGTCTTCCACTGGTGTTCTCTATCTGACGTCTGAACAGCTGCTGGACCCTCCAACTTCCCGTACCCTAAGATGGCCATTTTGGACTCTCACTTCTTACATGCAACCGGCCTAATAAATTCTCTCTTCTATATATATATATATATATATATATATATATATATATATATATATATATAATTCATATTCTCTTTCTTCAAAAACCCTAACCAACAGAGTAGCCAGCCTACAGATGGCCAATTCTTGTTCCTCACATACTCCCACGCCTCACCCCTCACCATTACAAGAAAATATAAACGTGTCTTCTGGGCCGAGACTGAAAGATTTCTGCAAGTCACGCAATCTCTAAAAGATCTCCTATCCGTTCCCATGCCCAGTGAGCATGGACTGCCCATTGTAAGGATGTGAGTGTGGAGAAAATGACCAGCTATAAAAATAGAGGGAAGAATATGACAGCATCAGGTAAACTTAATAAAACAAGATTTATCTGAGTTTATTCTAGCAAACACTGGCTGTCAAAGATTTTTTTTTTTTTTAATGCCTAGCCATCCAAGCAGAAAACAAAACCAAATAAGCTGTTTACATTGAAAAATGGCAGATTTCTCTTCTGTAAGCTTAAATGCAAAAATGTCATTTGGTAGCAGAACAGATAATAAGTTTGTGTAGTGGAAAATGATATAGCAGTGAACATGAGTTACATCGGTGACACCCATCAGCACGGATGGGAGGCATGCACATACTGGGCAAAAGGAGCATCAGAAAAACACAAATGCTGTATGACCCCGTGTATGTAAAATTCAAAAAGTCAAACTAAATAATATACTGTACACATTTAAGAGCTAAAACAATAAGAAAAAAACAGAAGAATATTAACTCAAAATTCAATATGATGCTTTCACTTGGGAAAGAAGGACAGAGATGCAGGCGATATTGGTTATATATTCTATGACTTGATCTGGATGGTAATGTTATAGGTGTTTGTTCTATTATTCTTTAAACTACACAAATGCATGTTTAAAATTCAGTCTATAGACAGTCATGTTTCTTCAGAAACATGGAGCCAAAATGATATATATGTGCATAGAAAGAGATTTGTTATGAGGACTTAGATCATGTACTTATGGAAAATCGATCTCAGGTATTTGAACCTTGCTAGGCAAGCATTTTTCCCACTGAACTATTCCTCCAGCCCCAAGATTTTTTTAAAAAAAAGTCAGGTTCTTGCTCTATAATCCAGGCTGATCCTGAATTCACTATGTAGCCCAGGCTGGCCTCAAATTCATGGCACCCTTCTGACTCAGCTTCCCAAGTGCTGGGATTACAGACATGTGCTACCATGTCCAGTTTATGTGGTGCTAGGCAAGCACTTTAACTGCTGAAAAATTATGCCCCCAGCCCTAAAAATTATTTCTCAGGTTCATTGTTGATAAAGGCACCCACTGTCGTTAGTATACATTAATACAATCTGTAGAACAATTTGGCAATACATGTTAGAATTCTTTGACTCAGTAAGTTTATTTATAAAAATTTACTCTAAGAAGAATATATACAAAGGTTTAGTTGCAAGAATGTCATTGCTGATATGGTAGCAAAACCAACGCAAACATTGAAAAGCCATCACTTAGAATATGAATACTATAAAATTCTTTGCAGTCATTTAAATTCTGGAGAAGATTTTGAAGACTATTATTGAAAAATATTCACAATACATTGCTAACTTCTTTTAAAAGTTTATTTTAAATTAAAATGAATAATATGGTCCCAAACTATACAGCATGTGTACAATGATCTAAAAAGATACACTCAGTTGTTATCTCTAGATGTAGGGTTAATATTACGCATTCCAAGTTTTTTAAGTTCTTGCTTCTGCTTTTCTATAATGAACATATTATTTTTTATAACAAAAAGGAAATTTTTATTTTTCCTTGAAAAATAAAGAAAACTGTGGTCTTCAGATGTACAAACCATTTGTTACAGTTACTTAACTAGATAAAATTCATGGGATTCAGTTTGTCATGTGTGGGTGAAAACATGTATTTGTCTAAATATATATACCATATATAGCCAACAGGGTTACCTTTCTACTTTTTTGCTTAAACTGCTTTTAAAATAAATTCAGGTGCTAAATGCTAAAAAATAAAATTACAGAGCTTAAGCAAGCTTTACTTTTACATTACACAAAATTAAATTTTTATTGTAATAATCCACAACATAAATTCTCTGCATGTGGCTTATTAGAGCTTTCTATAAGTACTGTGTTTATCTATGGCCACTAAAATAGTTAATGGACCCTATATAAATATTTACAGGCCCAAAGAGAGATTTATTGACAGAATTGGACTTCCTTCTGGACTGAGTACACAGTGAATTCCCTGTCAATCCCCCAAATACAAAGAAAGAGAAGACAAAAGATTTTCCCAAAGATCTAATAAAGGAAAAGCCTAGAATTGCAACAGATCTGACATTTACTGCATGAATTTAAGAGTGCATTCATAAATAAGAATGCAAGTGTCCAAAATGAACCAAGTGCCACTTAGAGAAATTACAAATGTCTATATATTAAGATCTACAAAGTAGGGCCCCAGATTTTAAGAATAATACAATATTATCGGACCCAACTGAGTACTCTGCTTTTCTCACTGTTGACAAGATAAGACTTTCTAACGTTGAATCACCCAGAGCACAATCTCACATACCCTCCCACAAAATCTCAACCAGGGTCTGTTTTTTTGAATAACATCTGTCATCTGGTAAGCATCAACTATATATCTAATTGGCCCTCTGGCTCTGTAGTAAAATACCTAACATCTCAAGCTCGATCACCTCCAAACTCTGTTTTCCTTCCTAAATTTACCCCTTCCATTAATGCCTTCATAGTTTAGTAAAGGCCATTCCTATCCATCTGGTTGCCTGAAGGCACTCCCTTCCTAGCTTTTGGCTTCATTCTTGATTCCCCTTTTCTTCTCCCTGACACTCAATTCATCAGCCAGTCCCCTTAGTTCTCTCTCCAAAATACAAAAATGCATGGTGAGTCCACCCACTTCTCACAATCTCTTTAAGCCACCATTGTTGTCTCTCAATTGGTTTATTGCAATAAATTCCTAGACGGTCTTTGTAGAATCCATGCTCCATTGAGTAGCCACAGAGTTTTAGAAAGGGTAATTTATATCTGCTTAAATCGTCCCAGCAGCTTTCTGTTGCACATAGAAAGACAAACCAAAAAAAGTTGCACTTCCCACCATGGTCCACAGGCCTCGTGACGAGATCAAGCCCACGGGAAGCCCCTGAGTTATTCCTCATTCCTTGTGAATGGGCCACAAGGGCCTTCCTTCAATGTCTGGGATGCCAAGTTCATCCTCCCTGAGGGTTGCTGCACTTTCTCTTTTCTCAGCCTAAAGGACTCCCAGCTTTGCTCCTACCTCAATCCTGTTAATTCATTGTTAAAGTAGTAAGAAATTACCAAAGTACATTGAGAACACGCAGAATGTAACTCGTCAGATCAGCAGACTTGGGTACTCGGTAACTGGTCTCTCACTTTTTCAAGATAGGGCACCTGTTCTACACCAACAATGATGGTGACTGTGGTTAACAACGGAAGGAAATTCCTAGCCCATGAGCTCCACTTCTCTGGGATTAGTCCCAAGAGTTACTTTCTCTCATAGAAACTTAAAACTTAAAGATGAAATGTAGAGACTGTAGGCGACTGGAGCTGGCCACCTGCTGTGGAAGTCCACTAACCGTCCAGTTTCTTGCATCCATAGACCTCCTTGTTCAGCTCCTTATTTGGAGTTTATGAATTACCAGGATGCCTTTAAATTAGTTCTTCAGCTAAAATTGCTTTTTGTAATTTAAAACTGAAAAAAAAAACTTAAGAAAGGACCCATCTTAATTATCTGTTAGCTACTTAGAACTCAGCTTCATGATCCCTTTTCTTACTGATGACTGTTGGCTACCTGAGGCATCTGCAGATTCTAAATTCCATGTTGAAATCAGCATATATGGAACTACTTTATATTCACATGTACTCTGCATGTGCGCACATGCATACGTGCACACACACACACAATCTTGCATGCAAAAAGGATTCGTGGGCTCCTGACCACAAATCCCTTCTTTGGATGTGTGAGTCTATTTTTCACTATTATAACAAACTACTAAAGGAGGTTAACTTCGAAAAGGAAAGAAGGTCATTTTGCTGCTAGCACTGAATGGCATTAGCTGATTCCGGGTGAGGAGATTACATCATGGCATGTGAGAGGGTGATCCCACAGTAAGGCAGAAATACAGAGAGGCTGGGGCCCCAAAGGCCCCCCTCAAAGGCTCACCCCCGATGATCTGAGGACCCTCCCCTAGGATCCATCTTTTAAAGCCCCATCACCTCCCACCGCCACACAGAGGACCAAGCCTCCAACACACGAACTTCTGTGGGAGATAAATGACATCTAGACCATACCAGGGTAGTGCTCTGTGATCAGTCACCACCCTGTGTAGCCACACACCACCATTACTCCCCACCCTTCTCCAGTGGTGACTCACCTAGCCCCTGCTGCCAGACACTGAAAAAATAAACCCAGTTCCTGCCTCCTTGTTATGCTGAGAGAAAGAAAAACAGAAACACAAAGCATCTCCAACAATTACAGGCAGTTACCCTTAGAGGTCATTAAACTAGAACACTTTCTTAGGGCAAACACTTTGTAATTTCTAGATGACAGTTTTTACCTTGCATAAGTGCATGTTAAACGCTTCCTTTTGTGATGAGGCACTTTTGGACACCGGCTGAGATTAGGAAACCACCCAGCTTTATCAGCAATGGCACAAGAATTTCTTAGGTGGGTTTTTCCTGGGAAGATTATCAAAGTGATTAATCTCCTCTACTTTTCCTTGTCAATTTTAGAGGGTGACATTTTTGGCCACGCTCCCAGATTGTAGAGCTGTTGTCCACTTGAACCCTGCAGCTTCTTGTATACTTCTAACTGGGAAAGAGGACTGAAAATGTGGGAGCTCTCTGGGTTGCCTTCTCCAATATAAACTGTAGTCTGCAGAGAAAGAAAAAAGGCAAAGAAAAAAAAGAGGGAAAAAAGGAAGGTTAAGAAAGAAAGAAGGAAGATAAGATGGATAAGGTAGAGACAGAATCATACAATTGGACGCTGGTCAAAAACTAGACAGAATAGGATTTTTTTTCTCCCAATGCCATTAGCTCAGATGGGCACCAAGCCACTAAGACTTCTACTCAATTCAGTCTGATGCACCACAGGGTCAATTTATTTTTTTCTATTTGATTTTTTTCATTAGGGTCCACATGGCATAGAAGAGTTTTTTCAAAGCAACAGACTAAATGTTGATTTCCTCCCAAAATTCATGTTATCAGCCTCCAGGATGATGATTTTAGGGAGTAGCATTCTTTGAAAGTGGTTGGGTCATAAGAATAGAGTCTTCATGAAAAGGTTACTGTCCTTGAAAGAAATTGTGGAGAAATAAAGGCACTGTGAGACGCCAGCTGTCTATGAACCAGGAAATTGGTCCCCAGCAGATCTCTAATCTGCTGGCACCTGGATCTTAAACTTCCCAGCCTCCAGAATTGAGAAATAAATTGCTGTTGCTTCTAAACCACTGCTCTATGGTTTTTTTGATATAGCAGCCCCAGTGAATAAAACACTTGACCTTGGCACTGCTGGCCTTTGGGGCAAAATAATTCTTTTGTATGAGGCTTCTTGGTGCATTGTAGGATGTTTGGCAGCACACCTGACCTGTACTAGCAGCATGCCTCAGTTGTGATAACCAAAACATTTCCAGATGTTGCCAAACATCCACCAAGATAGAGAAAAAAATACCCCTGCTTTAGAATCATTCAAGAAAAGAATGGTTTGAAGTCAAAGAGACCTAGTTTCCAACTGTACCTCTATACCTTATGAGCTTGTAACCTTAGCGGGGAACATAGCTTCTCTGAGCCTGCCTGTCTTCTCATCAACAGTGTCCTCCAGAACAGTTCTGAGGATTGTCTTAAATACTTCCTCGTCACTGTGACTCAACACCTGACGCCCACAACTTTAGGGAGGAAAGATTTATTTTAGCTTTCAGGTTCAGAAATTCACAGTCCATTCATGAGTGGGCAGCTGGAAAATGGGGCAATCACATGGTGGCGAGAGCCAGAGCTGGGGCTGGGGCTCTGTAGACAGAGATCCTCACAGCAGTATGGTGGAACACAGGAGTCTGGGAGGAATGTCAGGACTAACACACGTCCCCCAGGACAAGCCCCAGGCATCCAACCCTCCCAGCCAGGCCCCGCCTCCCAACAGTACACAGTATCCATAGGTACATAAGGCTTTTGGGGGACACTCCAGATCCAAACCACAACAAGGATTAAGAGATCGTATAAAATGTATAGAGGATCACAATAGGTGCTCAACAAATAATTGTTTTTCCTCACTCCTGCTGTGATTATTTCATAAATATTTTCACTTACTTGTCCTGTATGCTAAAGATGGAAACACAAAGTCATTCTGGGGCTTACTGAGACAGGCTCTCACTACATCACATAAAAGAATTCTTATGCTCTATGACTTAGCTCTGAGAGAAAGAGGGAAAGAGAGGGAGAGAGAGAGAAAGAAGGAAGAGACAAGTGCACAATGTGACATAACAAAACATCACATGACTAGAGATTACTTACCAAATCTTACAATGCCGGCCTTAGTTTTCACTTTCCTTTTCTTTTCCTCAGCAGTGGGCTTTATCTCCTCCTAAGCTCACCGTGTGCACCCCCTGACAGGACAGACTGTGAGTTGGGTTTGGAAACTGGGTGGAAGTTCCATCTAGAGGCCCAGAGAGAGAAGCAGGCAACCTAGGAATAAAAACAGCATGGATGAGGACTTCATCATAGGCTCCAGGAATCTGCATGGTCTAGGGGGCCAGAGTTTGGGTGAGTGGGTAGGGGAAAAGGGCGCAAGATGATGCTAAGGAACTCAGACTTCTTCTTGCAGGTCATGGAGCCCCCTAGGATGCTGTCATCAGGGTGGTGACATGACCTTATCTACTCTGGAAAGCACACTGGGCAGCAGTGTGGAGGGAAAATGAGAGCTGGAATGAAGGGCAAGAGATGGAAAGCCAGACCAGTCAGAGCTACCAATCCTGATGGGAAATAACGAGGGCCCGCAAGGTGGAATTGGCAGGGACAATGGCAGGATGCCAGCAGGCTCCAGGGGCGTTAAAAGGTAGAACTGGCAGGATTTCATGACTGATTCAATGGGGAGGCAGGTAGCAAGTGAAGAAGGAACAGGAAGTGATTATAAACTTCTGGCTTAAAAGATTAGGTGGGTGCTGATGACATTTAGAAACAAGAGGCAGTGAGAAAGTGCTTTCTTTTCTTTTTTTCAGCTGCCACCATGAACCATGAGCAAAGGAGCCCACTGTCTGCAGCTCCCACATGACAAGTTCACGTACAACTCAATTCAACAGAACTAGGAGAGGAGGGAGCACACCCAGCAGCTCAAAGATGTCGGCTATTCCTGTCTGTTTGCTTGCATCCATGAAAGCCCTGGGAAAAAAACATCAATGAATAAGAAAGAAACCATGTCCCCTGGGGAGCTCACAACTTAGACGCTGTTGTCACACGCAGGAATACAGCGCAAGGTGACCTGTACTATATAACAGAAGTACTGTACTGTATCAAAGAATGTTTCACAAAGGTCCTGTTTGAACTGAACAGGAGTTGGAGAGAGCGACGGGGAGAAGAAAAGGTATATTATAGCCAAAGGAACAGCAGGTGCAAAAGCACACGCGATATTCAATTTGGTGTGGCTAGAGGGTGGGATGAGTTGGAAGGTGAAGCACAAGATACAGGTAAGAACTAGATCTTAAAATGTCTTTTGACCTAAGCTAAGGGGTGTGTGTGTGAGAGAGAGAGAAAGAAAGAGAGAGAGAAAGAGAGAGAGAGAGAGAGAGAGGGAGAGAGAGAGAGAGAGAGAGAGAGAGAGAGAGACTGGGGACTGAAACCAAGGCCCAAAGCTGCATTGTCAGCCCTTTTA
The DNA here is from genome assembly GCA_004027205.1 of Ctenodactylus gundi. Taxonomy (NCBI): domain Eukaryota; kingdom Metazoa; phylum Chordata; class Mammalia; order Rodentia; family Ctenodactylidae; genus Ctenodactylus; species Ctenodactylus gundi. Next base: position 370,115 of record PVKB01000808.1, read on the forward strand.
AAATTTTTTATTTTGAGACAGGGTCTTGCTAAATTGCCCAGACTGGGCTCAAACTGAGATTTTGCAGCCTCAGCCTCCCAGAGTGCTGGGATTGTAAGTGTGCAGGACAATTTTGTGGTTTGGATCTAGAATGTTCCCCAAAAGTCTGATGTATTTAGATGTTATGGATTGTCTATGGAACTGTGTGCTGTTGGGAGACTGGGGCCTGATCTGGAGAGGCAGATGACAGGTGTGTAGTGGGGGTTTACCACACCTTCCACTCCTGGAAAGGGCAGAACGCTGAAGCTGGACCCAGAAGGGGTGGACCACTGGGACGGAACCTGAAAGTATATATATGCTGCTACCTTCCTCTGAGAGGATATTGGACTTGGCTATTTGCGATGTCGTGAGAAGCTGCCTCCGCCTCGGCCATGTACTTCCATGGCTGCCAGCTGCCCCTGAGAGGACTGTGACCTTCTGAAACCGTGAGCTGAAATAAACCTTTCCTCCCCTAAATTAGTGGATGTTGGATATTAAGTCACAGCAACAAAAAAGTAACTAAAAGAGACAGGGTCTTGCTAAACTGCCCAGGCTGGTCTCAAAGTTGAGATTCTGTAGCCTCAGCCTCCCAGAGTGCTGGGATTATAAGTGTGCAGGATAACACCCAGCTTTTTTGCTTTTTTCCAGCACTGCAGATTGAACTCAGGGCTTCATGCATTTCAGGCAAACACTTTATCACTGAGCTGTATCTCCACTCCACTAGGGATTATCGGAGGAGTGATTAGTCACTGAGTGATTTTAGTGAGGGAACTTTCAAAGACAGCCCCCAGTACTTAAAGGAAAGCAGGTAAGACAAACATTTTAGTAGCTAGTATTACTAGACTCTGTGCTAGCTTTATCCAGCTGATGAATTAGCAAACAATCCTCTGTGCATTGCACTCCAGCTATTGCACTTTAACTAGGTATCACCTGTCAGCCTCCTCCATTAGGCTGTGAGTTCCTTGTTGGGAAGACCTTTGTCTTAACCTTTTAACCCCCAGACTAGTTGAGTACTAGACCCAAAGGAGGCTCCTGGCAAGTATTTCCAAGATGAATGAATGATGTGATGGACAGCTCTTCCTGTTTCTCTTCCTCTAGAGTCCAATGGTTCCTCTACTGCTTGCCAGAGCAAATGTTAAGGGAAGTACAAAGAAAATAGTAGTAAACTTGGTGCCAGGAATTCTACCTTCTGGTCCTATGTCATACACTAACTTGGAATTTGGGCAAAGTGCATATATTGTGAGCCTTAGAATTCTCATCTGTGAAACTGAGATTTTTTTAATCATCACATCACAAAATAATGCATAGAAGTATTTTTGTAGCGCTGCTCAAATATAAGTTGTATGCGTATATATTTCATCTTCCTTAAAAATTACCATGTGGTCAGAAGTTAGGAAAAAATTAATAGGGCCCAAAGTCATTTCATTATATGCCAGTAAGAGTACTTTTCTGTTAATTGTACTTTTCTATTAGGGCTCACGCAATTTTGCTGTGTAAGGTGGATTAGGTTTTGGTTGGTCCCTGCTCATTCCAATCAGTTCTTCTTTTTTTTAGACAAACTCTTGCTCTGTAGCCCAGGCTGGTCCTTGACTCACTGTGTCACCCAGGCTGACCTCGAACTCATAGCACTCCTTCTGCGTCAGCCTCCCAAGGGTGGGAATTACAGGTGTGTGCCACCACTCACAGCTATGTGGTGCTGGCCAATCAAACCCAGCACTTTCACTACTGAGCTATGTCCCCAGCCCCACTCTACTCAGTTTCACTCATCCTTTTGCTGCTCATTAATGTGCCTAACTCGTTTTTATCTCAGGACATTTCCAATGCTTTTCACTCAAGCTTCCTCCAGTTACATGAATGTCATGTCATTTCCCAAATCTATGCTGAAATGCCACATCAAGATGCCTTCTGCTAGAGTTTGGATCTGAAATGTCCCCAAATATTAGGCTGGCTGTGGTGGCACACGCCTGTAATCCCAGCACTGGGGAGGCCGAGGCAGGGGGATTGCCATGAGTGCAAGGCCAGCCTGGGTTCCAAGAGTTCAGGACCAGCCTGGGCTACAGAGTGAGACCTCAAAAAAGCAGCCCCCAAATGCCCCATGTTAAAGGTTTAGTCTCTAGCTTGGTGTTACTGGGAGGAGGTGAAAACTTTAGAAGTGAGGCTACCTAGGAGAATGTCAAGTCATTGGGAGCATGTCCTCAAATGAGTTCGAGAGATCCCCGTCTCCTCCTCTTTTCACTCCCTGGCCATAACATGATCAGTTTGTTCTGTCACATGCACCTATTATGATCTGCTGCCTTGCTTGGAGCCATTTCCAACCAACCATGGACTGGAACCTCCAAAACTGCGAAACAAAATCAACATTTTCTCTTTATAAGTTGATTATCACAGTATTTGCTATGGTGACCGGAAAGTAGCACACTTTCTCTAAGCACTGAATGGCATCTCCTCTCCTCTCCTGTCTGCCATCACCCTCTACTTGCACAGCACCTATTTAGTCCAGGACAATCATTAGAATCGTGTGTTCGCTGATTCTTTGCCTTGTTCATGCTGCAGCTACAATGCCTGGCAAGCAGACAACACTCAGGACCTTATGCTAAGTAGCTTGGTAAATGAATGATACTTGCTTTAACTAAATGAAGTTTTCCCTCTCTGATCAGCCATCAGCACACAGCACTAAGAAGAACTTGGAAAATAAGGTACAGCTGGAACCAAGCCCTAGTGGGGATCAGCCGGCTCAGGCCATTAATCAATTCTTCGGACTTGGAAGATCACATGTTGTTGAGTTCAATTTTCTTATCTATAAAATAAGAGTAACACCCTCTACCTACCCCCTTCAATTAGCATTTTATGAATCATAGTACTCTTGTGGAGATCTCATATGACATTTTATTAGTGGGACATTTCTAAAAATTGCTAATTTCTCAACAACATGGATTTTATTTAATTTGTCTGTTACAAGACTGAACACATTGCTAGGATCTATAAATAACTGCCACAAGAATGGTTAAAAAAAGGTTAAAATTAACAAAGGTTAAAATTTTTTCCTTTGTAAAATAAGCCGAGCTTCAAATATTCATGCTCCAAATTATTTTTAAATAGTAACTATAAATGTCATTTCATTTTGTATAACAGACATACAACTAGCAGAGTGTCTGTGCAGCCAAAATGTTCCCATTTAGTCTGGCTTTTGTTCAACATAATGAATATGAATGCTTGTTTTGACTAAATGAATGGTTTTCTGAGAGCAGCACTGAATAAAGCTTGTGCCATTGTGGTACTTCTGACCCTGGCAGAAGACATGTGCTTTCATCTACGGAACACCAACCTTTGAATGACCTCTCAACACAATGGAGAAAAGAAGTGCTATGCTGCGTTAGAGGCGTAAGCCAACCCTCCACTCCTTAGGATCAGCTAATGTACCACAGGAATACTCAAATGAAAACTGTCAAGTCCGAGCCACACATCTCAAGACTTTTTTCAAAGTGTCTGACCAAGATTAGAGGGAATAGTAAAGTTTACAGGAACAGTTAAGACAATTACTTTGTATAAATCCAACTTTCTGCTCATAGCCATTAGATTGGGAGGAAGTCCAGTCCCAAAAGAGCTCCTGCTTTAAAGATTCGTAAACACATAGTAGCTTGTTCTGTGTAGCCTAACAATTATAAACAATTCTGAGGATATTACCATTCTCCTTTCACAGATAAAAAATTAGCATATCCAAATACAAGAATCCGGCTCAGGATCACACATCAGGATTTGAACCTTGAACCTAAGCTAACATTAGGAGCAACTTAAATATGTGTGTGTGTGTGTGTGTGTGTGTGTGTGTGTGTGTGTGTGCGTGCGTGCGTGTGTGTGTGTGTGTGTGTGTGTGTACACAAATGTATTTTTTGTATATATATATATTATATATATATGCACACACACACACACACATATGCTGGGAACTGAAGCAAGGGCCTTTGCACTGAGCTATAACTTCAGCCTATTTTTTATTTTTATTTGAGATAGAATCTCACTAAATTTGTTCAACTGCCCAGGCTGGCCCTGAACTTGCAATCCGTCTGCCTTGGCCTCTTAGAGTTCTGAGACTACAGTCCTGAGCCACAAGCTCTAGCTCACATGTAACTATACAAATGCACACTGTAAAATGTATAATGCAGAACAAAATTAAGTCAACAATAAATTCTGGAAATTATGTTTACCACCTCTTGATTTACAAATAGCTAGGCTCACACATGATTCACTAAATCAACTTCTTAGAACTGTCTATGGGGAAACAGAAGTGTTGACGTTGACAGTAATGAAGAAGTCATAGTGTGGTGAGACAGGGTTCAGATGTGGAAGAGTTTTTAAGGTCTGTAATTCTTAATAACAATCAGTGTGGTGATACTAGGGATGACAAAAACTTGGTACTCTTGAAAGAGAACTGTTCCTTCACCAAATACCTAACATATTCAGAAATACAAATTGTTTGACAACACATTTGCCAGAGTTAGCGGTGAGCTCCATTTACTTTGCAGTAATCTTTATCTGCTGTGTCTGAATCTTCTGGAAAAACAAAACCAAAACTAAAACATAAAACTATGTAAAAAACATGTGAATGTATTCAGAGAGTTCTTACTGAAGAACTCTTTTCAAATTTTAGTTCTGATACTTATTAGCATGTCATCTATCTACAAGTTATTCATTCATCTGTAAAATCAGAGTACAAATACTAGCTTTACAGTATTGCTGTGAAAGTGAAATAAAAGTAATTAGGAAAAGTATACCATAATTTTGATATAAAATCAGTTAATCAGTGTTTGTCATTGTGAGGGGGAAGAAGGAGGAATACTGAGATTCTGAATATGAATAACCTTTTATCTAGAAAAGTTACTACATAAAACATAGGGATTATCACCCTATATATATTTTTAGGAGACAGAAAGAACTGAATACAAAAGAATTATTGTTTCATCTCTGATGAGAGGTGAATCAAACATTCCCAGGTTTGTTTTAAAGGCTAGAAAACAATCCAAACTCAATAATGCATCACATTCTTTTGAGAAATATTAGAGATCCAAGCAAGAATATGTGTTCTGTAAGATTAAATACAAAATAACTGGAGATATTTTACAATGAGCAGGATGTTAAAATATATTAGAAAACAGAACTGTGGTTTTGAAAGAAAAGACTTTTTAGAAGATGCATGCTGATGTACTACTATGTGATTATGTTCAACGTTCACAACTTCACACATTTTACAGAAAAATTATATATATTTATACAAATAAAAATATGCAGCAAATGTGGCAAAGTATGAATCATTAAAACTTAGAAAAATTACAGATAACATTTAAAATAGTGCTGGCATGGGATGGGAAGGACAAGAAACTGTATTTACAGACCATCCCAGGCAAATTTTTTCATCATTATTCTGTTCCACTCAAACTCATAGCACAGATGGTTAGGAGGTGGGTGTAGTAACAAAAAACCCAGCTGATATTGAAGAAACCACAACATATTCAACCATAAGTCAACTGACTAAAGGACAAGATCTATGATACTTCTGAAACATTACATCACTAACAGTATCCAAATGGTGAGAAGTTAGTAACTAAAACCTATGGTTTTATGAAAGAATCCTCTTATTGGGGTTGCCAATCAGGGAGAATAGATTTTACAATAAACTTAATCTAGGAAATTTATAGTAGAATCTTTAGAGACAATATTTTTAAAATTCTAATTTTAATTTTATTTATTGAGGCAGGGTCTTACTCTGTAGTACAGGCTGGCCTTGAACTCAACAGCCATCTTTCTTCCTCAGCCTCTACCCCCGGCCTATGGTGGTGCTGGGGAACTCAAGACCTTGTATTTGCTACACAAGAGGTTTAACCTCTGCACTATTCCTCTAGCCCCAGAGTCCAGATTTTGAAAACACTAAAAAAAAAAAAAAATTACAGAAAAAAAAATGTTAGGCTGTTCCCTTAGTTTAGAACAGAGACTATCTTCAAAACCCTCCCTCTTGATCTAATAACTGCTTATCTATAAACGGACACACTGATCTTAAAGAGTGGATCTGGACCCTTTAGATCAAGAAGACCCCTCCAAAGGCCCATGCGTTAAAATGTTTGTTCCCTCACCCCTGCCTCTACTGAGAGGCTGTGGGCCCCTGAAGAGGTTCAATCTATTGGGAGGTTTAGGTCACGGGGTGTATGCCCTCAAAGGAGATTATGGGACCCTTGTCTCTTCCTCTCTGGCATCCAGCCATGAAGTAAAAAAATGATTTCTTCCACCATGTGCTCCCTGCCATGGTGTGCTGCTCATTACAAGCCCAAAGCAACAGGGCCAACCAATCCTGGACTGAAACTTGTAAAACCATGACACAAAGTGAACCTTTCTCCTTATAAGGTGTTTATTACAGTAGCAGAAAGCTAACACAGAGGGTATAAAAACAAAAAGTGTCAGACTAAGCGGAGTATCATCTCAGCACTCTGTGAGGCCCAGGCAAGATCACAAATTCAAGCCCAGCCAGGGCAATTTAGTGATTTAGTGAGAACCTCCCTTAAAATAAATAAAAATTAAGAAGAGCTGACAATGTAGCTCAGTGTGAAGGACCTAGCCTCAATCCCCAGTATATAAACAAATAAATACAAACAAAAAGAATTATGCAGGAAATAAGGGAAAGTGTCATACAATTTTAAGGTACTGTGAAAGGGCTGATAAGCAAATCAAAAGGATTGCAAGGGAAAACAAGTCAAAAAGAGATTTTAGAAAACTGGATGGAAAGAAAAAACAAACTAAAAAAGCAAAATCTCCCAAGACCAAATGAAATTCTTCTGGGTTAACTTACTAAATGTTTTTCAGGAATTAGACTGCAAAACAACGTCTTTGCTCATAAGCATTCTTTGGTAAAACAGGTAAGAATCCCAGTTGGAAAGCTATTAAGTGAATGTCATACACAAAGACCCATCAAAATAAGATCCAATATTAAATAGGGACTAGATATCACAAGGAATTTCATTGTCCTCAACAACAGAATCTGCTTTTTTCACCCAAACTGGAACCCACGAAAAGCTACCTTGTATTCTTTCCTTCTAATAACAGATCCTAAAAAACTATCAAGCAGAGAAATGCTAGGAATGATAAGATTTCTTAATTATGACCAGGCTATAGATTTTCTAAAGGCTTTTTTAGGCCTGAAATGATACAAAAAATATTACTTCCCCAGAGTTGTTTATAGAGGTCTGTTGTTTGTGGTTGAAAAAGCACCTTACTCATCTTTTAAAACCACAATCACACAATCATACTCATATATTGCTATCGCATTTTAGAATGTTAAGAAGCCCCCAAACTAGGTGGGCTGTATTTTAAAAAATACTTTTAGGATTCTTGTTCTTATTTTTAGGAATATAGTAACAAGGGAAACAGTTTTCTCACCAAAGCCTGACCTCTTCTGCCCCGACAATTTCCTATTCTACAAGGTCAAAGTCTCCTCAGGATGCTGCTTATGTTTTCCAGGTGTCTCCTTTGAAGATTTCCATCACGGAATTTTCATAAGGTGTTTTTAAGCTGGGAAATGCCTAAAAATTTAGGAAATAAAACCTAATTATCACCAAAATTCTACTAATATTTTTATGAGCTAGACAACACTTAAATTCTAGATGAAGAAACTTTTTAGCGATCAGAAATATAAAATTAAGGAGATAAGAGCACAGCAATATGTATTAAAAGTTTGTCTAAGGACTCCAAAAATAGAAAGATGTAGCAACTCTAAAGATGGGTAAGTTTAAATTTACTGATTTTTGTATAAAACCAAATGTGAGTTTATCACCACCAACATATGTACCAAAAACTAAATTATAAAACAAATACGTGGAAAATTATTTTAAATTGTTTTAATCATTTATGTTCTAATTTCCACACTTACTACAAAATTTTAGAACTTTACTAACTAGTCAGACCTGGTAGCCCTAGGAGAGACTGAGGCAGGAGTAATCCAAGTCTGAGCCTGGAGATCTTAGCAACTTAACTAAATCTGGTCTTGAAATAAAAAAACAAAGGTGCTGAAAAAAATGCAGCCCAGTCCAATCCCCGGCACCACACACACAAAAACTAAAACCCTATATAAAAAAAAACTTTCCCAACTAAATATGGCAGTTATATTTAATACTGTGTCAAAAAAGGTGGTACATTAAAAATACTTTAAATTTTCACAATAGTGAGGAAAGCTTTTGAAAGTAAAAATAAGGGCTTGAAAATAAGACAAAATGAGACAAAGGTATTGTATGTACAACGGGAACAAATACTGGCTTAGACTTTATGTCTGTAGCTATATTTCTTTTTTTCTGTAAAAATCTTTTAAGATCTGTGAATTTCATCAGCTTATGTTAAAACACATAACCTTTATTTCCCATTATGTCCCAAATAAATTGATCTTAAGACTTACTCAAGGTGAGCTTCAATTATTCAGTCCCTTTATGTGTATGGCAAACATTGATTTTAACTTCTGTTGGAAGAAACTTTCACTAGAGTTCCTAGAATATTCAGAAGAATTTCCCTTTTTTTGTTTTATTAGTCATATTTGATTCTTTCCGTAAGAGGTTCCTCCTTGTAATGGGAAATTATCTGAATTAGGATATAACAGTTAATTAGAAAGAAGAAGAGACCAGCTAACCAAATAAACAGAAAGGTGTTCTTTCCTTGAAACTCAAGAACATAGGCAGGAGCCAGCCACAGGGCCTGCCCTATAAACCATAACATCAGGAGGACTAACGCTCTTTTCCAAGAAATTCTCACTAGTGGCATCACAAGGGGCAGAAGGCAGAGGTACCAAAGAAAGTACTGGGAGGTGCAAACTTTGTTAAAAGTCACAAAAATGGACGTGTGCAGAAAACAACAAAAGCTAAGGTCTCTGGAATAGGCGAAAGACACCGCTGAGAGCAAGACGATCTGTGGCAGGAACGCAGCGATTCCCAGGAAAAAACTCCACTCGCTCTCCGCAGTCAAATAGAGCATATAGAAGTATGGAGAAAAGTTATGACGGATATCTCGCCTAGTCAGGTGATAAAGGTAAGTGTGCTCCACAAATTCCCAACCATATTTACAGTAAAAACCAAAGCTCAGGGCAAAAAATGTGAGTCCGGCTACGGCTGCGAAGACCAGCACATCCCGACTACACAGCCTCTTCAGGAACTCATACACACGAGCCTGGAGAGAACAGGTGGCCCGGCGGAGACCTTCGTCCTTGTCGCGTTCTGGAAGCAAGTGAAGAGCTATGGGAAGGCTATAGGTCACCGGATACATCTTCATATGCACCGCGAAACCGTAGGTTACAGCGGCACACGCGGTAAGTCGTTTCTCTATCAAGAACAGGGTCGTGAGCACCAAGGAGGCGACGATGGAGTCCGCGTTGCCTCGGCTGGACACCGCCATGGGCAGAGGGTTAAGAAGCCAGAACGCACAGTAGCCGCAAGCCTGGCGGTCCCCCAGGCCTTTCAGAAGCAGCAGGCGGTATGACAGGAAAGCGGTAAGGAGGTCGCAGCTGATGAAGAGGAACTTTCCAAAGAGCTCGCTGTAGCAGAGGTTGGGAGTGAGGAGCCAAGCCAGCAAGGGAGTGTAACGATACGTCGCCCTCAGGTAAGGGGAGCGCCCCTCCGCGACGAATCGCGCAGCGTCCGTGAAGACCAGGTAGTCCACGTCTGTGTATCTCACGCGCAGGGTCCGGTCCTGGAAGACGCCGTATAAAACCAAAGCGACGCGGGCGAGGAAGGCCACCGCGAACACGCCGGCCGGGGACACTCGGAGGCTCCGGAACCATGCTCCCCAGGGCCTGCTGGAGCTCATGGCCTCCCTTCCGGAAGGCCGCTGAGTCTCCTTTAGTGTATTTAACCTTTGCCTCAGCCCCTCGCCTCAGCTGGACAGCACATTTTACACACAGGGCGCCTACCGAAACACCTGTGAAACTTAACATCCGGTAGTAAGCCCCACCCTCAGCCTGCTTCCGGTAGCCCGCCCCGCGTAGGGATTCTCCGTCGCCGGTGACGAAGACTTATCTGCCTTCGGATTGGCTGTCTCCATTCTCCCCTTCTCGCGGGGGCGGGACTTCCGCTCTGCGTAAGGGAGAGCCTCTTCCGCGGGAAAATGAACCCTAGGTGGAGTTTCTCTGAAGCCGAGCGAGTGATGTGTGAGTGAACCCCAAGTTAGTAGGCATTCCATCCAGCAACTCTAGGTAGAGGCATTGGGAAGGAAGACAGGGGGGCTTCACAGAGTTCCTGAAGTATGGCCCCAGTAATTTTATATTTCCTATTCCCTTCGCCAGGGTTGTCTCCTGTGCCGTCACCACTGCGAACGATCTTTTAGGCCTCAACTCAAATGTCAACTCCTAAAAGTGTATCGTGTCTCTCAACCCACTTCCGTATCGCGCGGAATTAATTTAGATGCCAGTCCTGTCTGCTGTCTAAGGGTAGATGAACTGGAACGGAGGGGCTCTAACGACCAGAAAATCCTTTGGCTTGCCCGACCGCATAGAAGTCTTGCCCTATGCCCGTCATCTCGATGTTCCAAAACTCTCTGGCCATTCTTTTGTTATAGCATATTTTCTTATAGTTATTTTTTTATTATTTCTCCTAGTTTCCCATCAGGACTTTTGAGTTCCTTGCAAAGAGATTATCTTTCCTGTACCCCAGCTTCTAGAAATAAATAGCCATTCAGTAAAAAATTAATTGATTTGGATGTTCCTTCTGCCATATTTTGGAGAAGCATTCGGGGAGTGCTCTCATCTCACCTTTTTCCTTTCAGGTAGCCTTGGCTATGTCAGGGTCTGCCCCTCACCCAACCCCCTCAAATCCTCCTATTAATTTCTCACTAAAGACTCCAGCCCACTAGCTCTTTCTCTTGTGTGGTCATTCGTTGCACTTAAAATCTGCATTGTAGAATCTGATATTTTATTTCAGATGGTTTTCACGCCTTTTCAGTTAGATTGTGAGGTTCTTGAGAATAGAAATTATATCTTTCAGTTTCTCAGTTCCTCATACAGTATTGCATTCTTAAACATATGGCGACTGTTTAGTAAGTTTGAACTGACGCAATTTTGTAGATTCCACCTGCTTCCTACTGCAAGACTGCTGACATAAAGAAAGGAAATGACACCTTTCAGTCTGAACATGCAGGTCACAGAACTACGTTTCACTCATCCACCCTAATAGTTCTCATTAATCCTTTGAGCCATGTTAATCATATATTCCATTTTCACATTCTGATATCTTTATGTCCTTTAATGTACCTTAATATACTTAGATGCCTTTGCTTAATAATTGTTTCTAACCATTTTTTTTACAGTATGGTACAGTAGCAGCAGATCCCCATTAAAATAGTAGTACCTTTGATGATGCTTTATACTAACTAGATTTGTTAAGGACTTATTTGTGATCTGCCAGGCTTTGTGCTAAATATTTTTAATGTATGATATATATTTCTATATCTACAAATGAGAAAAATCAGGGCTTCTGAGTGGTTAAGTAATATTTCTAAACCACATAGCCAACCAGCAGCAGAGCTCAAACCAAGTGTTTCTGACCCAGAGAACTTAATATGTGACTGTCTTTCAAGTAAACTATTAATAACAAATTCTAATTTACCTCTTTGTTTCTTCTTACTGATTTTTTTTTTTTGTTTAACTGTTACCTCTTAATTTATTCTTTTCCTCTAAGTTACAGATAAGTGAGGCTCAGCCCTAGAAGGCAGAGAATATAGGAGGTAAATGAGGATTAAACAAGTAAGGAATCTTCTAGCTAGATTGGTTTAGGTAGTTCAGCAGAAAGGCCTCAATCAGTGTGTTCCTATGTAGCTGGCCTAGCAGATTAGGGGAGGGACACCAAGTGTGGTCAGATAAAGAAACTACTAAGGTCAGACAAAGCATGCCACTGAAAGGAGAAAATGTAGAAAGTTATGGGAATGAAGGAAGGATGAAGTCCTGTAAAACAATCTGGGGAGAGGAATCCAACTTTTGTTACTATTTTCTTGTGGGATGGAAAATCACAGGATTAAGAACTTCCTGTTGAATTTTTTTGAATTGGGTTTAAGGATTCTGTTTTCTCACATATCCCTGAAAGAACTGTGTTTTTTCATATACTGAATTACTCATTACCTCCTGAGCTGTTTGTTCTCTCTTGTGGTCCTGGGGATTGAACCCTGGGCCTTCATAGTAAGCTATGTCCCCACCCCATTTTCTTATTTTTGGTCTTGAGATAGGGTCACTAAGTTGCCCAGGCTGGGCTTGAACTTGTGATCCTCCTGTCTTAGCATCCCACAGTGCTAAATTACAAGCATGCTCTGCCTTGCCTGGCTTGGCTATTATTTATAATCCTTTCTCATTTCCCCCTTCACTGTCTTCTAGATTTTCATCTTTTAGAGCCAATGGCTAGGGAAAGCACACATGTGTAGCTCACCTGTAGTATCCTTAACGGGGCTCTTGATCCTGATCCTGTTCACTGTGTTGCATCTGCTCTCGTTCCTCCTCCATATTTGTTCCATGCTCTGGGAAGCTAATTTCTATATTCAGATCACAAGCTCTCCCTTGGCGTCAAGCTTTCCACTGGAACAGGCCAATGAGAGGCACTAGCAGATCTTTGGCAGCATCTGAGTTCCACCAAGAAGGCCAAGGCCCCAGTTGAAGATGTTGCACTTTCCCTGGGGTCAAATTCTCAACTGGTTCCTGTAACTGCCCTTTCAAGTTTAAAGCCAGTAAAAGCTTTCTGCTTTGCAAGTTCCGGGATGCATCCTTATCTCTGGCTGATGAGTGAAACTGGCTACACCTTCCTAAATAATTCTTTCTTAGAGACATCCACTTAGCCCTTTGAGTGTGCCATCTGCTTCCTTCTAGAACTCTGGCTAATTCAATCATTTTGTTTTTGTTGGGGTTTTTTTGGTTAGATCTTGTCCTGCTTTTTGATTTATTTTGAATCTGTTCCTAATTCTTTCCACACCCAGTATCCTGCACCTTAGTCCGTACCTTTAATGACTTAATAATATGTATGAAACACTTGTACTATTCTAAGATCTGTAGCATCATCTTTCTCTTAGTCTTTTAAAAGTCTCTTGACTGCTTTAGTGTCTTTTGTCTTGATTTTACTGCCAGGTTGACATTCATCAATAGTGCTTTACTTAGATTCTTTTCTACCTTAATAAACTTTCAACTGATAAAGAAAAACAATAACTCTACAGCCTGAAATTTAATTTCTCCTTATCTGTCTTTTCTTTACCTTTTCAAACAACTCACCTATAAAGTAAATTTACTATTTATTTATTATTCTAGGTTTATAAACTTTCCTCTCAATATGCCCGGTACTTCCTCTCTACACTACTTTGCTTGTGCTGTACTGCGTGGTGAGAATCCTGTTTCTCTTCATTCACCTTAATAGTGTTGGTGATTCATTTGCCAAGCTCAAACTTCAACTCCTCTAAACTTCCTAGACCTTAACAAATAGTAGTGGTCTCTCCCCAGAACCTTTCTTTGTTCTATTTTTAACAGTTAACGAAGTCATACCTTGTGAAATAGGTTACTTGAATATTTAATAATTTAAACTATACCAGCTCCGTTTAGTACTAACCATGTGGATTTTAGGCAAGTTCTTTTCTCTACTTTTCTTTCCTTCCTTCTTGTTACATTTATCATTAATGTGACACACACTGTGCAGAATGCTGAGCTGCATGATGACCAAACACTTGATACTCATGTGACACTTAAAAGTCTAGCTAGCAGGGTAGACATCAGCTGAAAAAATTCACAAGTAATTTAAAATGGCAGCTGCCACAAACACTGAGCTTTCAGTGGGATTTGTTTGATCTATGATGGACATAGAAGGCCGAAGGTTGGCAGGGAGTGATGAGAGCCCCATGAAGGGAATAACACATGGAAACAAGTTTGATGGCACATTTTTATGTCATATTCCTTTGTTAGTTGAATAGCAGCCTCCACATAATAACAGCTCCATATTTGCCAACTTTTTTGAACCTTACGTCAGATGTGTTCTAACAGACCACTCAGATTGATACCACTCCTTGCTAGTGTCTGTCCCTGTGAAATGTTTTCCATGGACATCTCACTTTTTTAGAACATGTTGTTAATTCTGTATCTAGCATTAGCATGTACTTATTATTTTCAGTTATGTTTGTTATGTGCTATGTATTCTTATCTTATTTCTCTTTCCCCACAAGTTTGTGGAAGCTAAAAACTTTTAGGAGATAGATATTTTAAACACTTTTTGTATGTCATATGACTCATCCCTAGTGTTCCCTAAGTGTTGTAGATTTATTAATAGTGATAAGAGACAATTTTTTTCTTCTTCCTCTTTCCTTCCACCTCTAAGAAATAAGAGTCAGGGACCATAAATTTGCTGCTGCTTGTCAGAGAGAATTCAGGGCTGGATGTGAATAACCAGGTCTTTCTCAGGCTAGTGACAGGTAAAGGTACGGGGTAAATTCATTTCTTTGTAAGGGCAAGAAATGTATGATGATTAAGGGTATTATCTTACAGAGACTGAAAAGTATCAGGAAAGCTGGCCACCAGTCTACACCATAAGATAGAGGTGCAGGAAGGAAGTGAAGGAGTGGATGGATGGTACTGCTAATGGAAAGCCTGAGAGAAAAACAGAAGAGGAAAAGAGGCTGATGCCATGGTCAGAAATTCTTCCAGCACAGCCTGATTCTCCAGGAGGTAGGAATCGGGGTTCAAGCCTTTATTAAAATATTGGTTTAGATTTCTAAAAAAGCTAAGGTGAAAACCAGAGATAAACCAGAGAGCCATCAATTCTCTCTTTTCTTTCTCTCTCCCCTTCCTTCCCTCACTCTGTCTTCTCTCTCTCTTTCTCCCCTTTCTTTTCTTTTTTATACTGGGGAGTGAACCCAGTACCTTTTTTTTTTTTTTTTTTTTTTTGAGACAGAGTCTCACTGAGTTACTAAGTTGCCCAGGGTAGGCATGAACTTTCAGTCTTCCTGCCTCAGCCTCCCAGAGTACTGGGATCACAGATGTGTTCCATTATGCCTTGTTTCATCCATTTTCTGAACAAATAAAAAACAACCAAAAATAACTCACACCCCTTTTTTTCTTGGGTAAATTTGACCTCATTTTGTCATAGGTGCAGTGAATGGAAAAGCCATCCCTAGATCCTTCTGCTTCAGTAGAGTTATCCATCGCTGAGCCTGGAGGCGTAACTAACTATAGCATAGATAGCAAGCTCTTTTACAAGTGAAGGCTAGTTAGCAGGGATAGAGGACCAAAGTCATAGCCTTGGGGAAGGCACTGTGTCCCTTGCTTGTAGCAGTAGTGTGACTGACTTCCTTTCTCTGCTCTGACCTCTCAGGGAGATCTTTGGATGGCCTTACTAGCTGTCTGAGGTTGCAGGAGATGGGGGGGGGGGGGCAGATAATGAGTTGAAGCATAATGTAAGGATTTTAGGAGCCTCCCATGGAACTACACCAAGCCCCAGGGCAGGGAGTAACCCCCACACCTCATGTCCCTATGGGACATCAAAGCCGGAGCTTCCTTCTCCATACCAGATGCCAGGGTTGGATTCTTCTGGCATAGATGGCACTTGCTCTGGGCTGTTTGCAGCCATGTAGAGGGACGGGTGTGTATTCTAGGCTTATCTTGAGCCCACCAGCAGTTTAGTTCTGGCATTTGGAATCTAGGGTCGAGACTTTCCTTTATTTAGGGCAGGCAGCCTGACCTTGTTTTGCCCTTCTCTTTATGAATGAAAAGTGACTAACTGTCTGGGCCACATAGAAGATTTGTAACATATTGTAGTTAATGTATGTAGTAATAAAACTCCCTTTTAAATTTTATTATAATTTTTCATTTTTATTTATTATATAAAGTTAAGGGCAAAAAGCTTTAGTGCTTCAAACACCATTTGGCTTCTCAGTTTAATTCTGAATGCTGGAGCTACAGCTGCTTTTATCCCTGTGGAAAAGGGAAGGTACAGTGTACTTCGAAAAAGGAAGAACGCATTTGTTTGCTTATTTGTTTATTTATAAAGGTTCTACAGTGGCAGGATGCTGCTGGAGATGGGGACACACGGTATAAGTAGTAGATTTTGCTAAATTTCCACGGATAGGGCATCTCCCCTCCCCATATCCTTCCAGCTCTTCTCTTCCTGGTCCTATCAGTAGCACACGTTCATCACAAGCTTTGATGGTTGTCTCATTGTCTCTGAAGAGGAGCTGCCATCCTTCCCTTTCCCATCATCAAAACAAATCCATCAGCTGTCTCACTTCTGTGTTGAAACCAAGACCACTGGTTGTTAAGTCTGAAAATCTGTTTTTTTTTTTTTACCCCTGCAACCAGGGCAAAATATCTGCCCTCTTTGCTAAGAGTCTCTGAATACTGCCTTTCTGTGTATTCAGTATATTTGGGCATATATATATATATGGGTATATATATATATATATACATCTTTATACATATCTCTATATATATTATCTCTGTGTTTTTCTTACATAAACCTTTCATATGTGTCATATCCTAATTCCACAAGCCTCCTCCCCTCGTGTCTTATTTCCCAGCCCAAGTAAGACTCAGGGTTTCATTGATTTCATTTGGTCCCTCAGCCCCACCCTTTCCTGTCTTCACATCATGGGTACCCTTCCTCATCAGTTGTTTGCCCACCTTCAGAAATCTCCCCCTTTACCATCTGTGTCTTTGACCCCTACTGTTCCAAGTCTATGGCTAGTCATGGGGCCCATTTCTCACCAGACTGACTAGTCCTGTAGCCTGAGAGAGGATTCCAGGTCAAAGGAGACTGGTTTAGTCTAAAGAACCATGTAGGTTTGGGGGTAGGAGGAGTTGTTCCTTGGAGTACAAGGGATATTTTGAAGAAGATGCCAGATTGGATTAATAGGGCAGTATGATTTAAAGTGCAACTTAGAGCAAAGCTTGAAATCATAATGGTGGTTCAAAAAGGGTTAAATCAGAAAAGTGTTCTCACGTCATTATTTAAGAATCTGAAAAGAGTCTGGAGGCTTAGAATAGATAGCAGAGGAATAGAAAGAGAAACCCCTTAAGGAGGGAAGCAGCAGTCGGCAGAGGAAATCAGGTAAGAGGGCCAACTGCCAGCGGATAAGAAGAGGTGTATACATCCACACCACAGTACACTTTGTCCTTATGCATTGAACAAATCAGGTGAGTCTAACATTTGAATAAAGTTGAGAGTTCAGAAGCTGGATCTTTGCCTTCAGCTCTTTGTTTTAGCATTTTCAAGCTTTTGTGGTTCTTTTTTTTTTTTTTTTTTTTTTTAGAGCCAGAGCATAATGGTGGGGTTGATAGTAAGTGGAGATTGGAGGGTCTTCGTTTTAATTGTACAGTTAGTTGAGCTCAAGAAGAGGTCAGTATAAGAGGACCACATGGTTGAAGTAGATCCAGCCTCAGAATTTTGCGAGTTTCTCTGCGAGGCTGTGCACACACTTGCGTGTGTACATTCTGTATAAGTGTGTAGCTTGTAACAACTGGAACAACCGTAAGTAAACTGCCACTTGATTCATACAGAGATGCTATGCCAGACTGCTTTGTAGGGGTTCCTTTACACCTAAATAAGACCAGAAAGCATTTTTGGAATTTGGTGCTTTATAGAAAGTTCTGGTGCCCATATCCCTTCTCTGACTCCTGCCAGAGTCCCCGCCAGGAATAAGGAGTGGCCTAAGACTTACCTCTTAAAGTATCCTTTTAACCTGCCTGAAACTGCCCTCCTGGCAGAAGAAAGTAAAAATGGCATTAATTTTCCCCATTTTATATCCAGTTTCAGAAATGGCTGAGGGAGACCATGGTTATTTGATCAGAAGGTACAGTTTCCTTTCCTCAGCGTACCTTTCAGAAGGGTACTTGGAGGTGTAACAATCCTAGCTGCCAGCCATAGGCTTCTGTTCCTGCCCAGACCTTACTAAAACATCCTGGGTTCTGTACAGCCATCCGGAACTTGCCCATCCCTCTTAGTGGGGTTGGCTTGACTTTCCTAGGCAATCTGATCCCTGTGGATCTAGTTTTATGTGTGTATGGTGTTGAAAGAGGGAAAGCCTTAGGTTTTTTCTCTCCTCCAAAAAGCCAGGGTTAGAAGAAGAAGGATCTATGCTGCTTGGGAAAAGAAAAAGGGCAGCCAGGTATAGTGAGGGCTAGAATACTGTTTAGAGACCTTTCCAAGGGGCCTGGGCTCTGGACCAATATAGGGGAGCATACTGGTTAGGCTCTTGTCAGTCACAGAACTTAGGAAAATAAATCTTCCCAAGACTGCCTAGAGCATAGCTTTGGAAAGCCACTCCAGATTAGAAGAGTTCAGAATCCAGGATGAGTGTAGGTGTGAGATTACGACTGTACCTGTTTCCCAGGGTTATCTTAGTTCTCTGGGAATAGAAGCTATGAGAAAACTGGATATCCTGGGAGAGTCCACTTGAGAACTAGAATGGGGAAGTGGTGACAATAGGCCCATGTTTCGATCAGGAGATATTGGCAAAAATTAAACATACCATGACAAACTGACTTCTTTTAACAGGTTAGTAGAGACCCCAGAATAAACAGAATCCAGATTTCTGTATTTGAGGGCACAGACCACAAAGTGACCATGAAAGAGAATCTTGCCAACCTCAAATCGCCGGACTTTGTGGTGGTGGCAGGAGGTGGAGGGAGTCTTACCCGTACAACCACGTGGACCTCTTAATGTGAGTCTCCAAGCATGGCTGAGGCCTTCTAAGCCACTTCAGCCTAATCTTCCCTCTCCTTCCCCCATCCTGGCTTAAGAGAGTTGTGTGCCTTAGGGTAGAAGCAGGAACAGAGGAAGGAAAACTTGGACTCCAGTTGGCCTAGACTATCAACAGGCCACTGGGTTAAAGAAGGGGGAGCAGAGGACGGGTGCTTCTGAGGCTCTTCAGTGAACCCACACAGTATCCCTTGCCCAGGGCATCAAAAGAGAGAAAAAGAGACCAGAGGGCTCGGGAGGTGGGGACAGGCCATCAGACATTGCTGATGCGCACACTAAGGGCACTGCCTTCCTTCTCCGCTTGCTCCCTTAATGATTCCTCTAACTTGAGCTTTTCAGGGTCTCCATAGCGTACAGTGGTGTCACGCAGGCCACTAGGGGGGGCCACTTTCACAACTTGATCAAAAAGGCTGAAGTCAGCTATATATTTGCCACTGGCAGATAATGAGATGGCAGGTGTGAACTCATAGCCCCAGAGGATCTCCTCTGGCAAGTAGGAAGTGCGCACCTGGCAGGTGGCACTGGTGGACTCCACTGTCCCACTCAGTATCAGCACCAGCTCGAAGTCACCCTCCCCGCTGCGAAGGGGGAGGTCTTTCAGTGGACTGGTCTCATCTACCACATGGTAGAAGGTCAGAGGCAGAATGAGAAAGGGGCTGTCAGAGGCCGTATCTACTTGGAATGTCACATTAACCTGGTTGAGCCGAATATTCTCACCCTCCTTGGTCTGGTGGGTCTGAAGCAGTTTGCCGGTCACCTGGCAGCCAATGAGGAGACTCTTACGCATGTTGGCAACTCGGATCATAAGGCAGGGTTTCCCGTTGTGTGAGGCTACCACTGCATGCTGGCTGAAGCGGATGGTCTCTGCCCGCTTCTTGGGCCGGGCAATCTTCGCCAGGAAGGTACCAGTGATGAAGATTTCCAGGATGGTGGTAAGCACCAGCTGGGCGATAAGAAGCACTATGGCCAGGGGGCACTCCTCACTGATGTAGCGGAAGCCGTAGCCAATGGTGGTCTGAGACTCAAGGGAGAAGAGGAAGGCCCCAGTGAGTGTGTGCACCTGTACCACGCAAGGGGTGTGATTGGCAGGGGGGCCCAGCTCCAGCAGGTCCCCATGGGCTACAGCTACCAGGTACCACACCACCCCAAAGAGGAACCAGGTGCCTGCAAAAGTTGCAGAGAAGAGCAGAAGCTTGTAGCGCCACTGCATGTCGATGAAGGTTGTCCACAGGTCCTTGAGGTAGAGGAAGCGCTTGTCAGCAATGTGCTCCATTCTCACATTGCTGCGGCCGTCTTTTGTCAGGACTCTGCGCCGTCGCACTCCAGGGCCCACCAGGGGCCGGCTTTCTGTCTGGGTGGTCTGACTGTAGTACACCTTGGCAACAGATGTCATCTGGAAGGAGCAAGACAGCAGAAGGGGGTTACTGCAGAATGCCAACCACCTCATGCACCACTCGATGAGAAGGAGAAATCAGCTCTCATTCTGGTGGCACGTGGTCATTCTTTTACTAGCAAATATTTATTGAACACTTGACATTTGCCACACATTATGTGAGGTGCTGGTAAATCAAAGATAAAGATGACATAATTCTTGCTTTCTAATAGCTCACAGTGTAGAGAAGAAGATACGTGTAAGCAAATAACTGCAATACAGTCTAATATTTGTAATTCTTGGAGAGGCAGAGAAAAAAAAGTAGTAAGTTCCCAGTTCACTGAGAGTGGGAATGAGAGTAGAAGGATTCTACTGATTTCCACCACAAAACCAGTTCTGTGAAGATTGTCTATTTTTGAAATGGAATCCTTCCCCATCTTCATGAAGGCAAAAAGATTTTTTATTGAAATCCTTCCAGGCCAGTCCCTTATCATACTTTTAATTTCTTCACTCTTCCAGCCCCACGTTAATATCTGTTGGTGATGCTAAGATGCTCATCTGGCTGAGGAAATAGCAAAAACTGCCCAGAATTCTACCCTCCAAGATGCTTTCCCAGTCCCCAGCTCATTTCACTTATCATAATCACCACCACCATCAGGGGAAGTTTGGCCTGGGTCAGGATCTAGATTGGTATCAGGAAGAGTGCAGACAGGACTTGAGCAGATAGAAATAAGCAGTGGTGAAGAGAAGCAGCATATGGACGTGTCCTGGCAGCACTGGGACACTTTCCCAAGGATTGGCAAACGCCAGATTGTAGGTAGCAGTTTGTCTTGACTGAGTGAAGCAGGAGTGTTACATGTTAGTTAGTGGCTATGTCTGCACAGACTCAAATTCAGGGTTGCCACTTGCCCTGATGGTAGAAAGTGGGCCAAGGCACTGAAACAGGAGACAATTCACTTAATACAAGGTGCTTGGCACAACTGCCCAAGAAGTAACTTGTACTTTTCCAAATGAGGACATTTTAATCACTTGAGCCCTTGGACTCCAGATCTGATGACCAGATCTTCTGAGAAGAAGCAGGGTGATTTCTTGGGTGTTTGGCCCTCTTTGGAGATCAAAATACATTCTCCATTTCAAAAAAGAGTCTGGGCCACACTATGTTTTATCACTTTTCACACTTCTTCCTTTCCCTGTTTTCTCCTTGTCTTGCCGCTGGAAAATTCTAAGTTCCTGGATCCATCCATAGTCCCAATCCAGATAAGCACTGAAATGGAGTTGACCAACGAATGAAAATCCTATGAATACCCAGAGGCAACCAGACACCCATTTTACCAGCCTGTGGGCTGTCTGGAACTTTTGTCCGTAGGGCACTAATACTCAACTAGACTTTCATGTTATTCATTGCCAAATGTCCCTGGCTGTGTTGAAGCAAAAAAGAAGCTCTACAACTCTGAGGTTTGAAGAATTCTTATCAGAGCCCAAATAAAGCACTATTTTGTCCTCAGCAGAGGTAATAACACAATGCCTGTATGTATCTTTTAGAGTTCACAATAAGCATAAACATACCTCAAACTTTTGAAGATATAAAACCTCTATAAGAGATTTGAAAAATATTGGGAAAAAGAAATGACTGCAGAGTTGAAGATGAACAAACATAATTTTAATTTTCAAGAAGAAAAAATGTAAACTTCACAAACTATGGACAAACAGTCAAATATTGATCCTAGGCAAGATTCTTGTATGGAAGAGGAAGTTATCAATAAGATTAAGCATGCCTATGCTAAGAACACATATTCAAATAATTTCCTTATACAATAAGGCTATTAAATCAGCAAATCAGAGATGCAGAAGGCAAAGTGTACCTAAATATTGTGGTTTTGATCTGGAATGTCCCCCAAAAGTCATGTTTTTTGATGTTATGGATTATCTATGGAACCATGTGCTTTTAGCAGATTGGAGCCTGGTCTGGAGGGGTAGAATGCTCGTGTATGGGCTGGATTATAGGCATGTGGATTGGATTACAGGCATGTGGTGGATGAGAACCACACCTGAAAGGGGTGAAACACTGAGGCTGGACCCAGAAGGGGTGGATCAATGGGACAGGACCTGGAAGTATATGTATGCTGCACCTTCCTGTGGAACTTGAATTGACTTGACTTGACTTGATTAGACTGGACTTGGCTTCCTATTTTCAATGTTGCCTCCACCTCTGCCTCTGCCCTGTACTTGCACTGTTGCTGGCTGCCCCTGAGTTGACTATGACCCTCTGAAACTGTGAGCTGAAATGAAACTTCCTCCCGTAATTTGTGGATGTCAGGCATTGAGTCACAGCTAAGAGAAAATAACTAAGACACTAACTTCAGAAAGATTTTTTTGTAAGATCTTTATGTCCTGGGGGATGAAATGGAGAAAAATGAACAGGATAGTAATCCAATTAGTTGATTTAAAAAAAAAATATCATGGTACTGGTGAGTGGACCATGAAAGCCTGGGATTGCTTTTCTATTAATGTGCTAGAGAGTTTTATCTTTGTTCTTGCAATATCCAATGTTTTCAACATCAATTTTCTTCAGAACTAGAGAATACTACAGCCATGAACTATGTGGACGATACGGATCTGGGACAGGTTACAAATACAAGAGGTGAGCAGAATTAGGAGCCAAAAGGATCCAGGCGAGTCAGCTAACTCTAACAAAAAGGATAAATGTTGGATTATGTATTTGGGTTTAAAGATTACTTGAGTAACTTCAGGATTGGGAAGATGTGATTTAGCCAGAAGTACCATGAAAATAAGAATTAGGCATTTCTGCAAAAAAATCCAATATGAATTATTCATGTATTTCAATTGCCAAAAAGTAATATCCAAATCTAAATCAATTCTGTTCTGTTCAGTTCTACCACACCTGCTGTACCCAGTCTTAAGGAGCAACCAGGATATAAGAGGATTCAGGGCCAAATCACATGGGAAAAGGCTAAAGCAAATAGGGAATTCAGACAGCAGAAAAACAGAAGGATGTAACGGATGTCTGCAAATTTTTGGCTTGAGAAGGGCTGTCATGTGGATCAAAGCTTGGACTAGTTCTTTGAGCTCCAAGAGGAATACACAGGACCATGGAGTTCAAACTGGTGAGAAATGTTCCAGATTGAATTGCAAAGGGCTTTGTAATCACTGTCCAAATCGTAAAAAAAGAACACCTCAAAAGATGGAGAGTGCCCTGACCTTGAAGGTATTAAGGGGAGGTTGGACAAGCTGCTTGCAGAGATGTCACAAAGGACAGTAAACTTTGGATGGGGGGTTAGAATACTGTCTTTAAGCTTCCAACCACACTCCTGGAGGATGGGGATGCCTGCCCCTCTTCCATCTTTTTGCCTATGCATTTCCTGTGGTTATGTTCAGGATTCCTTCATCAAAATCAGTCCTAGCTTTGGGAGGTGGGAGGGTGGCAAGGAAATGGGGGAAAAAAGGTGATTAAGATGGAATATGTATAGGCACCAATTTCCCCAAGTTGATTGTCATTATTATGCATCACAAACATATACTAATAAAATAATAATTATGGAAACAATAAGACCTAGCTATGTGTTGAGGGGAGATTCCACACATCCAAAAAAATGGAAGCTCTAAGGGCCTAGGAAAGCTTATCATTCCCCCCAGAACAGTCAATGATTACTTACCACTTTAAAGTTTATAAAATATGTAATCTGATTCTCACACCATGCGGTAGGTATAGGAAAGGCATCATTAGAAATTACGGCTCAGAGAGATTTATCCCAAGTAGATTAGTGGTAGAATTGGAACTCAAACCCAGGTCTTCTGGTTTCTGGTCCAGAGCATTTGAATTGTAGTAACTACTTCTGTGGACCCAAGTTGATGGTCATGGGTCTCGTACTCTGTGGTAGCCTGTACAGAGTACCACAGCCGAGACAGAGAAGGCAGAACCTGGAGCTTCTGGGCCCAGTGTGAAGGCTGTGGATTCGTGGAGCCTGGAAATTTCGGCTACTGGCTGGTCTCTTTGCTGCCTCTGGCTGTTGTGTTTGCCGCCTCCAGCTGTTGTGTCTACTGTTGCCAGCCTTTACAACTGCCACCTCCACTGCGATCTGCTGCCACCTCCCACAGCCAGGCCACTTTGTTCTCCATGATGGCCAGAGTCACAGTGGATAAACAATCAGTACATTCCACCCCCAAGCTGGCCTGGCCCCTGGGGAAGGAAGCAGGCCAAAGTTCTGGAGGTGGCTCCTAGCTGCCTCGTCCAGAACACACAGCCTCCTTCCTCCAGAGGGTGCTGTTTCTCCAATACAGTCCCATCCAAACACCAAGGACAGCATTCTGAAGGCAAGAGCAGCCTCTGAGCAATGAAAGAGACAGAAACAGGGCCATCCACCACCTTCCTCTTCTAGCAGCTGAACCAACCAATGATCCTTGTCCCCAAGAAAGCCAGCCACACCCACAGTGGTGTACAGCACAGTCCTTCAGGGGCACCGCTGCCTCCTCCCACTGCATGCTGTCAGCTCCTACTAGCGTGGCCTTCCTTTACCTGCGAGGTCATTATTTTAGCTGGCAGCTTTGTATGCTTATGACTAGATTTTTTCTTTTTTTGAAACAGGGTCTCACTCTGTAGTCCAGGCTGATCTAAACTCACTATGTGGCCCAGGCTGGCCTCAAACACAGGACGATCTTACTACCATAACCTCCTGAATGCTGGGATTACAGATGTGGACTATCATGCTCCGCAGATGTGGTGCTGAGGAATCAAACTCAGGGCCTTGTGCTTGCTAAGCAAGAGCACAATAGATCAGAGCCTTCCTTGAGTGCAGCATTGCTCTTGAGGTAGGGAAATGTTTACTGTGACAAAAACTGGCTAAAGCATTCAGGGAAACTGTGAATCTCTTAGCCCAGAAGTCAAGGCCCTTTGTGATTTGGTCCTTGCCTACCTCCTGGCCTGTCTCTGATAGTCTTCCACACATCCCTAGACCCCAGGTTTATTAAGGTCCTCACTCTCATCCTTTCTACCTTTGGACCTGCTTACCTGTTCTGTATTTACCTGATAACCTCCTACTCGCTTTCAAGCCTGACTCAAGTGCTAATGATATCCTCTGAAGCCTTCCTCGCCCGAAAGAAATAGTTCAGCTTCTCTGTGCCCTCTCCAATCTCATGAAGGTATGGGTTTGCTAAGTATGTTGTTGCAGATATCACCAGTTAATAATACTGTGGGGTTTTTTTTTTCTTTTTTTGAGACAGGGTCTTACTCTGCAGCCCACACTGGTTCTGAACTCACAGGTGTACTCAGGCTGGCACTGGACTCAGGAAAATCCACCTGCCTCAGCCTCCTGAGTGCTGGGATTACAGGCATTGTGGTATTTTTTTTTTTTTTTGGGGGGGACAGGGTCTCACTCTAGTCCAGGCTGGTCCTGAACTCACTGTGGATCCCAGACTGGACTTGGACTCTGGGCAGTCCTCCTGCCTCAGCCTCCTGAGTGCTGGGATTACAGGCGTGCACCACCACGTCCAGCTTATGTGGTGCTGGGGAACTGAACTCGGGTACTTTAGCATTTGACTTAGCACTTGCTAAACAAGCGCTTTAACCACTTTAACCACTGAGCCATTCCTCCAGCCCCATTGTGGTATTTTTAAAGGTTTGTTTACCATTGTTTATCATCTGTGAGCTTTTAATTTAAGGACAGGACTATGCTTTGTATTTGCTTGCCTAGAACCAAGTACAGTTGCCAGGAAAGACTGGTTGAAGGGGTAACTGAAAGCTTGGTCTAGACAGATGGAGGCCTAGAGAGGCTGCAGCTTTGATCCACCTCACAGGAGGTACCTAGTCTATGGACACCTTCATGGGGAGACATGGCACCATGAGAGGGAACTCAAGTTTACATACGCTGCTCCAGTAAACTTACTGGGTCATCAAGTTGGGACTTTGGTGTAAGTGTTACCTCACTAATAACCCATAGGCTTTCAAGTCCTTTTTCAAAAGGTAAGAGAAAGAAAGTCTCAAGACCTGTGCCAGCTCTTATTTGAGCCAACTGTACTTTTGACGGAGGTTGGTGAGAGAATGGGCCCTTTAAGATGTATGGAGTCTTAGAGTTGATTATGCTAAGTTAGGTGGCTAGAAGGATGCTTTGCCACCTTCCAGCAGGTGGAGGGGTGGGGGAAAGCTGTGCATCACCTCCCAAAGCCTGTTACTTTGGAGGAAGACGCCCAAGAAAAGAACTTCATCTGTTTTCTGTGTGGTGGGAACAGTATGGCTAAGTGGATGGAGCTTGGAGATAGGAGTACTAAATGTACTCCCTTCCAGATGCAAACCATTCCTCTTTCTTCTCATACTTGCTCTTCTCTGTGGTTCCTTAAATTTTATAATAATGCCATCACCATTTCAGGTGCTCATGCTCAAAATCTTGGGATCGTCTCAAACTCTCTCTCTCCCCAGCTCATCCTCTGCCTATGGCTGTGTGCTGAGGGTGTGTTTCTTCTGCCTCCCTCCCTTCACTTTTTGTCTTCTTTAATGCCTTCTGCAGAGCCTCCTCTACTCTCTCTCCTCAGATCCATCCTCCGTTACCATGGGATTGCTCCTCCTCAGCTACACTTCTGGTCATGAATCAATGAACATATATCCAGTATTTTATAAAATGCTTTCACATTTGATTATCATGGCATTCCTAGGAGGTATTAAGATCATAATCCTTATTTTATGAATAAGAAACAGACTTGGTGAGACGATGTGACTTGGTAAATTGTAGAAAGGGACTTAAACTCAGATCCTCAGTTTCCCAAACCCATCCAACTTCCATTACACTGTAACTGCCTCAGTTACTTCCCCAGGGGAAGGAGGGAAGCTGTTGATGTTTCCTTATTCTCACTCCTAGAAAGGAAAAACTCAGGTACGTACTCAGGGCATCCCGTGGTCTGCTTCTAAACCTCCTGCCCAGTCTTATTTTCTCCTGCTTCTCTCTGCTGGCACACTTTAGGCAAACAAATGGCTCTGTACTTCCTGTGTACTAACAAGCTTCCCTAGCATTGCATAACTGATACTGCTCTTCTGTCTTTCAGCCTTCTTAAGCCTACTTCACATCCAGTTCAGATGACCTCTCTTCCATGAAGCCTTCTCGGGTACCCCCTTTTTCCAAATTTCCACACAGTTATATCTCTGCGTGTCAGTACCCTTTAGGGCACATCTTCTGGTACATGGCGTGTCATTGTCTTCCACCACAAATGGGCTTGAAGAGTGGAGTTTGAAAGAAGAGTGGAGTCCTAAACTACCGTGGTTACCCTAACAGCGAGCGCCGTACATGACACATACTAAGCTCTCGGGAAGTATTTTAGGGGTGAATTAATGAATAGAAGGGGGCTTCCAGCCTGCCGAAGTTATGAGTCAAAGAGAACCAGAGACCTGTTCTTATGGGGGGGCTGAGGAGACAGGGAAGCTCTTGTCTTTCACATGGATGGAACTTCACACTGACCTAGTACCTGTGAGGCCTCTACACTTCCCTCTACTTTTTTGTGTCTTATAATGTTCTTTTTCTTAAGCATATGGAAACTCCAGATAATTAGGTTAAAAACACTAAGAGATACACAAACCAAATGTTTTCATCTGTAATATTGGCCACCACGTGCAGTTTGAGTTGTGTTTTTATGCATTCATAACTCTTTTTTTTTTTTTTTTTTTTTGCCTCTATTGGGTGCCAGAATCTAAACAGGGCATTAAGTTGTGGAGATGGATCAGATGTAGATTCTGTTTTTAAAGACTCACAATCTGATAAGGAAGGCAATCACAAACCAAGCAGAAAGACGTAAGTACCACAGGAAAGGTATCAATGAAGTATGAGCAAGTTTGTGATGGAAAAGGGATTTAGTCCAAGAGATCAGGTTGGGGGTGGGGGGAGTTGTTAATATGTATTGATTGAATGGACTAAGTTGTTTTGTTCAATGTTAACGCATATAACTCCACCAGACAACCCTTTATGAGTGTTACTATCCACATGCAGACCAAGAAAAACATTTAGTAAGAAACGAGACTAGAGCCTTTTCTTGCATACCTGACTGCCTCACGTAGGGACGGTGCCGTTGAGGCCTGGCCTGAATGATAAGGCATGGCCTGGGTCCTTGGAGACTGAAAGGAGTACGTGAGCAACAGGCACAACATCGAGAATGTCCAGGGCCAGCCAACGAATAAGAGACAATTCACTCGGTTAAAACGGTCAGCACAGAGAAAAGACAGTAAGAGGGCAAGCTAGAGAAACAGTGACGTGCTCTGCGCCCACGGCACCCTCCTGCTTTGTGACCTCTTCACTCTTTAAGGTTGGGTGGCCAGAATGAAGGGCATCAGTCACAGGGCGGGTGAGGAGCCCATGACCCCCACAGAGGTCAGAGCAGAACGTCAGCCCCTTCCTCTTGGTGCTGAAGCCCACTGGGCATCCTCTCACACAGCCGTTAAGTAGCTTCCTTTTTCTTTCTTTCTTTCTTTTGACTACACAGTACTTTCTCTTTTGAAATCTGTTTCAGGGAACAGGGAAGGGGGAAAAGATACTAGCATTTACTGAATGACTGAATGCCTACTTCAGACTAGCAAGCACCTCCCATTTCATCTGTGTAACAGCTCTGTAACATAGGTCGTATTAGCCTCATCATTAATGCTGGGGAAACTGAGGAGCAGACAGCCAGGTAGCATGACTTCTAAGCGACAGAACTGGGATCATAGTTCTGACTAGATCCCACAGTGCTTTCCACTGGATCTTCAGATTAATACAATAGTGAACTTGCTTTCCCTAATCAAACCCTGAACTCCACACCAAAGGATGACTCCTAAGGCACGCTGGAGACTGGCAGGGGCCGAGCTGGTGTGAACATGTCACTAGCAGTGGGGTCTAGAGTACGTGTGATGGTTGGAAGCAGTATTCTTCCACCGTGATTGCTTGATCACGTTGTCTCTTCCACTTTTGCAAGGCGTGGCTCCACTTCCCTCAGTACCTTCTCTTGGACTCTCCTCCGGACTCTATTCTCACTTCTGTTGCCAGCAGTACTGCCCCACTTGCCCCTCCTAAGCTCCATCTTGGCTGTCACTGATGTGGCTCTCTTCTGTTCTCCTTTTCACTTGTCCTTACACAACTCTCACAATCACCTGGGTCTTAACATAGCTTTTACCTGCGAATTCTCTATCCCACTTTAACCTCCTATTCTCTTACACCTCCATACTTTGGTGTCTGTGACCATAAAGGCATCCTTAGCCTTAAAACTTATTGACTATTCTCCCTGTGCGCATCTGCAAAGGAGCCTCTTGGGTCCGTGTGTAACATTCTGGGAGTAAAGTGAGAATACCAGCCACAAAATGGGCAAGACCTACCTGGAAAGAATGGGTGTCATTGCCTGATGAAAGGTGCACCGGACTGGGGACAGGTAAGCAAGAGACCTTGGTGCCAGTCATAACTCAGCTACTGATTCATTGTGAACTTGAGCAAGTCCCTAGTCCTCTCGGCCTTCCTTTTTTCATTATGGAAAGAGTTGTATTGGTTTCTCACTTCTCCATCTAGGGCACACACCATGCGCCAGGAGCCACTCAGGGATTTTTACTCTAGTGTGTTTTCTTCAAGTATCCATTTTAAAGATTTTGAGGGAAAATTAATATTTTAATTTATGCAAGCAACATACGATGGAGTAAAATGAAACATATATTACTGAAGACAAGAGAAGAATTCAAGGACTGGTGACGTATGGCACCTGTGGCTCATCCCTGTGGCTCTGCGGCTAAAGTTCCTTCTCCTCTGCTGCTCAGGACTGCGCTGGGTCAGTATGAAAGTTCTGGATTAGAAGATAACTAAAGCCACTTCTCCACTTTAAAACAACCTATCCGGGTTGGGGACACAGCTCAGTGATTAGAGCACTTGTCTAGGAAGCACGAGGCCTCAGGTTCAATCCCCCAGCACCACATAACAACTGGATGTGATAATCCCAGCACTCAGGAGGCTGAGGCAGGAGGATTGCCACAAGTTCAAGGCCAACCTGGACTACAGAGAGAGACCCTGTCTCAAAAATAAGAAAACAAAACAAAAATAAAACTCTACTCCCCATCCAGCTGAACTTTCTTTTTGCTATGGTCTAATCCAATTCTTCTCATTGGCCTTGGTAGAAAGAGAAAAGAGCTACTCAGTCATCTCCCATAACCATATTCTCTGTCTTTTGGATACCAAGTCTCACTTGAACAGTGACCTTAGAGGCCTCCAGAAGAGATCAGCTGCACCAGGGACTGAAAAGAAGCATTTCCGGGCACCCAAGTGTTCTCCTTGAAAAGAGGGGAAGAGAAGAGAAAGAGAGGGGTACAAGGGGAAGGGCAGTAAGAAAAGCTCTGCAGGGTTATGTAAGCTCCCAAGGTTGGAAGAAGAATGGACTTGGGTTTGGGGTTCTTTTCAAACTTAACGTCTTTGTTCATTAATCTTCTTCCTGTCCTGCCCCAAGGAAAGTAAACAAATAGAATGGAGCCAGATGCACACAAATCTTGAGGTAGGGGAAAAGGGCAGTGTGTCTAGGGGCTGATTTTCCAGCTGAGTCACTGCTGCCCCTGTCTCCCACCCCTGAGCCTCCTTCCTCCTGGCCCTCCCATCCTCTAGCCCCAGCTTGACACCAAGGCCCTGGCCCAGGGAAGAATAGGCTTTTCTTTCCTTGTGTCAACGTTTGAAAAGTTCTCATAGTTTGATCAAAAGAAAGGATAAAAGCCTTCAAAGCATTTCCTGGGAGCCTGTGACCTCTGCCTGGCCCTTCTGACCCCCCTGTATGTTTTCCAGTCCAGAGAGGGAGGGACAAAGGGATGGGGCCATGTCAGATGTTCTCCTTTGTGTGGACACCTCCCGTGCCTGTCAGTGTGGGCTGATTAGGACCACTGCTCCTACCATCCCATCCCCAGGCCATGCCTCTGGTCTGCGTCAGGGAGAGAATGGTGTTCCTGCAGAGAACTGCCTACAGAGTGACATCTCAGGGACCACATTATTCCTCAGCTGGAGAGGGAAGATGACTTCATGCACACTGCCTCTGTGTGCACCTACTCTCCTGACCTCCCGACCACCCAAAGCACATGTCCTCCCCAAGAGGTCACCCCGCTATGGAGTCTGATCCGAATCATCGTCTGGGATAGGAAGGCTGCACATCCTGGGCTCTGCAGGGAGCTGGTCCATTGTGAAGAGCTTGGCACTGTGCAGAGGTCAACCGAGGACACAGGCTGTACCACTGCCTTCTCCACCCCAGCTCCAGCTATCCTGAGAGCCTCCCTGCCTGGCCCCATCTGGGTCCGCAAACCAGAAGCATCTACATGGAAATGTGAACCTATCCCTCCTCATCTTGACTAAAGAGCCTGAAAAATCAGTCATCAGTCCTGAGATTCCACTGGAAGCAATGATATTTAGGAATGATCCTATTGTTATTGTTGGTCTATTGTTATCCTATTGTTAATAGTAAGACATGAGATACTGAAAAGTTTCTGAAAGACACTGGGGAAAATGTGAGGGGTTGGGCTAGGCTAGGGAGAACTGGACAGTGAACAGCAAGACAGTGTAGGATCCCTCCTTTAAGTCAGCTCTGTCCTGGATTTCCCATTCTAGCCTAGCTTTGGTCCCAAGATTTTCCAGAGAGGGACTCCATGTCTAGCTTCTCTTTGAAGATACTGATTGAGGGGATCAAGCTAGTTTAGATACTAGAAGTAGTTCAGACAAAGTTCCCTTAGAAGAGTTCACCTCCACCCCAGTCTGCTGAGTTTCTGGTAGAAGAAGTGGACAGGACCTCAGATGGGTTCTGGATCCAAGAGCGAGCTACCACAAATTCCTGGCTTTACGCTGCCACACTCAGCCCTATCCTGGAGATTTACCTCCTTACCACAAGGGGGCGGGGCTCTCCAGTCCCACAGGCTATCCCTGCCTCAGCCACCTGCTCTTCCAGACTGCCCTTTCACTGCCTCTACCAGCATCCCAGCTCACTCCTTTTACGATGCGATTGCCAACTAAAAATAATTGGGTCTCGTATTAGGAACTCAGTGACAGAGTACTTGCCTGCCAACTGCAAAGGCCTGGATTCAATCCACAGCACTGGATAAGTGTATGTATGCATGTATGTAATACCAAAAGATTCAATCAGATAATACTAACAATAAAAATAATAACAACTACCTGCAGAACATAGGGTTTTGCAGTTTACAATACATTTATCTAATTCAGAACAATTCGAGTTGATTCACCCAGGCCCGCTGGGTGGCCAGTTAAAGCAATGAGATGTTCTCTCAGGGTCACAGTGGACCTTCCAGTCATTAAATCCAAGGATGTTTTCTCAGTCCTCAACCCTAGCAGACCCTCCACAGCATTTGAGACTGATGACCAGCCCGATCATTCTTGATGAATTCTCTATGCCTTCTATTGCGGTGCGGCAGAAAATCCAGTGATTTTGTAGAATTTGATTAGCTGTTAAGTGACTTGGGGCAAATCACTTTAACTTCTCCATTTCCATGTCATTGATCACAAAAGGGGCCTAATAAAATGGAGGTGTTCCAAGAATGAAATGAGATGGTGTCTGTAAGTACTCTTTCTGAGTTGTGAGGCAGTAAGTATGTTGGGAGTCTCTGTTCTCCAACATCATGTTCTCCAGGTTTCTCTTGACCTCTATTTTCTGTGGATCTGTCTCTTCTCTGTCCATCCATATTGGCATTTCTCAGGCACCTGCTCCTAGTTCTCATCCCTAAACAACCTCCCTCGCCTCCCTTGCTCTGTGGTTTCAACCTCTCCTCAGCAATGCATGTCCAAGCACTCACAGGCTCCCTATATCTAGAACATTCCAGCTTTAACATGTTCATACCCATCTCCTGTCTCCTCAGGAGTCATTTTTGCATTTCCTTTCACCACCCAAAATGAAAACCTTAGAGGCATAATTGATTTCTCTCCTGTCGGTCACCAAGACTTATCAATTTTGCCTTTGAGGGCATCTCTCCCTCTCCTTTGAGGCTGCCCTATCTCAGCCCATATTCTCTTTCATCTAAAACGCTGCAGTGACCTCCTAACCCTCCTGCTCCCAGGCTCACCTGCCTCACTCCTGACTTCTCCACTGCCATAGCGCCCTTCTACATGACATTCTGATCTCATTGCTCCATTTGGGCTAGAAACCCTTTGATGAGCTCCCACAGCTTCAGTGATGAGACCCCAAGTGCTTGACATCGCATTCAGAGCCCTTCCACCTGCGACCGCACCTGCCTTTCACAGCCTCTCATCTTGCTCCTTCTCCTTCCAGAGAACGTGGCCTTGTTCCACATGCGCATCCCCATGGCTTTGCCCCTGCAGCCCTCTCTGCCCAGAATAGTTCAGGTCCCTGTTCCTTTGTCCCCTCTGCTCTGGAGCCTTTCCCAGGCTCCGAGGTAAAAATACTTTGTTTCCCTCTATGTTTCTGCAACATTATGCCGCAATATCCTTTGTCCTTGACAGATTGTGACCTTTTTCAAGATAAAGACTGTTTCTCAGTCATCTTCTAAAACTTGCACCCTTAAATTTAACCTGATTGCTTAGTATAGAAAGACTTAGACCTGAAGTCTGCAAGTGATCCTGTACTAGGGATGACAATCCTATAGTATATTTGAGTCATGGCTCACCCTCCACCAAAGCAGATACCCCTGACTTCTCACAGTACTTTCTTTCTAATCAAGCCTCAGAATCTATCTTAACATGGCCACACAGAGAACCATTTTCAATCAAACGGGTTTAGTGTAACAAATGAAACCTATGTGTTACCCCAGCATGTGTGGTCAGATCCTTGTCTGTTCTTCCTTTGCCACTGTTTGCATCCGGGTCTGTGTCATGTACTAGCTATGGGAACTTCAGTGGGTCTCTTAATCTCTCTAGGGCTCAGTTTCCTCATCTAAGGAGAAAGTAAAACTCTGCATTGTGTGGTCAGGATCACACGAGATAAGAGTATGTGAAATCTGTAAGGCCTTTATGCAAATAAAGGTACTGTTCTTATTTTCCCTTCCAGATGAAGGAAAGTTTGCCAGATGAGAGAAACTAAGGCTCACGCAGCCTGCTGACATTTATTCAGTGGCAAGCGAGAACCAAATTCCACAGTCCTCTTACTGATATTGCTCCTCCCTACCCCCAGGGCTTGTTGGGGCTCAGGCTGATGCACTGCCTTCTTTCTGCTTTCTCTAGAGAAACTGTGATTTTGGGGTCTGATATATCGCAGCCGGGAATTCCAGGCGGCTTGCAACTGACCACTGCATTCCTAAAATGAGGCTTCGTCCAAACCCTGCTCAGCACGCAAAGAGGTGAGAAAGACGCATGATGAGGAACGGTGAACACAGAGCTGCGTTCTTCCACCACTGCCCTCCAGCCCTAGCCCACCCTTCTCTGCCGCCCCAGGCTGGCAGGTTCTCAGGGCCCAGGAGATGAAGTTCCATCACCAGATGTGGGAAACTAGAGAGGGTCAAGCTGATAGGATTTATTCCTTGGGGTCTCCCAGGGCTTTGGTGGGACCTTGAGCTTGGAGCAGAAAGACAAGAGCCCAGTTGAAGGCTCCTTCTCTCTACATTTCCTCACCTGTCATCTTGAAGTCAGACTAGCTAGCAGCACGGAAGGGCTTGACTGTGGTGTGTGGAGTGTCCCCCAGAAGTCCCATGTATTTGGATGGTACTGATTGTCTATGGAGCCAGGTGCTGTTGGGAGATTGGGCCCTGGTCTGGAGGGTGGATTATAACCATGTAGACTGGATTACAGGCATGTAATGGGGGCTTACTACACCTTCCACACCTTCCACGCCTTCCACACCTGGAAGAGGTGGAACACCGAGGCTGGACCCAGAAGGGGAGGATCAGTGGGATGAGACCTGGAAGTGTATATATGCTGCTACATCCCTGTAGGGAGATTAGACTTGAAGGAACTTGGCTTCCTATTTGTAATGCCATGAAGAGCTGCCTCCGCCTCTGCCTCTGCCATGTACTTCCACTGTCACCAGCCACTTCTGAATGGACAATGACCTTCTGAAACTGCGAGCTAAATTAAACCTTTCCTCCCCTAAATTTGTGGATATCGGGTATTGAGTCACAGCAATGAAAAAGTAACTAAGACGGGCTTGCATCTAAGTGGTAGGAAGCCCAACAGGCCTCACTGGAAGCCTGTGTGGCAGAAAAGGCACTCCCCAGTGTGGAAGCACCCACAGGGGCAGCTGCCCAAGGGACCATTTTATCAGCCTTCCTGTTCCAGGAAGGACCATCCTCCTCTTCCCAAAGAGGAGAATCTTTTCAGAACTGACCGACCTGTGTTTTGCTCATCTTTGTCTCCTCAGTGTCTGCTATTTCTGACATTAAAACAGCCCGTGGGATGGATAGTCTACCTTGTTTTCCTCTCACTGGCCCCTTTCCAATGTGGTTCATCTTTCTGAAGTCCTTTCTCTGATTCCTAGTGAAGTTTCGGGCATTAGGGAATGACTCCGCCCCACCAGCCCTTTCTCTAGACTTAGGAGCCCCCTTCTCTCTAGTTCCCTTCAGTCTGCACTCCAAGCTGCCCACATCCCAAATCACTGAGCTTCTCCCTGCTCGCACAGTGAGGGTGGCCATATGGGGAAACCAAGGCTCAGAAGAAGCATACTAGGCTTAGCAGGAGCGCCTCAATACCAAAAGTCCAGTCGTCTGTGACTTCTTTATGGTGGGAAAGGGGAGAGGCCCAAGGTTGGGCCTCGCTGCAGAGTCATACTGGACCTGTGCCTTTGCCCTGAACCCAACAGGTCCTTTGGGTGGGGGGACTATGATGCCTATGTACATGTGAGCAAGAATCAGAGAGATAAGTTTTGGGAGAAAGAGAGAAAGAAAAGTCAGACACAGAGGGCGAAGGAGAAGCAGAGGGGCTCACTTCTAAAGCCCCGAGACAGGCAGGCAGCCTCTGCTGACCTCCCAGCACCAATATCCCCTACCTTCCTCCACTCCTCGCCCGTTTGCCCCATCCAACAGCCACACCAAACCTCTCTCGTTTCTGGAACACACCATGCTTTCCCCTACCACCAGTTCTTCACAAACACCGGGCTCTTCCCTGGGGCGCTGCTCATCCTACTTTGCTGGGTTAATTTCTACTCCTTCAGGCCTCAGTTTTCAGGAAAATGCTCAAATGTCCTTACCCCCCATGTGGGTCGAGCCCGCCTCTATTCCCTTGGTCATATGAACTTACCCAATCCCAGCCCTTCCAGGGTGCCAGGATTGTGCTGAGTGTTCCACGGGGCATGTCACCCTATCCTCTAAGCTGCGAGGTTGGTGACAGTGTCACCCTCATGTTCACAGTGTGGAAACTGGACTTAGGTTCACTGACACGCCCAGGATGACTGCCGGGAAGGAGTGGCACTGCAACCTGAACCCAGACCTGCTCGAATCAAAATCTCTGCTTATCATCTTGCTGATGTGCTACGTTATAAGACGCTGGTGCTAAGAGCATCTCCGTGCTCACCCTATTCGGTGCCCTCGTCTTGCAGAAGAGGAAGCCAAGTCTTAGACAAGGTGAGTAGCTTTCCCAAGATCACACAGCTAGCAAGTACAGTATGTTATTTTATATCACAATCAGAACCATAACCGTGGCCTTGTTCATCCCAAGTTCTCTCATCCTGAAAGATATGATCCTGGGTTCTTGAAGTGCCAGCTGGTGTGGAGCCAACCTTGGAAAATTACCCATGGTGCTCTTCTCCTGTCCAGCCCCAGCCCAGGATGTGTTTTATCTCACCCTCCCATCAGCGTTTCTCAGGGGGTCTTCCTCACTACCTGAAGTAGACGGTCCTAACAAGAAAAGTTAGAAAGAAGAGCAAGTGGTGAGGTCCCTAGGGAGGGAGGGGACACGTTCAATAATATTATCCCTGAGGGCTATGAAAATAGTTACAGGAATTGCTGAGTCAGTTGGAAATCTCACGGCCCACAGAGGTTTTGGGAGTCATTGAAACTGTCTCCTAGGCCACCCAGACTTTGTTCAACAGGTGGCTAAAGGAAGACTTCTCCTCCATAAGGAAAGTGAGTTCTCCACCTCTTGCTGTCCCTTCCCTCTGCCTCGTAATACCTCACCAGGAAGTTCTTCCTGTTATATCAAACTTCACCTGCTTCTGTCTAAAAAGAAATTATTCATATCTGTATCCTTGGAGATGAGTAACCTTAAATATTCTGTGCCTGTAATTTATATACATGAATATATAGGAAACTGAGCCATCTCCCCTGACAGGTGACAGGTGTCCTTCAATTCCCTCTCCTCAAGGCTACTATTCATGTGTGGAGAGCAGCCTTTGCACGGAGAAGTCTGTGGGGTTCACCATCACCCCAGAAGGAAGTCTTCCTATCCCTTCCCAGCTTTCTGTGAATTCCTTGTCCACATTCCCGACTTGAGGAGAATGGAGTAGGAGTGGCATGTGGACACTGACTAGATGCAGAGCTAGATTCAGATATGTCTTCTCTCTCAAAATGACTCACTGCCCCAGTTATACTTTGGGCAGTCCTCTTTGTCCAATGGGAGACACTTAAAGGGACATTTGGAGGCAGAAGAATCACGCCAGTGTACAGGGGCTAGGGGACATACAAAGATAGATGGGTTCAGTGGCTTAAGCAGAATCCAGTAGCCAGAGGAGCCAGGGCATCTGGATAAGGCATAGGAACACAATCCTCACGTAAGGGTAACACTGCAGAGATGACCACTCAGTAAGCACTTGCTGAGGAGCAAACCAGCGCAGAGAGCTCAGCTCCCTGTCTACCGGAGTTTCTGCAGCCACAACCCCACCAGCCTTCCCCAGACCCAGCACACTGTTGTGCCGTCAGCCCTCAAGTTCCTAGCATCCCACTGGGCCGCCTTCTCTTCCCTTTTGAGGGCATCTGCTCCAGGCTGCTAGAAAGTCCCCAGACCAGATCATTAGAAGAGGCATCAACAGCCCCCATGGAGTAGTTTCTTGTACAGGTACAGGATATGGCTGGGAGGGTCAGAGCTGCACTTTGTAAAGGACTTGTATTTGGTAGCGATCTCTAACCCTAAACCCTGGCTAAGA
Organism: Ctenodactylus gundi; assembly: GCA_004027205.1. NCBI lineage: Eukaryota > Metazoa > Chordata > Mammalia > Rodentia > Ctenodactylidae > Ctenodactylus > Ctenodactylus gundi. The sequence goes on from PVKB01000808.1 coordinate 408,239, forward strand.
AGGCCGTGGGACTACTCTCTCCAGGAAGTGGAAGGAGGCAGGCCCACCCTGCCTGGAGGCAGTGGAAGGAGTCAAGTAACCTTTTAAGGTTCTTTCTAGACCTAGAGGTGTATTTAAGGTCTCTATATGTGTTCTTTCCTCTGCCACTGACTGCCACCATGCCCCTACTCATCCCAAGAAAGGTGAGTGAAGGGTAAGTTTTAGCTATGTTAAAAAGCCTTGGGAAGTTATTAGGGGGTTATCTGAGTGGAGCCGAGACGCAGCTAGTACTTCCTCCCTCTCAAAACCCCCATAAAGGTAAGAGAGCTTCATTCCAGTCGTAGCCTTGCCGTCAGCTACTGGACGGATCACCTCAGTTCTGAGCCCACCCAGGAAATGAGAACTGCCCCTTCTGCTCCAGAGCTGTGAGGGGCTGAGCCCTGCCTGGGAACACTGGGCAAACAATGACCAGTACCTGGGGGGTGGGGGATAGTCCTTCTCATGTACCTCCATCCTGTGTGCTCGACTCAGTTCTGGGGGGCGGGGTCCTGGCCCGTGAACTCCCTCCATGGTGATGGTAGTGGGGAGGAGAAGGGGCAGGGGAATGGGAGAGCCGTGCTCAAAGTCCAGGGAAGGCTGTGTTCGTGGTTAACGTATAAGCAGTGTGGTCCGAGCAGCAGAACGTTCCCCGCCCCAGGGCCACATTTTTGAGGTCACAACAAGTGCAAACTTGTTATAACCTGTGTTACAGCAGCAGAGGGCAGCCGGGGCAAGCGGGGGAGGGCGCCGAGCTGCCTGTAGCGGCTGTGGACTGGCAAGAGAAAAGGGTGGGGCAGACAGAAAGGAGGTGGGCAGGTGCACCGGGGCGGACCTGGGCCTGGCCCCGCCTTGTGTCTGGGCATAGACGCGTGGGAGTGGGGGATGGTGAGCGTGTGTGACTGCATAGATGAGTGTTTGCCTGTGTGCCCCTGCATATATGAGCTCCAGTGTTCCTGTGGTGGGAGGAGAACAGAGCTGGGCAGCCCTGGTCCCAGGCGAGTTCTGCAAGGAGGTGTGGGCAGGATGTGAGTGCCCCTGCCCGGCTTGGGCCTCCAGAACCTGCATTCCAGCACCATGCACAGACTGCCCTCACCCTGCGAGCTGGGCCTGCCCCCTCCTGCGCCCTCCACAGCCATCCTGTCAAATGCCCATCTCCCAGGCCTGCCCAGGCAGTGTGTGGGGGGTCACCTCTCCATCCCCCCTGGCCCTGGGCCCACTCCCCCATGCTCTCTGGGCCCTCTGGACACTGGGGCGGGTGGGGATGGTGGGGGGAGGCTCTGAAAGCAGGTGACTGTTTGGGGGAACTCAGGGACAGAGCCCCCATTGTGCCCGCCCCAGAGCCGCCTCAATGGAGCTCTCTGGCACAAAGGGGCTTTGACAATGGGCAGGACATTAGTATGCAGGGCCAGCCCCTCAGCCCTCTGCTGTCCTACAGCCCAGAGGCGGGAGCTTGGGGGGGTGGGGGGCGCATGCTGCTAGCAGTGGGAGAGACAGGGGGTGGGGCAGGGCTGAGACTGACTAGACCTCAGCCCCCAAGGGCTCTGCTGGGGGTACTGCCCAAGAGCCAGGGAAGGAATACTGAACTAGGGCCCCAAACCTGCCACTCCACAGAGAGGACTTTCTAAATGGAGGAAGCCACAGCGGTTGGTCCTGGACTAGCTCTAGACAGAATGGGTGGACAGTGGGTAGGAAGTGCACCTACCCCAACTCAATTTTGCCATCCTACCAAGACAGACGTATGGGAGGAAAGCAAAACCGGAACACTAGACAGCAAGGCCACACGCCGAAGGCCAGAGACCAGGCTCAGAGGGGTGGCCAGCTTCTGGGGCTCGGGCAGGATCTGAGTCTCCAAAAGTTCAGAAAGAGTATACGCTCAAGGTTTGGGGGTCTTATGGGTCCTAGTACCCTCTAATAAGACCTCTGCTGCTATGATTGAGGAGAGGAAGGAGTCCACTCCAGAGGAAGCAGGCATGGCAACTCAGGACAAGGCTGTGGTCCCATGTGTCCTTCCTGAGAGCTCAAAGAGGGAGCAGCTACCAGCCCAGGGAAACTCAGCCCACGGGCCAAGCACCAGGACCTTCCGCAGTGTGTGCATGCACCCTCCCCATCTGCCTCTTCCCTTCCTGTCTCCGTGGAGGCCTCTTCTCTAGCCTGGGCATCACCCACACTCCAGTCGCTTCCCCAAGATGCTGTGTCCTGCCTAGCCCCACAGCACAGAGGGCAGAGGCAGGTGCAGGGAAAGGACTCCGGAGTTGGCAGTGGTAGAGCTCCAAGAGGAGGGCAGTGGTCTGGCAGGGGGCTGCAGAGAGCACGCCGAGCATGGGCCTTGAGCTGCAGTATTGCTCACTTGCGGGCCTTTTCTTTCTTGGGCACTATACCCCAGGAGAGAGCTACGGGTACTTTACAGAGTAGCTCTCCACACAGCAAGGCAGAAAAATCTCCCAGACTTCAGACATCACCCTGGTTTGCATTCTCCTCTTTTCGGTTGCTGTCAAGAAGTCCTCCCTGCTGTCCACGCTCTAGGCGTCCTGTCTTCGTGGGCCCTAGGTGGCTCACCTGTGACTGCTGGGAGAAAGGCAAGATGCACTACTTCCCCTCCCTCAGGACTGCATTGTGTGGACAGCACGTGACTAGGAGTCGAACTCCTGATCCAGGACCCAAGAAGCCTGATAACTCTCTCCTGTGACCTTGTACAAGTCACTTGCCCTCTCTGAGCCAAGAGGTCCCTTCTGTAACCACTGTATTTTCTTCATTTCTAGTGTGATGGTCAGTGAATTCAGGCTCTGGAATTTAACAAGAGGTCACATTATCGAGTACTGTGCTAAGCACGTTTCTAGTATTATATCACTTTATTCTGAGCAACTCAAAAAAAAAAAAGTGCTGTGTGCATGCTCACAGTACTAGAGATTGCACCTAAAGCCTTCACACTGAGCTATATCTCCAGCCCTCACAACTTTTTATTTAGAAACAGGGTCTTGCTAAGCCACTAAACTGCCCAGGCTAAGCTGAAATTTGCAATCCCCCCTTCCTGCCTCAGCCTCCGAGAGTGCTGGCATTACAGGCATGCACCTCCACACCCCACTAGGCAGGCGTGATGTTAAAGCACAGCTTCACAGCTGAGAAACCTGAAGCTCAGAGTCGTCTTGCCCCCCAGGTCACACAGCTGGTAAGTCACAGGAGTAGGACTCGAGCCTGAGGAGCGGGCGGTGTGCCATCAGAGCCTGCCTCTGATGAGCCACTGCCCAGGCAGGCCGTCGCCCCAGAATGGTAGAAAGACTGGGTGAGGGAAATCAGCTACGATGTTCAGACTGGCGCAGTGTTCTTTGAAAAGGTCTGTGGGGATCTTTAACTGGGAGTTCTCAAAGTAGGTCTTAGAGATGCTTGGGGCCCCTGAGGTCCTTGTGGAACTTGCGTTGGGTAAAACCTCTCTCGGCATGTTGCAGATAGTGTACTAGGTGCTCTTTTGCTGTTAATGTTCCAAGGGTGTTCGGTGGAGCTTGCCAGAAGCTATAGCGATATGCAGCAGAGATGATATGCAATACATGGAATGAAAAAGCACATAATAACCTTTTTTAATAAACTAGACATTAAAAGGATTTTTTAAAAAGTAGGACAATGGCTTTTATTTTGAGACTGGGTTTCTCTGTAGCCCAGGCTGGTCCTGAACTCACTATAGAGCCCAGGCTGGTCTTGGACTCACGGCAATCCTCCTGCCTCAGCCTCCTGAGTGCTGGGATTACAGTCGTGCGCTACCACGCCCAGCTTTATGTGGTACTGGAGAACTGAACTCGGAGCCTTGTGCTTGTAAGGCAAGCACTTTAACCGCTGTGCCATTCCTCCAGCCCTGACAATGGCCTTCTTATTAAATCTCGTGCTTTAGAAAATATAGCTGTCCAGATGTGATGATGCACACCTGTAATCCATCACTTGGAGGCTGAGGCAGGAGGAGTGCCAGTTAGCTCAGGGCTACTCTGGGCTACATAGTAAGTTCAATTCTGGTCTGGAGTACATAATGAGACCCTATTACAAAGAAAAAAAGAATATATATATATATATATTCACTTTTATCAGAAAGTGTATTATTTATGTTATCAGGCAAATTGGGCTCATTGTTGTCATTTTAAATAAATTAATAATGATTTTAAGTGTCCCCAGCATTTATTTCTAATGTACATATCAATAAATATAACCCACTCAAACAAAGCTCCCTGGAATTTTCAGGGATATGTTTGGTTTGGTTCAGTGGTACTGGGGATCCAACTCAGGACCTTCACACTGAGCTATATCCCCAGCCCATTTTTTATTTTTTATTTTGAGACAAGGTCTCACTAAGTTGCCCAGACTGGACTTGAACTTGTGATACTCCTGCCTCAGCCTCCTGGGGTTCTGGGATTACAGGCCTGTGTTAGTAGGCCCAGCTCAGTAAGTTTTAAGTAGAAAGGGTCCAGAAATCAAAAAGTTTGGGAACTACTCACTGATCTAGCTCACCTCAGATGCTCACCCCTGCTCTCGCCAGCTACCTATGTCATGGAATTGTAGAATTAGTGGGAAGATTGAGGCATGGGAGAGAGCGTGTGCCTGTGTCTACTAGCTGGACCTGGAACAAGGGTGGAGCTAAGGGGCAGGTCAGGACAGTATAACACTAAAAGGCCAGGCCTATACCTGATTTGGGAGGTCTCTCCTGTCTCTAATCTCGCAAGTTCCTGCTCGAGGTATGCACAAGACAATGGACTGTCCCAGCCTGGACTCTGACCTCTTCCCCTACTTCAGCTCCTGGGGCTGGCTGACAAGCCTGGCAACAGGCTGAAGTCAGCCTCCCTGGTGAGGGCAGAAAGGTTATGTGGGGCCTGGAAAGCCACATGGTCGTTCGTACGTTTGGGCCAACGATGCTTAGAGGACTGGTAGCTAGAAGTTCTAGGGTCTGCTGCTTGGAGTCATTGACTGAAGCCATATCCAGAAGATGGAGCAGTTAATCTGACCCTACTGTGGAATGCCTAAAGTCAGAGCCCACACCCTAAAGAGCAAGTAGAAATGCTTTCTGCCTAGATTCAAACTGGACAGTAGCCACCCAGAATCGTAGGAGCCAAGCTCTTTGCTTGGGTGTCAGGGATCCAAGGAGAGAAGAGAAACCTTTGCTCCACAACACTGGCATAGGCGCTACCCAAGAGGAGCCTCCCCCCCCCCCCCCCCACCGAGGGAGACAGGGCGTCTCCCCCAGAAATCGCCATGTGCGAGGCAGCCTGGGCAGAGTCGCGGCTGGAAGGGAAAAGCAAGATGGCAGAGCAGAGAGGGAAATAGGGTGGTGATTCGTAGGAAAGGAGAGACTGGGAGTGGCCTGGCTGGAAGCCTAGAGTAGAAAGGGGAGTGTGGCTCAAAGACGCCCCTGAATGTGGGCACCCAGAATGCAGCCTGAAAAACATAGTTTCAAAATATGGGGGTGCTTGAAAGGAGAAAAAAACATAAAATCTCTTGAAGACTGTGGTTGGGAACTGATGCCAACAGGAAGGGACAAAATAAAACCAGAAGTTCATCACGAAAATTCTAGTAACAGTTCCAAGGTGGAGCAAAGGCAAGAAATCACAAAGGGTAGGCTAGAATCAGGTGGTCACGAGGAGGCTGCCGTGGGCAGCAGGGCTGATGGGATGAACAAGGCAGGCAGCAGACAGGGAGGAGGGTACATAAACCTGAGAGAAACTGGGGCAAAGCTGGGCAGGAGAGGGACAGGCAGGACAGGAAGGAGAACAGGGGCGGGCAGGGCCTTGCCCAGGTTGCTGGGAGTAGTGTGGGAAGTGAGAAAAGCTGCTGCCTTTGTCTGAAATTTTTTGCTAAGAATGGGGAGAGAGATTACTTGATGAGAGAAGAGTGCTCGATAGCTCAGTTCACATTTACAGAATCTGAATTGGAAACGAGATATCTGCTTGGTAAAAACTCCTAAGAGGGATGGAGGAACGGTTACAATACATGCCTAGCAAGCACAAGGTCCTGAGTTCAATTTCCAAGACAGGAGGATTGCCATGAGTTCAAGGCCAGCCTGGGCTACACAGTGAGTTTAGGACCAGCCTACACTATAGAGTGAGACTCTTTCCAAAAAAAAGAAAAAAATATTTCTAAGAAAAAGGGGCTGAGGGTATGGAAACTGTCAGCCTCAGGTGACAGCAGATGGTTGAGTAAAGCAGGACTCTCCTCCTGAACTGCTTGGTAATTAGTCTGCCTTCCCAAAGCTCAGCAAGATGAAGCAGAATCTCAGGAAAACCACCATGGATGGATGGGATGAGGCCCGGGCACCAGGAAGAGTGGCAGGGTCAGGGAAGTGGGCAGCTTAACGTGGGGAGAAAGGGCTCCAGGGAAGGTGGAAGCTGCAGCTGGGGGATATAGGTTAGACTCCAGCAAGCAAGTCCCATAAAAGGAAAGACATTTGAAATAAACATTGGAAAAGAAAGGGAGTCAAACTCCTAGATGGAAAAAAAGTAGAACAATAAAAAACAAAACAAAAAATTAACCCTCAAACAAAAACACCACCACTAAGGCTTCTGAGAGGAGCTAGGAGGCTAAGGAGTGTAGGGATGACAGTGGCCACCGTCAAGGGACCCCTCATGAATGGGACTCTGCCTCGCTGCCCCAGGCCTCCCTTCTGCCTTCAGAGACAGTCTGTGTAGTGGTTAAGAGCATTTCTTCCTAAATTTAAATCCCAGTTTTACCTCCAGGTAGCCACACAGGACTGTCTTCCTCACAATGGGACCAACAACACTTGTGAGGATTAAAGGAGTCAATATTTGTAAAAGGCTTAGGAGGTGTTCAGCGCGAAAGAAGTGCAGTTGTTAGCCGGGTCCTCCCACCTCTCTGAGCCTTTGGTCTTTCCTGGTGCCTGCTCTGGGTCCTCCCAGCTGCAGCTTCGCCCTTTCCCCAGCACCCTACCCTTTCTGAGGAGCTGCGGGAGGGCTACGCACCTCCTCCCACCTTAGACCAGTCCTCTGAGCCCCCACTTCTCCAACGCCTTTCTGTAGGGCACACGTTTGCCGCATTCCAGAGCCAACCCCTCCCTCCCCCACCACCTCAAATCCAGGCTCCTAGCTGGCAGACACCCACGGGAGGGTTTTTCCCACAATCCCTCTCTCTTTGCCCTTTCAAGGTTCTGGTGGGGGGGAGGGGGTGAAGAGGGGCCACCCAGGATGCACCCTCTCTGAGAGGAATGGTGGCACTGTGGAGACACTAAGGGAGCACAGCATTGAACTCAGCCTGTATGACTGTATGACCCTGAGCCGCCCAGCGCATCACCCTTTGCTGGGTGCTAAAACATTTGGATCTTGAACCTCGACTTTCGCTCCAGTCTTTCATCTCCACGGCGTGCCTTGTGTTACTCCTTCCCTCTGCCCCCTTCCAGGGCCTCCCTACTGGCCTGGGCAACTTGGCCCCAGCCTGGACAGTAGCACTGACCGGTCAAGCAAGAGAAGAATCTAGGCCGGGGAGGGGAGGGAGAATGGAAGTTTTATCTTTAATCCTAAATAAGCTTTGGTAGGAAAATTTGGGGGCTCTATCACCCAATATCTTTGTATATTAATATTAATTTTTCATTTTGTCTTTTATTGTTTTACTTTTATTCCTCCAGGAGTTTGTCTGCCTTTCTTTTCCACCAGTGCTAGGGACCTCGTGGCTTTCTATCTTAGGCACACAAGCCAAGCATTTTGTTAGGAGGCTCAGGAATCTCTTGCTATATGCCCCACCCCCAAGAGTCCTGACCCCTTATCCCACCAACCCCGGGTTAATTCCAAAGGGCTTCCCTTGAGCCCACCCAAATCCAAGTGTTCCAGTCTCTCTGGCCCCTAGGGAGGACAAGGGAAAGAAGGCCCCTGCATCGCTTCCTTCTGCCCAAGCCAATAAAGCCGGAGCTGCAGATGAGCTCACAGAGTGGTACAGGTGGGGCTGAACAGAGAGGGTGAGCAAAACCAGTGGGCAGACAAGCAGTGCTCCCACAGAACACACCCACAGCCTGGATGGAGGGCCGCTGTTGGGGAGACATCGCTCTCCCCTTCAGGGTAGGGGACAGCAGTGGGACTCAGCACCAGAGCTGAAGAAGCAACAGGACCACAAGCCAGCACCCCCTGCCACTCCCACCCCCCACCCCAGCAGTCAGTGGGGTCAGTGCCATTTGATATCCACTGAGACAACTCGGCTGCGCCGGCCCAGGGTGGGGGTGGGAGGATGGCTCAGAAAACAGCAGCTCCTTTCAGGACCCAGGTTGGCAAGGGCTTGGGGAGGCTGGACTGGCCCAGATCACCCCCAACACCCCCTCCTTCCCTCTCTCCCTCACCACCACCACCAGAAGACAGGGAGGGGAGGAGCTGGCACTGCCCAGGCCGGGCCCACTGCCTCCACAGTGCGGCCCCGACCCTCTCCCTGACATGATGCTTCCCTCACCTTCTTTCCCTTTCCTTCTTCCCTGAAGAACCAGCCACAAATCAGACACCTGGCTTCTTCTAGACTTGGTTCCCCATGCACAACTGACGCCCTCAGGAATTAACAAGCCCTACCCGTGGCACAGGGCAGTGCCCACTATCATGCCAGGAACATATCCAAAATCCTTGGAGATCAGGGAGAGATGTTCAAGCTGGAACTAAGCTGAACTCAATGGTTGCTACCAGCCCCTCTTGAGTCTAGTTTAAACACCCTCTCCATGCCCTCCTCAGTACCCTAAAGAGGAGGGCACCAAACCCGTCATCATCTCCCTCCCACCAGGCTACCTAAAGCCATCCCAGTGGGGAGGGGGAAGGTCAAACACCTTGGAAAGACCAGCTCCAAGTCTTCGGTCGGAACGGGACTGATAGGCAACCTCTGAGGTCGTCAGCACCGTCCTCCGGTGGGTCCACGCTCCCTTCGTCACCACTCCCACCTCCTCATCCTCTCAATCTGCCTCGGGCACTTCATTTACTGGAAATAAGGCTCAAGACCCCAGGCGCCCCACCCCTGCCTCTCCCCGTGCTTGTTCCGGCCCATCCTGGGGCTCAGCTGTCCTCCCCACATCAGGAAGCCCCAGGTTCCAGCTCTCTCCGCACACAGGTGTCCTTGGGAAGGTCCCGGTGTGTGTGTGGTGGGGAATGGCTCTGCAGACAGTCTGCCCTCTTAACCCAAAAGAAGCAGCACCGCGCCTTTCGTCCTGGGATTCTCCGCGCCAAACAGCTGGGACGGGTGGGAGTAAAAGGCCAAGTCCCAGAGGAAGGAAGAGCCTGGGGAGAGACGGCGGCCCTCGGGCCCGGGCGCTACGGTTCCCTAGCCCGGCTAGCGGGTGTGAGCTGGCGATGGAGGGTGTCGCTGAGTGAGCGTCGCGGTATACGGGAGGCGGGAGGCTGGGCTTGGAAGTAGCCTGCCCGAGCTGGCAGGGGAGGCGCTGTCTGGGAGCCGCGGAAGAGCTTGCGTGGTTATGCGTGGTGGGCAGAGTGGTCTCTGGGAAAGCGGTGATGTGCCCGCAGGTGTGCCCAAGGGGGCGGGCGAGATCAGGAAGCCCCTTCCTTAGATTAAAGCGGTCAGGTGACCAGCCCGGAAGAGTGCCCCTCGGGGAGCGCCCCTTCCAGGAGGGTCCGTGAGACTGCCCAGGGCAGGAGCATCGCTGAGGCCAGCCAGGCCCGATGTCCCTGGAGAGTTAAGCGGCCAGGCCCCGGGCCGGGGCAGCGCACTCCGTCCTCAGGGCCAGGGTCTTACCTTGGGTCCGAAGTGCAGCGGCCCCTCGGATGTGCCAGCGGGACGGATGACCGACGGGGCGGGCGGGAGTGAGGAGCGGAGCCGTGCGGAGGGCCGGGCTACTGTCTTAAGCCGGAGCCGGGATCAGATAAGGGCCAGTCGGGCCGGGGCCGGGGTCGGGCCGGCGGGGGCAGTGCTGGGCCGGGCCGGGTCGCCCCCTCCCTCCGCGGCGCAGGAGCCAAACTTTGTGTGAATGGAGGGGCCCGGAGGGGGCCGGGTGGCGGGGGCGGGGGGCTCCGGACAGGCCAATGGGAGAGTGGAGCGCCAGGCCGGGCGCCCGCGATTGGGCAGGCTCGGGCAGGGGGTGGGGCGTGCAGGCTGAGAAGCGGAGCCCCAGACGCACTGAGGGGCAGAAACGCCCTAAGACCCAGACCCGGACAGCCGGGGAGACGGGGACCCCGGCGACGCGCGCCGCGATAGGGGCCGGCTGGCAGGGTGACAGGGGAAGGGAGACGGAGAAGAAGGCGGCGGAGGGGTCAGAGCCGGGGAGACAGAGCGGGCGCTGTGGGGCGGGGCGGGGCGAGTTAATGAGGTGGAAATGAATTCGGGCCGGGCCCACGGGGCCCCGCGGGCGGCGCTGGGAGTGAGCCGCGGTGGGCCGGCCCGGGCTCCGGGGACCCCGCTCGGCACAGCTTCCCTGCCATGCTCTGTCCCCCACGTAGCCAGCGCGGATCGGGCGCGAGGTGCCCGGTCATCGTCCCACCCGCAGGGCTGGGGCTGGCAGGACAGGTGAGGCTGGAGCCCGGAGCAAGTGTGGGAGACACTGACGGCGCGGAAGGGGAAGGCCGCGCTCGCGGGGCTCCAGCCAGACGGGCAAGGAGGTGCCCTGTGCGGAGTGTCCCGCAGAGGGCGGAGGACGCCGGCCCTGGGGGCCGGGGGCCGTCACCTGAGGCAGGGGATAAGCGTTAACTCCGCCCTTCCGGGACCTGGAAATGCCAGGCTGCTTGGGAGTGGGCATCAGCTGCTGCTTCGGGCCGCAGCACCCAGAAGTGGCTCTCAACGTTTCACCGCCAGAGGTTTCTTTTATTACCTGAAGTTGTGTTTTCAGAGGTTTTTTTTTTGTTTGTTTTTGTTTTTTTAATACAGTATCTTCTCTCTAGGCATTTATTAAAGGAGAAAATAACTATTTCCCCACTTTTGTTCATTACAGACGTTTCACACCTCATCAGTAACTTATGTTGCTGTATTAAGTTGGTATAAATCCATGGACAAAACAATTTTAGCTTAATTGAACCTCTAGAAGGCACAGATGAGTAAATGTGCCTGTCAAAAAGGCCACTCTGGGGAAGAAGGAAGGCCTGGGTTAAAGGTTGGTGCCACTCATAGCTTTTGTGCTGAGGGGAAGATCCAGACAACACACAAAATGTTGGACAGAGGACATAGCTCAGGGGTTAGAGCGCTTGCCTAGTAAGCACAAGGCCCTGGGTTTGATTCCCTAGCACCACATAAGACAGGCATGGTGGCCTACACCTGTAACCCCAGCACTGCGAAGGCTGAGGCAAGAGGATAACCATGTGTTTGAGGGTTCCATAGTGGTTCAGGACCAGCCTGGACTACAGAAGGAAACACTGTCTCAAACACACAAAAACCCATCAAGACAAACAAACAAAAAAACCCTCAAAATATGGCCATGCCCTGGCCACAGTTTCTGTAGGTAACAGAGAACAATGAGAAATTCTCAATCTGGGGAAAACAACACCATGTAGAAGTCTGAAGAAGGTTAATCTGGAGATGAGGAAGTTGACTGGAAATAAGAGGAACAGTAGGCAAGTAGAATAACTAGAAATGATTTGTGATAACGTAGACATGAAGGGATGAGAGCCCAAGTCAACATGGCAACAGCAATGCGGAATGGAGACAATAGATTAGACCACAAAAAGCCAAAGGGAACAAACCAAAAGCCTTAGGGACCAGCCTAACACTTGGCTCTAAGTCTAGCAATCACAAGACTGAGATCAACAGTGGGCACAGAAGCCAAGGCTGGGGGACGGGCATCCTACCGAAGGTGCTGAGAGGTAAGGAGAAATGGAGCAGTCAGAGCTGGGAGGTAAAAGAGGGGTCAGAGCTCCAGAGAAGAGGGGCCAGCCCCTGCCAGGGCAAAGCAGACTGAAGCCACGGAGCCAGGAGGTTCCCAAGAAGGACTGACACCTGGAAAGACAGCCTGGTGCAGGGAGTGAGGAAGTGCACTTACAGGACAAGGGAGAGAAGGACCCTCTCTCACAGAATCCACCAGAAAGACAGAAAGGAGACAGGAGCCTTTAAGGACAGGGGAGGCGGTTGGGGCACAGAATGGAGGATTTGGCAATGACACAGTCCAGGTGACATTTGACAGCGGTTTCAGAGGAGTAAATAGGTAGGAACTAGGTGACAAGGGGTTACCCATTCAGATGGCAGAAGATGTCAGCAAGCACAGTTTATCTTTTTGAGAACTTTATTCAGAAAACAGGGAGGTGCCATGGAAGCCAGAGGATGTACTAGAAACTGTCTCCCAGCTTTCCCCTAGACTCCCAATCCTCTGTTCCTAGGAGAAATGTGAAGTTATGGTGAGCGGCCGCAAGGCCTCCCTGCAGGGCTGTTGTGTGGGCATGAAGTTATAGGGACAGAAGATCCAAAAGATCCCTAAGTGTGCCACGATCCCGACACTCAGAGCTACGGAGGATTGGGAGGCTCTGGGAAAAGTGCAAAATAAGATGAACAGAGAAGAGAAACCAAAGAACAAGGACTCGTGGAATCACCGACAGATATTCATTGTGTAGCTTCAGGCCAGGCTGGTCCTGAACTCACCATGTTGCCCAGCCTGCCCTCAGTCACTCACCAATCCTCCTGTCTTAGCCTCCCCAGTGCTGGGATTACAGGCAGGTACCACTATGCCTGGCTTTTGTGTAGCTATTAATTTTCCAAAAAAGTTACCTGAGCATTTGGCTTTGACTGTCACCCACATGTGAATATCTGCAGCCCTCCCGATGGCCATTGCAAACTCATCACGCCTGATGTAGACTATACAGTCTTGCTCACAAGAGCATTTCTCTTCAGTTGTTCCCTACCACGGGGAAAACACCACCATTACCCAGCCAGAGACACGGTAGCCATCCCAACTCTCCAGTCCTCCCTCCCTGGTCTTCCTTATCTAATTAACACATCTACATAGAGGGGGGTATTGGAGATTAAACCCAGTGTCTTATGCATGGTAATCAAGAGTTCAGACACTGAGACATGCCCCCAGTCCATTTCATTTTATTTTGAGACAGGGTCTCACCGCATTGCCCAGGCTGGCCTGGAACTTGCTGTCCTTCTGCCTAAGCCTCCCAAGTGGCTGATATACTCTGCCCTGCCAGGTGTTGCATCTACTCTCCAAATCACCTACGTAACGTCCCCTTTCCTCTCCATGCTAGGACCATGCCTATGGTCTGGGACACCAGGGTTACTGTTAGCAGTTTTCTACCTGGTCTCTCTACCTCCAGTCTTTCTTACTCTAATAATCCTTCATCTCATGAATTCCTTCAGGTAAAAATAATTCAACATTTGCAACATGCATGTTTTGGAATCACACACCTGCTAATGTCACTTCCCAGTTTAAAAACCTTCAATAGCAATCCACTTATCTCTAAGTAAAATCCAAGCTCCTCGCCCTGAAACACCTGAACCTGCCGCCCTCCGCCCTTGCCTTCTTCCACCAAGCCAAGCTTCTAGTTACATCCTCTTCCAATGTAAATGGTTCCCGCTCGCACGTTCTCTTTCCGGACCTTGCTCCTTGAGCCTTTCGCCCTCACATAGCATCTCTGAGTGATACTTTAATCTCTGTCTTCAACCTGCCGTCCCGTGGGAGCCCCACCCCCACCCAGCAGCTGTCTGCAGGGGATTTCCACTTCCACTCACCACTCTCAAGACTGAAATCCTCTTCCTCTCCACAGCAGAAAGTACGCATGACTTCCTTATTTCTGTGTTATTCCTGGTCAAGCCAAGTAAAAAGAAACTAAAAGTAATTCTTCACCCTTGTCCCGTGCCACATCTTTTGATGTGCCAGCTCAGCCCCTAAGTTCTCTGACCTCTCCCTTAGCTGCGTCTCCCTAGGTTGTCCTTTGTCACCCCCTTGATGTCCATCATGATGAAGAAGATCACTACCAGCCCAGGACCTGTCCTACCCTTCACTCTTCTCTCCAGTCACAAAGGGAGGAAGCAACCTGTCCTCATTTTAACAGTCCCTGTGCCCTAAAATGAAACCCCCAAACGTGTGTCCCTTCTTACCGGTCATAGTCCAAACTCTTGCTTGACACTTATGGCACTCCTCTGAAAAGATAAGGAAGAAGGAATCGAAGGGCAAGAGAAGGGAAAAAATGCATTGAAGAAAATACCTCTTGAGAAGCTGCCTCCAGCAGGGAATTAAGGAATGACCCTCGGAGCCTGAAGTTAGTCCTCGCTATCCCCTTAAGACTCATTCCTTACCTGTGAAGTGAGGCTGCTCCTGGACCACCTCTTAGTGTCATCTGGCATTTAAATTCTCAACTGTCTCTACCCAGGGCTCTGAAGGAAAACAGGCCTGGATGTGGGAAGGCTTCTGATCCGCTTCCTCACTGCAAGTAGCCAGAAGAGCAGCAAGTGACTAGGGTGGGAAGGTGGGATGGGACCCTCTCTTGGGCCTCTCCTCTGGGGCCTGAGCCATCCTGCCACGAGATTCCCTGCTGCTAAGAGAATTTGTTCAGCATGGTGGAACCTAAATGCCAATATAGTCCTTGGAATCCTTGGAGGGCCTGTCTTTGTCTCCGTTCTTTCTGGCCAGCCCTGTAACTTGCTAAGTGCTGCCTATTCTGAAGCTCTGTCTCACCTCCCCACCCAGAGCCTCCCTGAGTCCCTCTGTTCACACCTGTTCTTTCTAGAACAAGCTCCTAACACCTCTTCTACTTACTCCTTCTTGAGCAGGCAGCTCCTCCCCTGCTCCAAGGGAGCATTCTTATGCCATCATCAAGAGGGTGAAGAATGAGGCCCAGGCCTATAGACCCAGCACTCTGGGAGGTTGGGACAGAGGACCCTGAATTACACCGCAGCCTGGGCAACTTTGTGATAGTGAGAGCCTGTCTCGAAATCAAAAATGTACTTCAATGTGAAGGTCCTAAGCTCAATCCACAGTACCACGAGACAGAGAGAAGAAATGAGGCTAATTTCAGGAGGAATAAACATGGAAGAAGCAATGTACAAAGATCAGAAGACAAAACTTGCCAAACTGTGTTTAGTCAGCTTTCCATAGCTCTGGCAAAATACCTGAGAAAAACAATTTCAAAGAGGAAAGATTTTAGCTCACCATGTCAGAGGTTTCTGTCCACGCTACCTTGGATCCATTGCCTCTGGGCCTGTGAACATCATGGCAAGGGGCATGTGGAGAGAGAGGGAGAGAGAAAGGAGAGAGGCTGAAGAAGAGAGAGCCAGCCATAGGAAGGGGTCAGGGACAAGATACACCCTTCACAGGCACGCCCTCAGGAGCCTCCAGCTAGACCCCACTCCCTCACCAACTTATCAGTAAGCAGACCTAGGATCAGCTTAGCACCTTCTCGGTTCACTCACTTGTCAAGCTCCCACCTCTGAACACTGCTTCACTGGGGTCAAGTTTTCATTGTACGGCCCTTGATTTCCAGTCTTTTGAGAAACTTCCATCCTGCTTTCCATAGCGGTTGTACCAGTTCACATTCCCACCAGCAGCGCAGGAGAGGTCCTTTTTCCCCACAGCCTCGCCAGCACTGATTGCTGTTTGAGTTCTTGATATTTGCCATTCTCTCTGGAGTCAGATGGTATCTTAGTGATGTTTTGATTTGCATTTCTCTAATGGCTAAAGATGTTGAACATCTATTCATGTATTTATTGGCCATTTGAACGTCTTCATTTGAGAACTGCCTGTTCATTTCTTTTGTCCATTTTTCAATCAGATCTTTGATTTTGAGGGGCTAACTTTTCTTCAGTTCCCTGGATATTCTGGTTATGAGCCTCCTATCTGATGAATTGGTGGTGAATATCTTTTCCCAATCTGTCAGTTCTCTTTTTACACTGTTGATAATTTCCTTTGCTGTGCAGAAACTTTTTTAATTTGACATAATCTCATTTGTTAATTCTGGGGGCTATAAATATCCCCTTCAATCCAACGATACCTCTTCTGGGAATCTTCCTAAAAGAGTTAAAAATAATATATAACAGAGATACATGTACACCCATGTTCATCGCAGCACAACTCACAATAGCTAAAATGTGGAAGACACCAAAATACCCATCAACAGAAAAAAGGATACATAACTTGTGGTATTTATACACAATGGAACATTACTCATCTATAAAGTCGAATAGATTGGAGGCTTTTATAGGTAAATGGAGGCAACTTGAGACTATCATGCTTAGTGAAGTGAGTAAGAAGCAGAAGGTGAAATATTGAAAGTTTTCTCTGATATGAGAAGCCCAGATCACAACTATTTTATAGAACTTATTGTGGGGAATAATGGAAACTGGAGGGTGGAGGAGGGAGTGGGAGGATTGAAAAGGGAGAAGGGAAGGATTTGATAATTTTGCCACGATATGTATATGCACAAAATACTCAGGTTCAATGTGAACCTTATGTATTGCACTTATACTTATCAATAAAATGGGGGGGGGGGGGGAATACGGTCCTTGAGGAGATGCTTCCTCGTTAAGCCATAATATAAACAGAAAGAAGAGAGGACGAGGAAAGAGGAGGACTCTGTCCTTTTGTATAATAATACTGGACATCATGATCTCAGAGAGTGTTGTATACCAACATCTACGGCAGTCTCGGCAGCCCAGCCAGGGCCCCGTCTGTCCTGGGCCTGGGTTCTGCTCTCGCCCCGCATGCTTGTCTCCAGCGGTGGTCAGCTGCCATGTCCTCAGCTTCGGCCCTGTCCTTCCCTTGCTTAGAGTTCCCTGGATCCCGTGTCCCTTGAACGTACACAGCTCATCACCATCTGCTAGATCGTCCTCCCTGCCCTACTCAGCTTCTATCGCCATCACCTCTAGCTTCCCCTCCATGCCTCCTCCCCCCGCCCGGAAGCTTTGGCCCGAGAAGTCTCATGATCTTGCTTAAAGAAGCCTTCCGAGACTGGCTGACTCCCGGGCTTGCTACGAAGGCAGCTGCTGATGCAGCAGGCGGCTGCACACGCGGCCGCCCGGGCCTGGGGCGTTAGCTGCTTGTGGTGGAGGAAGGAAAGGCTTCCGCCAAAAAGTCCCACCTCCCCTCCAAGCGCCATACCCCAAGGAAGGCATCACCCTTTGTCCCAAGGTTCTTTGTAGAGAAGTGCACGTCCTGCTGTGCCCCTCCTGGTCCTCATCTTCTCAATTCTGGTGTCTCCTATCTTCACAACTGCCCTAAGTATTTGGAGTAAAGCCTTGCAAAGTTGCTTGTGTTCTTCCCCGTACCTGCAAGAGAGGGTATTGCCTATTTTTCCATATCCTGGTGCCTAGGAAAACTTTTTTTCCCCCTGCCTTTTCTCTTCAAGCTCTCTGATAAATAGGGAAATAAAGTCAGATAACAGGTAAAGTCTAGGACCTGGAGGATCAGTAAAGCAAGGAAGGGTGTGATGGTCTCCTTGTCAGCGAGACTAAGTGCAAGACAGCCAGGATCAAGGTAGGAGCTGGTGGAAGCACCTTCTAGAAGGCCCTGCCAGCCTGCTGTGTGATTCCCCCTTCTGCAAACGGGGCCAGGTCGATGCAAATATGTTCTTGCCCAGGAGTTTGGTTTCTTCTCTCTGAGCTCCTGGCACAAGGGAACCAACGTGAGCAGCCACTTGGCAGAACAGACAAGGGCAGACTAGCAGTCCCAAGGCTCAGGTGACAGGGCCAGGCCCAGGAGACAGGGATGTTGACTGGGGCTTTAACAGCACTCCTGATGCCAATCTCAGGCTGCAAACTCGATATTTCCACTTGGAACGACAAGAAACACAGGCAGGGGTTGGAGAGAGGAGGTAATGCACCAGGAGTGCCCCCTGCAGGGCCCACTGGGTGGTACCAGGGCAGAAGAAGCTGAACAGGCCCCAAGGGGATTCGGGGACATGAGGGTGTGTGATCGTGGTGGTGTGCTGACTGTGACACGAACAAAATGACTCTGACTGAAAATAGACAGAAGAAAGGAGGAAGAGAGAGAGAGGAAGACAGGAGCTAGCGCTTACAGACTACTTTGTGAGGCATTATTTTACGTAATTACTGTCATGATAATCCTCAAGAAATGGATAATATGGTTATTCTCACTTTTAGATAAAAAAATCTGAGGTTAAGTAATTTGTTCAAAGTCACCTAGCTAGTAGCAGACAGAGTTGAGATCTGAACCCAAAAGCCTCATGTACCTATGGATACTGTGTAGGGTTGGTAGGTGGGGCCTGGCTGGAAGGGGCGGATGCCTGGGGATTGGCCTAGAGGGGCCTGTGCCAGTTCTGCCCTTCCTCCCAGACCAGTCTCAGTTCTGCCCTGTTGTCAGGTGGATCTCTGTTTCACGAGCACTGGCCCTGGCTCTGGCTCTAGCTGCGGCCCCACCATGTGCCTCCACCATTTTTCAGCCACCCACCTGTGAATGGTCCCTGACCTTCTGAAACTATAAGCTACAATACATCTTTCCTCTCTAAGTTGTAGATGTTGGGTACTGAGTCACAGTGATGAAAAGGTAACTAAGACACTCCACAATTTATATTATGTGGCACACCCTGAGCCACCCTGCCAGTTCATTCCTGGAACTTCTAGCCCTCCAGCATCCATTTCTACATATTCCTGCTTCTCTCACTTGTGCTTTCTCTGAACTTTAAGGGATCTGGAGAAGAAAGGATCAATATTTGGAGTATAATAACGATGACACCACCACACCTGCCCTCGATTGCTATACTCACCCCCTGCTCTTAGTTATTTCGCTAAGGCTGGGGGCTCGGGTGTAGCCCAGGCATAGACAGGTGCTTGGCAAGGAAAATACCTTAGGTTCAATCCCCGGCACTGGCAAAAATGCTTATTTTCTTGGGATAAACAGACATTGAAGTATTTCCATTTTGCCAAGTTTTTAAAAATGATTTTTGTCAGTATTCCTTGAACTATTCCCATGATCAATTTATGGGACTATTTTATGTTCTTTTTATTTTATTTATTTATTTTGAGACAGGTCTCATTCTGCAGTCCAGGCTGGTCCTGAACTCACTATGGAGACCAGGCTCACCTTGACACACGCAGCAATTCGAGAACAGGAATTCGCTGGTGCAAAATATCACAGCCACTTCAGGAGACAACTTGACAGGGTTTTGTTTTGTTTTGTTTTTTGAGACAGAGTCTTGTTCTATATCCCAGGCTAGCCTCGGACTCACTGCAGTCCACCTGCCCAAGCCTCCTGAGTGCTGGGATAACAGGTGTGCACTACCATGCCTAGTTTTAGGTGGTGCTGGGGAATTGAACTCAAGGCCTTACTCTTGCAAGGCAAGCGCTTTAACCGCTGTGCCATTCCTCCAGCCCCACGCTGGCAGGTTCTTACAAAACTGAACATAGCCTTGCATGCAATCCAGCAATCATGCCCCTTGGCATTTACTCAAACTGAAAACTAGTATCTACACACAACCGGGTGCATACATGTTTACAGAAGCTTTACTCATAGTTGCCAAATGTGAAAGCAACCCGGATGCCCTTCAGTGGGTGAAGACACAGCCTGCGGTGCATCCTGACGATGGGACAGTATTCGGCACCAAAAAGAAGTGAGCTAGCAAGTCATTAAAAAGAAATACATGGAGCAGCCAGGCACGGCATGTCTATATCCGCCTCTCCCCTTCCCCACCCCGGAGGCAGGAGGGCTGCAAATTCAAGCCCAGCCTGGGCAACTTAACTTCTCGGCCAGACCCCATCTCAAAAGAAAAAAAAAAAAAAAAAAAACAAGGCCTGGGATGTAGCTCAGGGCAAAGGCCCTGGGTTCAACCCATAGTATTGAAAAAGGAAAAAACAAGGTATGGAACAACCTAAACACGTAAGTCAAAGAAGCCAATTTGAGAAGCTACCTATTATATGCTTCCAACTGTACTTCATTCTGGAAAGGGAGTAACTATGCAGACAGTAGTAGGATGTGACACCCAGGTGAACCCTAATAAAACCTACAGACTCAGGGTGATTATGCCGTGTTAGCATCAGCACATCGAACCACTCTCCTGGGAACGTCGATAACGGGAGGGGCCGTGCATGTGCAGGGGCCTATGGGAAATCTCTGTACCTTTCTCTCAGCTTTTTGCTGTGAACCTAAAGCTGCTCTAAAAATATTTTAACGGCAAAGCATGAGGTGGTGATGCAGGTGAGTCGGACTCCTCTGTGTTCCGCTCCACAGTTTGATAAATTACTCAACCTTTTTCCGTTTGTGTTTTCCCGTCTATAAATGAAACAAGTAATAGTTGTCCCACACGATGGTCAGGAAATTAAATAAGCGTCTCATTCGTAGCTGATTCCCGACACGTCAGCAGGGTGGTGATGCATTTGAGCATTTCTCCCCCCACGAGACCATGGACCATGGAGCACAGCACCTGGCACCAGGGATTTGTAGAAGTCTTCTGAACAAATGACAAGTGAGCCCCAGCGTAACCCTTTCTCTCTGCTGGGCGTCTGGGGTTTTCTCTCAACTTTTTGCTGACAAAATACATTTTTGAGGGCCTTCTACGTACGGAGGCTATTTCAATCCATACACCATGTGAAACGGGAAGGAAGGAATTATTTGCACATGACCCTGGTAAAGCTGGAAGAACCGTGGCTCAGAGATGTGAAGGGACTCTTCTGAGTCACATCACAGATCAGTGACAAAGATTACAACCTCAGCCCCTCAACCCCCTGAGTGGGTCAGCAGCCTTTTCAAAAACACAGACTGTGATGGTTGGCTGGACCCCAGAGTAGCACCTGTGCCCATGGCCCTTTCTGGGGCAGGGGTGAGCTGCCAACTCCCAGATGGCCTCTGAATTCCCAGGAAACCAAACGCTTTACTCCCAAACACCCCAGGGCCTGCTTTTTCCCAGAGCAGAAAGCTTCTTAGGAAAGAACTAGCGTACCAGCTTTTTTTTTTTTGCCTCCTCCTCCCCCCCCCCCCCAATGAGGGGGTGAGGAGGCAAGCTCTGAGTTGTCCAAGAGGAGGGACTTTGGCTAAAAATAGCCGTGGCGTGTGGATCAGCCCCTAGTGGTACCCAGGACTGGGGAAGGGAGGGGGATGCTCTAGAGCTGTCGCCAGACTGGTTGCCGTAGAAACGAGAGAGGAGCAGGGGAGCCTGGGAAGTGGGGATGACACAGATCGCTAGTCCTAGTCAGAGCTGCCGCTACGTTTAGGAGAAAGCGGTATTGTCGGCTCCCACTCTCCAAGGGGCCGTTGGGGACAGTGTCAGGGGCATGGACACCACCCCTCGGGGGTCTCTGCTGCCGGCTACTCTCCTCTCCACGTGCTGTGAGTTGAGTTTGGGGGACCTGGACGTGGGCCCACATTTCCAAGGCAAGTGGGGGCTTGGGAAGAACTGATTTCTGAGGGAGCTTTCACCAAATCTTCAAATATCTAAGACCCCTTTTCTGTCCAGTACTCTCTGGGGGAGGAAGAGGGAGCCAGGAAAATGTGGCACTGGGTGGGATCTTCTGCAAAGGGGTCACAGCACGCACAAGAAGTGAGTAGCTTAGAGGAACTGAAATTATTGGAGGGAAGATGCAGATAGCAAATCTGGGATCTTGAGACAGAGGCAATAATTCACACCTTTCTTCCCCACCCACCCCCAAAGTGTAGCCCCTTGCTCAGGAGGAGAGGGACATATTCAAAAGAAGGCTCGTCTAGATACTTGGGGCAAGAGAGTTTTGAGGGTGACCAGGCACTGAGGTCCTTTCCTCTTTCATGGCCGGCGAGATGGAGGTCAGATTACCTAAGACCCTGAGAGATGGTGCAGAAGGCCCCCTGGGGCTAAGGCTATGAGGAGACAGGGGTGCTTTGGCAGCGTGACCTAGGGTCTCTGCGCAAGCAAAGACAGATCGCTTCCAGAGGACACCTCAAGCTGCAGGGAGGGAAGAAGTTGGAGAGAGGAAGACTCTGACCTGCCATTGTCTGGTGCTCCTAGACTGTGTCCTCTGACTGCACGAAGATGTGTGTGTGTGTGTGTGTGTGTGTGTGTGTGTGTGTGTGTGTGTGTGTGTGTTTGTGTGTAGGGGTGATGGGTTGTCCCTACGCTCCAAGCCATCTCCTTTTCCTTTCTCCTTCTGCCCTCTACCTCTCCGCACGCACCCTTCCCAAAGGTCTGGCTACGAGCCCTTCATTCCAGAATTTAAAATCTGGTGCACTAGGTTTGGAGTTACATATCCAGGCAGTTTCTCCCCAGGCCTCGGTCAAACGTCCAGGCCACCTGTGATCCCTGTGTCACACTCCTGCCATCCTCCGCCCACAGCCAGAACAGAATCATGCCCAGAAAAGAGAAGGGAAGGTTGACGAAGCTAAAATCCTTATTCTAGACCTTTCTTTGCATGGCCCATGCCCCTTACGAAACCCCGGATGCCTACGGAAGGACTCTGGACCTCTGTCTTTCAGGGAAGGCTGTGGCTCAACAGCTTCTCAGGGGGTGAGGGTGGGGGAATCTGCAAGCGAAATCAGGTAATAAGGGTTTTGCTGGGAGTGTGGGCTTCGGGACATATGGCAGGTGGGAGCGGGTTGGTGTGAATAGTGAGTGGGAAGCGGGAGGCTGGGGGAAGGACACGGGGCTGGGGGAGGAGACGCAGGTGCCTGGTGCCTTGCTGGGCCTCGTGGAGGACAACACAGGAGCGGGCCATGAGCCTAACTCTTGGCAAGCCCCGTGCTCACTTTAGCTTGGCTGTCCGTGTTGATCCCACACACTCTAGCGCTCCCCAGCCCACCCCCATTTCCAGGCTGTCTTTTTTGGGGAAGGCACCCAAAGAAATGGGCCGACACCAGAGCCGCAGGGGTCATAGTTAGGCCTCCAGGATTTCCTGCTGCGGGCCTGTGCCCTGCAGAGCTTTCACATACTAGCCACAGTCCGAGTTTCTTTCTCCTTGGTAAGCGTGTTGTGGGGACACTCGAGGGGGGAGGGACAGGGTGAGGTCCAAGGAGCAAAGTGTGGAGATGAATTGGGTGCATCAGTATTGGGTGAACCTCAGAAGAACCTTCAGGTCCAATTGTGGAGAGGCGCCATTGGGGCCACAGAGACAAGGGCTAGCGAAGGGGTGGTGGGTGGCCCCCTCCTGCTCCCAGGGAGTCCCCTGCCCAAGTGCCTTGCCCTCTAGGGGCGGAGGCTGCCGCCGAGATCTCTAACACCACCTTCCTCGGAGAGTAATTGCTGGACTTGCGTAGCGCGATCCGTCCAAGTGCGTCCTCTCACTTGACCTGTAGCTTTGTAATTATTTTATGTTTTGGCGTGGGGGCGGAGGGGGCTGCATGTGTTTCTCCCAGTCTACCGATGGGAAGACTGAGGCCGAGGAAGGCGGAGAAAGCCCTCAGGGCTGCGCGCAGAACTCGGGCCTCCCGTCCCTGGCAGGTCGGCTAACGCGACACACCTTTATGAAGCCCCTCCAGGACCCCTGAGGCCGCCGGGACCCCCCGCGGGCTCGCCCTGACGCCCGCCATGGCGCAGGAGAACGCCGCCTTCTCCCCGGGGCCCGAGGAGCCGCCGCGGCGCCGCGGCCGCCAGCGCTACGTGGAGAAGGACGGCCGGTGCAACGTGCAGCAGGGGAACGTGGGCGAGACGTACCGCTACCTGACCGACCTGTTCACCACGCTGGTGGACCTGCAGTGGCGCCTCAGCCTGCTCTTCTTCGTGCTCGCCTACGCGCTCACCTGGCTCTTCTTCGGCGCCATCTGGTGGCTGATCGCCTACGGCCGCGGCGACCTGGAGCACCTGGAGGACACGGCGTGGACGCCGTGCGTCAACAACCTCAACGGCTTCGTGGCCGCCTTCCTCTTCTCCATCGAGACGGAGACGACCATCGGCTACGGGCACCGCGTCATCACCGACCAGTGCCCCGAAGGCATCGTGCTGCTGCTGCTGCAGGCCATCCTGGGCTCCATGGTGAACGCCTTCATGGTGGGCTGCATGTTCGTCAAGATCTCGCAGCCCAACAAGCGCGCCGCCACGCTGGTCTTCTCCTCGCACGCCGTGGTGTCGCTGCGCGACGGGCGCCTCTGCCTCATGTTCCGCGTGGGCGACCTGCGCTCCTCGCACATCGTGGAGGCCTCGATCCGCGCCAAGCTCATCCGCTCGCGCCAGACCCTCGAGGGCGAGTTCATCCCTCTGCACCAGACGGACCTCAGCGTGGGCTTCGACACGGGCGACGACCGCCTCTTCCTGGTGTCCCCGCTCGTCATCAGCCACGAGATCGACGCGGCCAGCCCCTTCTGGGAGGCGTCGCGCCGCGCCCTGGAGCGGGATGACTTCGAGATCGTGGTCATCCTTGAGGGCATGGTGGAAGCCACGGGTGCGGACCGGGCCGAGAGGGGGGGGGGGGCTGCCGGGCTGAGATGGCTGGGGCGGGAAGAGGGCCAGCGCGGGTGCAGGATGGCGCAGAGGCTGGGCAGGGGCGGGCAGTTGTGGCGAGAGATAGACCTGGGGTCCCCGGGAGGCATGAGCCCAGTGGCTTCACAGAGGGACAAAAGCAGTTTGCTGGGACTCACCCAGTGGGCATTGGCTTAAGACCCATGGCTGAGAGGTATGAGTCACTTGAACTAGAGCAACAGTCACCAACACCCTTGGGTGCTTACTCCAGGTGGTGCAGTTGCAAGACACTTTATATGTCTGAGTCCCCTGGGTCAATTAATCCTAGCCAGAGCCCCCTGAAGGTCATTTAATTTTGTACTGATTTCTCAGAGAGGAGATGGCTTCAATGGAGACGGAGGTAAACTGTCCACAGTCCTAAGTCAACAAGTACTGGACGGAGGCTGGCCCGGGCTTGGGCAGTCTGACTTCAGGGTTCACTGGTCCAGAGTTGAAGGTTTAGGGTCATGATTTTTCCTGTTGAGAGACCCGGGTCGCTGGCATTGGATGGTAAAGGTTGTTCATGGCTTGAGTTGAAAGGACTTTGAGAAGTGGTTGATGCCCGGCCTCTCTTCTGCCTCAGTTATCCTCAGTGCATCAAGACAACCAGCTTCCAGTGACAAGGAAGTAAATTATGCTACCATTTCTAGCTCCTGGTGCCTCCAGCTCAGGCCTGTACAGTGAAGGGTTTGGGAGCAGGTAGGAAAGGACCAGTGCAGGAGAAGAACATGAGGTCCTTGAGGACTTGAGATCTGGAGGTGGGGTAAGGAAAACGCAGGTGGAAAACCAAAGGCCCGCTAGGGGACGCTACAGTTCTTGCGACAGGTGCCAGGGCCATCGCTCTGGTCGCCCTCTGCTGGCGTCTCTGACAAGCTGGTGCCTTCAGACCCTTGCCTGGTCCCTTCAAGCTGAGTCACAGCTTCACTCCCACACCACCCCAACTTCGCTCCTCAGTGTTTCATCCATGCGGCCCTGGGGCTGTGTGCATCCTCTGTTCCCCCTTCGCCACTGACCCCGCTCACCGTCCTGTGTCTCTCCAGCTGTCCTCACGCTGACCCCACTCCTTGCCGGCAAGTTCCTGTCCTGCTCTCTTTTCTCTTTGTCCCCCAGCCCTTCTTTCTCTTATCAGCCCCTCTCCCTGCCATGACCCTTGCCCCTCCTCCCCCTCCCACGATAGTCTACCTGTTCCATTCTTTATTGAAGAATACAAATGTCCCTAAGATGTCTCAGGGACAACCTTTCAGCGTGTGAGCCAGACTCTGGTTAGCTAGTGCTCACTCTTCCGTCCCCGTACCTTTGTCTTGAGGTGGATGTTGCTTTGAAGGAAGGAGGAGAATGACCTGCCCTCGGGGCACAACACCCAACAGTGAAGGTTGGGCACAGGCTCAGGTGGAGGAGGAAGAAGAGGACTGAGTGGGGGACTGGGGGACCTTGACATATGTCTGATTTTTATAGAGATAAAGCTAGAAGGATGGTCATATTTTGGGATTCAGAATGCTTTTGAAAAGCAAGAATAATGAGCCAAAACCCAACAAGATGACATTTTAAAAGGAATAAATATAAAATTCTACATTTAGGTTTTTTTAAAATCACTTATGTAAGCACAGCATGGAAGAAGAGCTTTGGTGAAAAAAAGAACTGAGAGTTTCAGTTGGCCACAGGCTTGATGTCGTAGCAGTGTGATGCAGCTTCCAAAAATGTTTATGTAACGCAATCACGGGCCCTATTAGTTAAAGCATCCTGGCCAGAAGTGAGCAACTGTGGGGCCTCTCTCACGGATGAATCAGGCCAGAGGTGCAGAATGCATCACTCAAAGGGACATTGAAAGGATCCTCCATGGCCATTCTGGTTTGCAATCAAAGATAAGTAAAATCTGTAGATCCCAGGTCAGGTGGGAAACAATCAGGGAGGTCAGCTGCTTGGGGAAGATAGAAGCGAGCTTGAGACACTGAGAGGAGTGCCCGCGTCAAGTGGGCAGGGAATGACAGGGGTAGAAATCCCAGGAGGCAGATTTCAGCGTGTAGGAACAACAGCCCAACTACTAAAGCCATCATACAAAGGAATGGGTTCCTTATGAGGTGACGAGCTCTCAGTCCTGGATGGTAACCAAGTATGAGCTCGATGCCTGCCGCTGGGAATGCTCCAGTGGGGAGCCCTGTATGGAGTGGAAATTAGGCTGGATGATGCTCAAGTTTAACTTCAAGGTGAAACTCTCTACTGGCATTCCAAAGGACAGGAGGGGAAAGTGTGGGCCAGCAAATACAGAAATGGCAGGCGAACTGGGTGCGCACAGGCTTTAGGATCGGGAGAGAATGAGCTGGACCCAAGGGTGGTGGAGGCTCTTGGGTCGGGATGGAGGAGGGGTGCGGGGAGTCGTGGCGTAGAATGAGAGGTAGGAGAGGGACATCTGGGGCTGGGATCCCCCTGACCTACACCCCTTCCCCTCCAGGGATGACATGCCAAGCTCGGAGCTCCTACCTAGTGGACGAGGTGCTGTGGGGCCACCGCTTCACATCAGTGCTGACCCTAGAGGACGGCTTCTACGAAGTGGACTATGCCAGCTTCCATGAGACCTTTGAGGTGCCCACACCCTCATGCAGCGCCCGGGAGCTGGCAGAGGCTGCAGCCCGCCTTGATGCCCATCTCTACTGGTCCATCCCCAGCCGGCTGGATGAGAGGGTAGAAGAGGAGGGGGCTGGGGAGGGGGCAGGCGGGGAAGCTGGGGCCGACAAGGAGCAAAATGGTTGCTTGCCACCCCCAGAGAGTGAGTCCAAGGTGTGACCAGTTTTCTCCAAACCCCTGTGGCAGACGGGGGGGACAGACACAGGTACGTGGGGAGCTGGAAAGAGGAGGTAAATGAGGAGGAGGCCGGCGGAGTCCCAGGGGATGTGCTAAAGTGGGAGAGGTCTCTTGAGAACCTTGAGTCTAGAATCTAACACAGAAAAGTCGGGGTGCTGATTCCAGGAGAGTGCAGGGTGGGCATGAGTAAACATACCAGTCTGTGTTTGACCTTCACATCTGTTCATGGGCAGGTGGACAGCCAGAGGGATGGGCTTGTGGGAGTTGGAGGGAAGGCAGTGGTGGACAGAGACAGTGGATGGACAGGTCACTGAACCAACAGACTGCACTCAGGACTGCCACTCCCAGAAGCACATCTTTGTCAACTTCTGGAAAGGCACCTTTGTCCTCCAGATAGATCCAGCCCCAAGCCAGGGTGCATACTTCGGAGAACATAGTGTGGGATAGATTGTGGTCCCCACTCACCTCCCCAGCCAGCCTCCCTGTGTGTGGATCACCAGTCTACCTGGACACAGTAGTCCAGCCTGAACCAGAGGACAATGACCTTGCAAGCCCACCTCCACTGCGATAGGATCAGCAGGAGGAGAAAGGGCTGCTAGGGAGCTCAGCAAAGTGTCAATGACCTTAATCTTTAGGGCTCAGGGCAACAGGCGGTAGGGGGCAGGTGCCAGGGCTGGGACCCCAGAGTTTAGGATTGCTGTTTTATGACCGTGGAATGAGGTTTTGCAGGCACTACTGCAGAAGCAGGGAGGGGGAGAGAGGTTCTGAGGCAAAAGAAGGGCCATGTGTGGGAAGATGGAGAAAGTGGGTTCGGGGGGGGAGAAAACCCACGGGGAAATCCTTGGGAAAGCAGCTCGTCCTTGGGCACAATGGAGAGGGTTGTTCAAATCACTGACGGAACACTGGGCACATGGGAAGACAGGGATGTTCCTGCCCCAGCTGAAGGAGGTTCAGCTCATTCTGAAAACCTATGCGATTTCTTGGAGTAGCGGGGGAGGGTATTGGGAATCAGAAAGCTGGGGGTTGAGTAAGGCAGAGAATTATGAAAGCCTGCAGTTGTAAAACTGCACCAGAATCACCTGGAGAGCTTGTTAAGACGCAGATCACCGGGCCCCACTCCCAGGATTCTGACTCAATAGGTCGGACTGAATCCAGGAATTGGCGTGTCTTACAAGTTCCCAGATCATGCTGACACTTTCCGGACTGGGGATCATATTTTGATGGGTAATGTAAGCTGAGGAGTAGCTGAAAACCCTGAGGGAGCTGAGAAGTACGAGGGGTAGAGTGTTTCTGGGGGGGCTAGGGAACCTGAGGCCAGGCTGAAGAGTTTAACTTTGGGCCCAAGAACTCAACTGTCAGTGGGAACAGGCCAATAGCAAGCTGAGGTGCTGTTTGGCAAGACGAGTGGGCCACAGGAACGGAAAAGGCAGCTAAGAAGCCTTCGGGGGATGCCTGGGGAAGTCTTCAGTGGCTGAAGCAGAAGAGCTTGCAGGACTGAAAAGGCAGGATGGAATATGAGAGAAACTCAGAGTCCAGACGTCTGGGTATGTTTGGGCTCTGCTGTCTGCCTCTTCGGGGCAAAAACGTGGAGTTACATAGTCATCCTGGGATGGTGAGGGGAGAGAGAAGGGATAGAGGATCAGTGAAGGGGACCTGAGGCTGGCCTCCTGGAGAAGTGTAGCCCAGGTAAACACATCCTTTGATGGGGCCAGCCATGGCAGTGCTGGCCCAGCAGGGACTCTGCCCCTGAAGCCTGACTACTCCCACTCCTGCCTTTGAAAAGAAGTTTGAGCTACCTATCGCCATGTTCCAGACGGGGAAGCTAGAAGCAGGGAAGGGGGTCACAGAGGGAGCCCATCTCAGCTTGAGTCTGCTCAGAGGAACCAAGTCCCAGTCCCTTCCCTTAGTCTAGGGATAGGTGTCTTTCTGCCTCAGGGCCATATACTCACCCTCAAAGACAAGGTCCCTAAACACTGGTGTCAGCTGCTCCCCCAAGAACAGATGTGGGGTGGAGCGTGGGAATAACCTGTCCTTAATCCTGTGAAACAGGTGGCGCCTGGACAGGAGGGGGTGGCTGCTTGGTATCGGCACACAGCACCAAACCCATTGTGATTAAACAGACCGAGAAACTGAGGCTAGAGCAGGCCCTCGCCGTGTCTCCCAGAAAAGTCACTGCTGCCACCACTGTCCTCATCGCGGTCGCTGCTCAGGGCACCACTGTAGAGACCAGAGTCAGGAGACCTGGGTTCTGGCCCCGACACTGTTGCTGATGAGCTATGACTCTGAGCAGGTCACATTACTTTTCTAGGCCTCAGTTTCTTCATCTGTAAAAACAACACTTAACAAACTAGTACTGCTCAATAAATGTTAAGTAACTGAACTGAAAGCGGTAAACTGGATGCCTCTGAAGGCGCAGAACAGCTAAGAATTTTAGGATCAGAGAATCCTTCAGCAAAGATGAGCCTAGGAGAGACGTAGCTGCTCTGTGGTTAGGACAGACATGGGCCCTGGGTACTGCTGTCCCCGCCACCCAGGAGGCTTGGTTCTGGAGTTCCTACTCTGCTGCTCTCAGACAGTTAATTAAGGTCAGCTGGAAAAAGACTAAGGCCTAAGGGCCTGGTGGGAGGAGTCAGATTCAAGTCTAGCCAGATTAGGAGGAGACAGGCAAAGGGTGTGGCTGAGTCTGGGAGTTCACAAAGAACACTGCCCCTGCCCTAAAGCACAGAAGAGACTGGGAAGGAAGGAGGAAGAAGTTCCGCTGGCACTCATCCTCCCTTCCCAAGCTCCCTCCCCAGACAGGTGCCCCACAAGGAGTCAGCTCAGCAGTGACAGCTCAGGCGGCAGATGGGACCCAGGCGTCCCCTCCGGGGGGTGGGTGGCAAGGCCCACAGAGGCCAGATGGTGTTTGTGGTGGGAATAAATGCCATACTAGGTTGCCAACCTCCAACAACCTCCCTACTGCACACCCCTGGTCTTTTACAGCCTTGTGGCAGGGGAACAGATAGCCAGACGTGGATCTTATAAAACATTTTATTCACATTTTAGAAAAACTAGTTCGAGGTCAGGGAAATGGCCTTCCTATGGGATGGGGATGAGATCAAGAGCGGAAGGCCAGCGAGAGGAGTCGGGGAGAAGGGTGCTGGGGTGGGGGAAACGTCTCCCACCCTGGATGGGGGTAGGTCAAATAAATTAAAGGAAGGGTGGA
This sequence comes from Ctenodactylus gundi, assembly GCA_004027205.1. Taxonomy (NCBI): domain Eukaryota; kingdom Metazoa; phylum Chordata; class Mammalia; order Rodentia; family Ctenodactylidae; genus Ctenodactylus; species Ctenodactylus gundi. The sequence goes on from PVKB01000808.1 coordinate 438,482, forward strand.
CAGAGAGGATATCCAGGCAACCGGACGAGGGCTTGGAAGACAGTCGACACCTGCAACTGAAGACAGAGAGAACGCATGGAGTGGACTAACGACAGGGCCCACAGTGGGACCCCTCTTGGCCCTCACCAGGATCCGGTGGCACTAAGCTGCCTGCCCCTTCCCCAAGAGGTCCCCGAGAGACAGCACCGCCGCTCGACACAGCACGGAGAAGGAGGCGAGGGGCGGTCATTCCTCTCACCTGGGGCGTGAAGGTTCACCGTTTCCTCAGCCTCTTCAGGAAGCAGCAGGTAATGGTACCAAGGACAATGGCACCAGTGACGAGGGCTACCCCCGTACCCACCAGCAGGGGCACAAACAGAGTGTCCAGAGCTGGGTGAGAGAGGGTGACTGCTCAGAAGGAGTGCCACCCTCCGCCTGCGGTCACACGCTTCCCCAGCACTGTCCCCAGCAGGTTCTCTAGATGCACAGGCAGCCCCGCCCACCACTCGCCCTCTCAGCACTCACGTCCACACCCACACAGCATGGCTGGGCACTGAGGGGCTCTTCATGGAAGGGATGTGAAAGAGGGCAGGAAGATGGAAAGGGAAGGGCTACAGAGCAGGGACAGGGGTGAGGAGCAACAGCCACTCACCATGCGTGTAGGGGTAGACCGAGACAGGCCCCGAGCGGGCACTGCCTGCTTGGTACCAGCTGTGGTCAGCATGCTGCACCCAGGCACTGGGGGCACAGTGGTACATGCCTTCATCCTTAGGCCCCAAGCTATGCAGTCGTAGCCGATGGCTTCGGGGTCCCACAAGCTCCACGCTCACAGGACCTCCTCCCGGCCGGACTCCCAGCTCTGCCACACCGTCCTGTCCCATGCTGCCCACCAGCTGGGCAGGGGCAGAGCTCAGCTCCCCATCCTCCAGTCGTTCCACCCACCAGCTGGTGGCCAGCCGCAGCCCTGGGGGGCCACCACGCACGGAGATGTTGCACAACAGGGAGGCAGTCTCTCCTCGGTACACCGCGCCCCCGGCTAGCCATGCCACAGCCTCCAGCACCACACCTGTGGGACAGCGGGCACGGGTTGGAGAGGGAAAGGCAGGAGGTCGTGAGGTTAGGGGTGCCATCTAAGCGTCGCCCCAGGGAACTCAGGTATTCCCCAATTATGGCAGCTGATGAAAAGGGAGGCGGGTGCAAAACAGAACAAAAAAGGATCTACCGGACAGACAGACACTGTTCGGGCCACCACGCTCACCTTCCTCCCTCACATGCACAGGGAGGGGCCGGGAACGGGCATTGGCTGCTTCACGAAGCCGGGTCCCAGACCCTCGAACGTAGGCCTTGGCCAGGCAGCGGTAGGTGCCCGCGTCGCTAGGCCTGGCAGCCTCCAGCCGCAGGCGGTAGGTCCTGGCTGCCGTCTTCTCCATGGCAACATGCCGGCCCTCATAGCCGTGGCCCAGGCTGCTCACACCTTCCGTGTCCAGCTGGGCTACCAGGAGGCCAGGCCCGGGGGCCCCTGCAGGTGCCACCTCCCAGCCCACAGAGTACACCGCGTGGCTGCCTGGTGGGGGCAGTGCCCCGGACACGTTGCAGAGCAGCTCCAAGGGTTCTCCTGGGCTAATCCGGCGTTCACCAGGCCCCACTGTCACTGCCAGCTGGCTGGCTGAAACACAGGACGGAGAAGGGTGTCACGAGGGAACACGGAATCGCTCGGCTCCGCACCTGTAATTGACAGCAGCAATCTGGAGGTTCCTGCCTGGCTGCCACTGGGTGTGACCATCACCCCTGCCCAGAGGCCCGACTCTCACCCTTTAGCCACAGCCCCTCTAGCTCCATTCCCAATTTCTGGGTAGAGAAAGCAGGTCATGGGTGGAGACAGAAGCAGAGCCAGGGGGGCAGCTTACTGTCCCAAAGATGCGTTCCCTAGAGTCAGATGCCCCCTGGTGGTCACAGTGCCCACAGTGGATAGTGGGATACTCACACAACGTCTGCACATCCACTTGAGCCAGCACAGCTCTCTTCTCTGCGATCTGGACCCAACTGCCATCAGGATCCTGAATCCACTCGGTAGCAGTGCAGTGGTAGGTGCCTGCATCCCCTGCTCGGGTGCCTCCCACCACCATGCGGTACCGATCCGGTCCTTCCTTGCCCAGCCGCAGCTCTCCGGCAGCCAGCCTCTCCGCATAAGGAGCTCCAGCCTCCACAGCCAGGTCGGACCGCAGTCCCACCACTTCCTGCAGAGTCGCTTGCCCCACTGGCGCCTCAGGAACAGCTCGCCCAAAGGACACAGCCAGGTGGGTGTGGTTCTGTGTGTTCATCCATGCCCGGCAGCCCAGGGCCAGCTCCTCACCCTCATGCACCATCAGGCGTGGGGGCGAGGCTGCAGCCTGGCGACCTCGGGGCCCTGGAGGAGCCGCAGACACCTGCAGTGTGTCTGGAAGAACTGGGGAAGGCAAGTCGAGTGAGGGAGGCTGGGAGCTGGCAGCCTGCGACTGTTTCCTGTAGGGCCTATTGCCCCAAACAGTCATGAACTCCCAGAGGGCAAAGGCTGCATGTCACATTATTCTTCCTATAACTCAGATGTGCCGTGGTGCTGGGTACACCAAAGTACTCGATAAGTATGTGTTGAATTTCACGAATCAGCTCACTGCCTCTCATTCTTATGCTTGAGACTGACCTGTCTGATGCTCATAGAAGTAGCTCCGTCTTCTCACAAGACAAACACTCCTATGAGCACAAGACTGCCACATGGTCTAACTCCTACCACAACACTACGCTCCGTACACCCAGAACAGGAACAGAGTCTATTCAACCCACCAGCCCCCCTTCCTATCTGAGAATGGGGAAGAAACGACGTAATGGTACTTCCCCTGCTCCCAGGCGGTGGCCTAACAGAAAAGCAATGGGCTGTACTGAGGGACCTGGGCTGGTGGTCCCACTTGCTGAGTGGCCGTGAGCTTGAGACTTCAGACCTCAGATTACTCAAATAGAAGACCCGAGAGGTAGTTAGGTCTCCCCTGGCCCCAACTTTGTGCCCTGAGGGCAGGTGTGCTCCCCCCACCCCAGGGCCCAGTACCTCTCAGCTCCACCTTGCTGCTATAGCTGCCCAAGAAGTGGGTATCAGTGGAAGGAGTATGACACTCATAAATGCCAGCGTCCTGGTCTTGTAGGCGGCTGATCCTGAGTACCACGGCGTCACCCTGGAGACGCTGCACCTGCACGTCCCCAGACTCCACACGGGACCTGAACATGTTATAGGTGAACTGGGCATCCTTTGTGCTGATGATGCTCAGCGGAACGTCTGGTTTTTCAGGCCTGTACAGGAACCACTCAAAGTGCTGATAGGCAGGGCCCTGGTAGCCACTCACATTGCAGGAGATGAAGATAGTGGTGCCAGCCCCACGGTACAGGGGTCCCTTGGGGACCTGCACTTCGCGGGCACAGCACCCAAATCCTGTGGGGAAAAGGAAGGAGTTGGAGGTGCCTGAGTCCTTGTTCCTGCCCAACTCCACCAGCATCAGTCTTGACCCTGCCAGTGAAAGAGAAAGCAACCTCGGGAATATTGAGCACAGCTGGTCGTAGTCTGCGATTAGGCAAAGGATGCTGGAACAGAAGAGTCCCAGGGCTTGTGGAGGCTGTTACCTCAGAACCCAGAGACACCCTATGTCTGCCCGGCCAGAGGCACAACAGCTACAGAACAACAGAGTGTATCTGCTTCTTGACCCCACCTGTCTTTGCTTCTAGCCAGGGTCTTATCTCCCAAGCCCCATTCCCACCTCAGGTCTGCCACCCCTCTTCAGGGGAGCTCTGGGCTAAGGGATTCTAGGACTTCCTTCCGTGGAGGGGAGCTGGTAAAAATCCACTCAGAAGGGCTGGTTGGCTCAGCTGTGTCACCTGGGCCAGACAATGGAGCCAGTGGCCGGCAGCAGACAGGCACAACGCAGTCGTCACCAGTCTATGCCCTCCCCCTCCAGCTGTGCCATGAGCTCACTGCTTCTCGAACCCCAAAGGACTGCCAAGTCTGCTGAGGCTTCTGGGGCAAGAATCAGGCTCTGCCCTGGCCTGAGGCAGAAGGTCCCTTCCCCCAGAGCCTGCCAACCTTCTGGTTAGCCCGGCTGATAGACATGGTCTCCCCCCCCACCAACCACTTCCTAACAAAGCCCTTATCTGCATACGCTGTACAGCATTTCTGCAGCCCCCCCCCCCACTTCTGTAGAGGGGCAATAAGCCCCCGGCGGACCCTTTCCACTTCTGCTGTCTCGTGAGGCCTTAGGAGGCTCAGTTTCTTCTTTCCTTCCCGTTCCACAGCTCCCACCAGACAGAACTCCAGAATGTAAGGTGGGGGTGATCAGCCCCCTCCTCCCATACTACAGATGAGAAAAGGAACACCAGAGAAGCGGAATGTCTTGGCCAAGGGGGCCGCTGGGGAAACTCCAAGGAGCACGGGCAGGGGCTGGCCTCACCGACCAGCGTCAGGTCACCTCCAGGCCTTTGGGGGATATCCATGGCCTTTCTGCAGAAGCTGGAGGAAAACACCCAGGAGTCTGAGCCTCTGCCTCAGCGCTCAGCGCTTTTCTTTATCCAGCTGTGTCTCCGGAGCACTCGTGATTGGCTGTTCAACGCGGAGGCTGGAGCTCTGTCTGAGCCCCATTCCCTTCTGTGGCACTCTGGCCTGGGCCACGCCCTTCCTCTCCCAGGACTCAGTTTCCACACTGGAGAACTAAGACAGTGTGAGCGCAAGTACGTGACTGACTCGGGAGGTCCCTGCTCCTGACACATTTCATAATTGTGGTGATGTCAGGAGAGCCCAGGTGACACAGTCTGGCTCGCCTGAGGGCAGATTCTGCTCTGAAGACCCCCTCCCACCTTCCCGGCTCCACCCTGCTGACGTTGGGACAGCCCTATGGAAAAGTCACCCCCACGGCCTCAGGAATGCAATTACCACTCAGTACTCTTCCAAGAAAGGAAATCGTTACTCAGGAAAGCAAAGAGATCGGGAGTCAGATCTGGGTTCAAATCCCAACCCTGAGTGTGCTCTCAAGGGTGAGTGAGTTCACTTTCCCCATCTACTGCACACTCAGATCCAGCAGGCTCCTCTGCCATCTCTGGGCAACATCCTCCCGCCCCTCGTGGGCGCTGCTCCACCATGCCCACTGGGGAAAGGCAGGAAGCGCTAGGCAACCAGATCCCACAGCTCCTTCCGCTCTGCACATCCGTCTCCCTGTGCCCAGAACCCCAAGGTGAGGTCCGATGCTCACCCCATGGGGCTAGGGGATGAGGTAGGGGAAGGAAGATTCTACCCAGCACCACTCTGGGGCTGTGGCCTAGAAACAGAAGGTAGCTGGGGCACAGTGGCCTTTGCTCTGACTAAGGCAGCTCTGAAGCCTCTGGCAGGACACCACACTCTTAGTTCAAGGGCTTCAGTCTCCTTAACATCCATCCAGGCAGTTTCACTGCCTCTATGCCACACTTTCCCAAACCACTTCCTACGGGAAGCCCTCCAGTTCAGGCCAAAATCAATTCCTCTGCCATCACCCCCATGTCCATGCAATGCTAGCCAAAACACTCCACCATGAACACCCCTGCCAGAGCAGATACAGGCGCTTGTAGATCCCAGGATCAGTATCTACGGAGCCTGGTTTCTCCCGAGGCAGGGAAGCTGCGATTAACGGGCTCACCAAGGGCCATCTGGGAGAAAAAGGCAAAGAGGGGCTCAGCCCTGAGAGGATGACGACGGGGGCGGCCTCACACGAAGCGTGTGGGGAGCAATTAGGGCAACTCACTTCAAGGATCGTGGGCAGAACCGGTCCCTGGGCCTCCAGCCAGCCTGGGCAATTACGAGGGCCCGTGGGCACCCACGCAGGGCAGGCACCCAAGGCCAGGCCTGGAGCACCGCAGCTGGGCGCGGGCCACCCCGGGGGCGACTGCGCCGGCTGGGGAGCCGGGCCCAGGCCCGCGGCGGCACCTCGGTAGTTCTCACCGCGCCACAGCTCAGGCCTACTGGGAAGCCTCGCTGTCCCCACGACCGGTTCGGCGGGCAGCCGCAAAAGGAAGCTGGGAGCGCAGCCAGGGAAAAGGCGACACACTTAAGGGGCCGGCGGGGGTGCAGGGGCGCCCAGCGGCAGGCACCTGCCCGGCGGGGGGGGGGGGGAACGGGGCGGGCCCGGCTTACCCAGCATTAGCAGCAGCAGTAGCAACGTGGGGCCGGGGGCGCCCATCCTGCGCGGCGGGCTGCTGGCGGGCTCGGGGGGACGGCGCGGGCTCTGGGGGGCCGAGGGCGCGAGGGGCGCATGCCCGGCTGGGCGCAGGAAGCGGTGTGCCGAGGCGTGGGTGCGCGCAGCGGAGCCAAGCCGGGCGGGAAAGGCTAGGTCCTCCTTCCTCCCGCCTCCCGCCGCTCTCCCTCCCTCCCTCCGCGGCTCCGGGGACCATTCCCGCCGCGGCCCGGCCGTTCCCGGCCCCGCCCACGCCGAGCCAGACGCGGGCGCGCCGGCCTGCAGCGCTGGCTCCGCCTGGTTCCCCGCGGGGGCCGCGCCCCGACCCCGCCAGGCTCCGCCCCGACGCCGCCAGGCTCCGCCCCGACCCCGCCAGGCCCCGCCCCGGGCCGCGGCCGGCTGAGCTGCCGTCCGGCCGTGCCGATGCCGCGCCCCGCCCCGCTCCGCGCGCCCCGCCCGCACCTGCCGGCCTTTTTTCCGGGGCCGGCTGGGCCGGGAAAGCGTGGCCACGCGCTCCGCGTCTACCTGTTTGCCCGCGGGGCACCAGCTTGCTGTGCAAACCTTGCAAACCTGCGGATTCCCTCACCCAGAGGGTTGGAGTCTCAGAGCTTTAGGTCCCTGGAGACCTTATTCTCAGGAAATTGGGGTAGGAGTCACTTCCTGTTTCGGTGATCACCTAGGGTCCTGGTAGCTTCCTTCTACCTGCTGTTTTCTGCTCCACAAACCGGACTGCGTTTGTTGTTGACGTTCACTCAGTGGGTTATTGTGACTGAGATTCTGTGCGTACGTGTTTGGCCAAGGTAACACGTGGGAAATTGTTTGTTTTGTTGTTTGGGTTACTGTTTAAGCTTCTTCCCAGCAAGTTTAGTTGTGTTTCAGACTGAGGCTTGAAGTAAAGGAGTCCGAGGGCCCCAGGCCTCTGTTGGGGGGACTGCAGCCCGCCCTGGGCCCTGGAGGTGGGGGGAAGGCGCGTCCCTCCCGGAAGCTGTATCTTTCCCTCAACTATGACGAAGTAAAGAACGGGGGAGGAACGGGGAGGGCGAGGCCAGAATGGGTGGAAGGACAGCCGTGTCTTCCGAGCTAAGTGACCCCAGAACTCACCTAGCACCTTCCCTCCCCCGTCCTCCACGTCCAGGGAAGGACACTGAGGCCCAGAGAGGGAAGGCGACGAACACCAGACATGCAGCCTTGACGTCTGTCCCCTGCCTCCCTCAGAGGGAGGGGTTGGTGGCCTTGCAGAGGACATGGAGAAGCCGCAGGGACAGAGGGCGGTGTGAGGCCTGGAGGAAGCTGGAGACCTGGCCCAGGCCCCACTTAAACACGTCCACCGCCTGATTTCTTTCTTAGAGGAGAAACCTGAGGTTTAGAGCTTCTAAATGGCCAAAGTACGACTCATTGAGCCCCGGCCTGCCTGTTCCCTCATCCTTCTTGACTCCACTGTCCCCCCCGCCCAGGCGTCTCCACCCTGTAAACTCATACATGCAACGCACAGTGAGCCGACCAGGCTTTGCACGCTGGCGATCCCTGGTAAACAAAGCAGGCATGTGCATTTTCCCTCCAGGAATGCAGTCGTTGTGCTGAGGAGCCCTGTTATAAAACCAGCCGCTGCACCAGCATTAGGAGAGAGTTTTTCAGGGGGCTGAGGGCGGCTTGGGACTGGGAAGAAGCTGGGGGCCTGAGGCGTCAAGGAGAACCAGCTGCTTCTGCGCGCCCTCCCCACCCGAAAACGTGGGCTCAAGGGGGGACCAGCAGGGGGCGCCCGTAGTCCAGGAACGACGCGCGCCTGCTGGGCTTATGTAACTGTGAAAGCTGGGGGAGAAAAGCAGATGCCAGGCACGAGGCGACACACACACAGCCACATGTACCCCTTGTCCCCCAGAGGGCCTTCACGAAGAAGCAAGCCTGCGCTTGGGGCAGAAGCGTGCTGCACGGGAGGAGTATGGTGTGCGGACGGGAAGGCACCCTTGTGCCCACTCACACCGCTCCTATGGAAACGGGGTCACCTAGCGCCAGGCTTGGTGCCCCACAGCCTCCTGGACAGGGGACAAAGGAAGAGAGCCCTTCAGCAAGCCTCAAGGCCAGGGGGAGGAGGGAACCCAGCCTGGCAGAGGGGTATGGGTGCAGCAGTGACTGCAGGGACCCTGGCACCCGAGTGGGTGGTGGTGTCATCAGGCCGTTACCAGCTCCCACCCAGCCCCGTGGACTACCAGGTGTGGGCATGCGCTAAGCACCAGACTCGCTTCACGTGCTTATTAATTTCACCCCCGGTGATCCAGGCACCAAGATGGCACTGAAGTGTTGTGAGGATCATAAAAGACAATTAAGACCCACGCTGAGCCCTAAAGCAGTCAGTGATCTGGCTGAGATGTCACACACTGCTGTCACAACCGAGGAGACATAGCCCTCCTTGAAATACAGTACCGTTAAAGTATTCTCACCTGTTCTGGGTGTGTAACGTGATCTCATTTAATCCTCACGAGTGCCTTGTGAGGTTAGTGCTATTTTTATCCCCGTGAGAAAACTCAGGTGTAAAGAAGCTCAGGAACTTGTCCAAGGTTAATGGATTAGTTACTGTCCAAACTCGGATTTGAACCTAGGATTGTCAGAACTGTTACACTTCTTTTTTTAAAAGGAAAACATCACTAGATCAAAGTCAGTTGTGAGCCCGGCACACATAAATGCACACTGAGCTATAGACTGAGATATTGCCGTGGAGATGAAGCGACAACCACATCCGCCACTAAGACAGGTGGGGATGACGCAAACTGGCTGTCACCCTTAAATGTGCACAAGCCCCTGCTGGTGAGCAGCTGAGGATCACACGCAAGGATAGGTTGTTTTCACGAGGCCTTGACCCATGCTGCACTAATAAACTGTGTTTTCCACCCTCCCAAAGGGAAAGTTCTTCCTGCTGCCTTAACTGAGAGGCTTGAGCAAAGGGTCAGAGTCCGAGGAACAGCAAAGGTCTCCCTTACCTAGGCCTCAGAGGCCTGCTGAAGCAGAGCTGTACCCACAAGATAAACACGCAGACCCAAGCATAGTCACCCACAAATCCGTCTTCCCCCGCCCCAGACGTATTCAGGCTCCACCTTCTCCCCCTTTCTCCTTAGGACCAGGTGTCCACACCCCCATAGCACAGTGTGTGTATATGTGTGTGTTCCCTGAACCCGTCCTATTGTCCCGACTGGGCCCACACCCTGTCCCAGTTCTCAAGCTCAACTTTTCAAGAACAGGGGAGCCACAATGCCAGTGGGGCCTTGGCATGTCCTGGCTCTGACCCCTGAGGGGGCCCGGCCATTTCTGTACCCAGGATTAGTGCCAGCTGCCACCCACTCTGGAATGCCACTCTGGGATCCCTCCAAGCTGGAATCCCCGTCGCCCCCTTCCCCTAACAAATGCTTTGTTCTCTGTGTCCTAGGGTGGGCACCCGGGATGTCCCCCAGATGCCCCGTGTGCTTCTCCTCCACTCCCAGCCAGCAGAGAAAGATCCACTGGTGCTCCCACAAGTCTGGAAGGTGGCAATGGGCCCGAGGTAAGCCCTACTGTGGGATATCGCTCTTCCCCCTGGGCAGCCGCGCCGGAGAGAGGGCCAGTCAGGGCAGGAGATGGCAGCACTTTGGTTAGACAGAGGTTTGTGGGCTAAGGGCTGTAAATAAGCCTCAGGGGGAAGAGGTAGTAAGTACCAGGTGGCTGCCTCTGAGTCACTGAAGTTGAGCAAGAGGCAGATGTGGAGGACGGGTCACAGACAGGGCTGTCTGCACCCGGTTCTGAGGTGAGCAGGAAGCAGCCACTGCCGATCCTCGCTGAAAGCCGGCTCTGTGCTGGGCCCTGCGCACACGGTCACTTATTGGTTTTCTCAGCACCCCAAAGGGTGAGAACTGTGGTTACTCTGTGTCACAGATGGGAAACAGAGAAACAGAAACCTACCTCGGATCATTCCTAGCAAACAGCAACACTCAGATGTCGACAAATAATCATCTGACTCCTGAACTTAAGTTTTCTGAACCTGCTACTTGGTCCTGCTTCCCAAACCTACGCGTGCTCATCTCTGAATGCACAACCCCTCCCCCCCCCTTTCTCTTTCTATCTCTCTTTCTCTTCCCTCACTTTTCCTTTCTCTACACAACCTTTGGAAGTAGCTGTCTTCTTCCGCCAACGTAGGTCCGATTTCTAGCACAAAGTAAATGTTTGATCAGTATTTGCTGAATTAATGGGTTGCAGTGCTGGAGGCCTGGGACGAGGGGAAACAGTGAGAGTTTGTGTGGTGATTTTGAGGAAGTAGGAGGGGCGAGGTGGGACACACACGCTCGTGTATGCACGTATACACCTTGAATGTTAGAATGTTAAAGTCTCCCTTCTAAGGGCAGCGACCTGGCCCCGCAGAGCTCCCTGGATGGGGAAAGAGCAGCGCCACCCAGGGCCTCCCAAGATGGAAGGGGTTTTCTATTATCCTTTCAATCAGAACCGAGGAAAAGGAATGTAAGGAGAGCTCTGAAAGGGGAGCATGCAGCCCCCCAGCATCCCAGCCACACTCCTTTCCGGTCCTCCTGTCAGGCTCTCCCCTGCCTCCCCCACTCCTCCACCTGGACTCGGCAGGAACCTGGCACCCCTCGACTCTGCTGGCTGAAGAATGGACAATTCCCTTTTTCCCTGGTCCAACTGAAACAAGGATGGAATTTTTCCAAAGACTCTCTATTAGTAAAGTAAAGGGAAAACAAAGCCAGAAATAAAGACTATAAAAACAAAGAAACAGATGGAGCAGAGGGGGAACCAAGCTGGCCGGGAGTGAGAGTGGGCCCAGAGTCCTGATGCTAACGTGGCTCCCCGCCGCCACCCCAGCACCCTGGCCCCCAGATGGCAGTTCCCACGCTCTAGTGCAATCCCACGGCTTGTGTCTGTCCGCCTCTGCCTGGGCTGTGAGCTCAAGGCCACTGCTGCTGCCTTCTCTTGTGATCTGCCCCCGTGCCTAGCACAGTTGCCTGGCAGGGACTAGAAACTCAACAGACACTCGCAGAGGGACTGAAGTGACTGAGAGGTGCGTTGGTGACAAGAGAGAATCTGGGTCTTTCTCTCTGGTGGCCATATGGCCTCCAGGGTGGGCACTGAGTCCGTCTTGCACGGGACATTGCCATTCACAGCTGAAAAGTTTATTCTACTTCAGAACCAAACCTTCCATCTGGAAAAAAAAAAAAATCTGGGCTTCCTGGGCTCTGCCCTGTCCTCCGGAGGGGAGGGGAAAGGTGCTGGAGATTGGATCCAGCTGAAAAAGAAATTGCGGTTGAAAGGCCGGGGCATTGGAAATCAAGGGCACAAAATAATAGCTAACATTCATTGGGCGTTTTAATTCTCAACAAAACTCCATGGGAACTGTGAAGAAAACCGAAGTTCAGAGAAGCTAGAAATCCTGGTCAATTAGTTGCTGGCCTACAATTTCTTTTCTAGACATCCTGAGTTCACAGGACAAGCTCTTAGCTGCTGGGCTGCTGCTACGTAGTTCAAATCAGAGAAGCTGATATGGAGAAGGAGCTGGAGTCTGGGGGATGAAGGTCCAACCCTGTGACCAGGAATCTGGGCAAGCAGGACCGATCACTGCAGGTGGGCACTGAGGCGCTGAGCCCTCGCATCCCAGCTCCCAGGCTTGATCTCCCTGACGATAATCAGAGTGAAAATCATCACGGAATGAGGCAGGTTAGCAACCAGGAATTCAGGGGCAGGATATACAGCTTATTTGTCTCCAACTATGGCAAAAAATATGGGACTTAGATTTCAGAACCAGACAGCAAAGCTGTGGACAGACCGGCTAGATTTACCAACCGTGAAGCCTGGTTCCCGTTACGGCTTCCCTAAGCCTTCGTTTCATGGTCTTTGAAATGAGAACTACAGTACTGACCTCATTGTTTTCTGAGAATTGTTGTGAAGATAAATTATGATCCAAGAGAGGGCACGAGAGCAGAGTGGGACCAGCGGCCAGGCGAGGAGAGCCTTCTAAATGGTTCATACCTGCCCCCTAGCTCCCCTCCCCCTGCCCTCTCAGTTACTCTCTTCTTTCTCTGTCCATTTCCTGCGATCATTTTGGAGGAAAGTGACTACCTTTCTGCCTCATCTTCCTTGCTCCCATGATGTTATCTCTAAACTTGACCTGTTTATGGGAATGGTCACGTTAGGACCTCTGAGTTGACCAATTTTCATTTCCCCTTGGCATCCAGAACTACCAGTGATTGTTGTTTCCTTTTTGCACCTTACTATTTTTCCTCTCTCAGCTCCCAGGCCCCTTGACCTGGTCCAGCTCTCCCATCTCTGACTTCTCTGCCTTTCCATCCTCTGGATCTTTCTTCTCTGCCCAAGTGTTGGGCAGAGATCTGTCTGTACACAACACTTGTCCACTTGTCTTCTGTGCCTTGGCAGTCTCTCCTGGTCCTCTGGTCACCTCTGTTCAGGTGACTTCCACCACCTCTGCTCTCTTTCAAGCCCCAGTCCCCACTGCATCCCTCTCTGAGCACTTTCACCTAGAGCCCTACCAGTAGCACCTCAAACAATATGCCCCAAATTGAATCTCTGCCTTCTTTGCCAAACAGCCTTTCTCCCCGCCTCATTTTAGTTAACCTTGCACCAAGATCTCCCCTACCTCACCTTCTTCCTCTCCCACCCTTACATCCAAGTATTACCAAATCCTAAAATCCTACCTCCCAAAGATCTATCCCTGTCTCCTCTCTGTCATTGCCTCTATTTGTCCCAGACTCTCACCATATACAGTTCCCTTCCTGTCTCCCCTTTGCACCCCAACATCCCAGCTCATGGACGTGCACACACCTTGCAATCAAATAAGTCCTCCTAGAGCACAGCTTGGATGAGATTACTCCCCTCCTCAGAGACTTGAAATGGCTTCATATCGTCTGTAGCAATAGATCTCAAACCTGTTTATAAAAATATAAACTCCCACTCCCCACCCCCACCCTCATGAGTCAGAATATCTAAGAGACGTGCCTGCTGTTCTACATTTCCAACAAACACCCAGGTAACTCTTGTCATCAGCGCCTTTTAGAAAATACTAGCACTTATTTAATTTAATTTGTGTGGTACTAGGGATCGAGTCCAGAGATGTCACACTGAGCTATATCCCCAGCCCATTTTTATTTTCAGTTTTGAGACAGGGTCTTGCTAAATTACCAAGTTATCCAGGCCGACCTTGAACTTGTGATTCTTCTGGCTCAGCCTCCCACAGTGCTGAGATTACAGATTTGTACTGCTGGGCCCAGCTAGAAAAGACTAACATTTAAAATAACTCTTGGTCTAGCATTCAAGGCCCTCTGTGATGTGGCTTCCAGGATTGCCGCCACGTTTCTTCGCTGTGCCCTGGGTGCTCCATTCCTCTGGGCCTGTGCTCACACTGTTCCCTCACCTTTGTCTTTCTGAACCAGATTTTACCCATCTGTTAAGGCCCAGTTAAGATGCCACCTCCTCCACGAAGACCTTTCTGCTTCTTCCAGTGGAGAACCAAGTCCCTGGTCTTACCCTGTAAATGTAATGGTGTGCAGACAGTCTCACAGGTGCTTGGTGTTGGCATTTTCCCTTCCCCTTTGTCTACCAATACGCTCCTCCCATCAACAGTGTAGCTGGGGGGGTTTCTGCTCATGTGCTCTGGGGACAGTGACCCAGTGTGGATCCTTCTTTTCATAGCGTGGAAGGTAAGTGTACAAGCCCTGGGACCAAACTGACTAGGTCTAACCCCACCCCTTACTTAGCTTTGCTGCTTAGGATCTGTGTTCTTCCGTGGCCATATCTGTGAGACAGGTGGTATGAGAACCACGTTAAGTGGCATAAGCTGTCTTCCTCAGTTCTGTAGGCTGGGAAGTCCAAGATCAGGATGTCAGCAGATCCTTTGTCTGCTGACAGACCTCTTCCTTGTTTGTAGATGGTGGTCTTTTTACCGTATCCTCACAGGCACAGAGCAGAGAGAGGAAGCAGTCACTTCCACATCTCTTTTTAAGGGCACTAATCCCATCATGCAGGCCCCACCCCCTCCACCTGTTTACCTCCTAACCTATTTATCAGGGTGCCACCTTCTAATACTGTCACATTGGAGGTTGAAGTTTCATTCGACAAGTGAATTTATGGGGACACAAGAACTCCGTGCACACCAAGTGTTCACTAACCTTTGATTGTGATGCACTAGAGACTTGGGGGACAATATGGCTCCGTGGCTCTCAACCCTGCCTGCTCACTAAGCCATCTGGGGAGCTTTAGAAAAATGCAGAGGCCTGGTCCCTGCCTTAGACCAATTCAGAATGTTCCCTGAGGTTGAGGCCCAGACATGGGACATTAAGGTATGTAGCTAGTCCAGCTCCTCACTTAACTAATGGTAGAAAACGTATTCAAGTCCACAGGGTTACTTAACAGTACGAGGCCTACATCAAAAGCGTCTGCGTCCTAATCCAGTCCAGAATGACTTCCAGTTTACCGTGGCCCACTCTGCTCCTTTATCGTTGGGTCAAGAGACTCACCCAGGTTGTGGGCTGAGCCCCTGACCGCCGAATCTCACTCAGCTGAAATGGAGGTAGAAAGGTAGAGGGAAGCTTGGAAAAAACGAGGGGGTCCCAAAGAACTGGATTCTCGCCCTGGAAAGTCAGGGTCAAGGGGTAGGGTTGAGGAGCCATTTGGCAGCTAAATGGCAAAAGGGCCAGGAAGGTCGGAACTCTGCTGACGTTGAAATTGTCCTTCCAGTGCTGGCACAGAGTAGGTATCGCATACAGTAGGGCTCACATGGGCCAGTTCAGTGCTTAGTGATGCCACAGCACCAGAAAATGCACTTGTGCTGCCAATTAAGTCATACTCCCTAAGGAGAAGAAGAGGGGACATGTGGACCGGAGCTCACAAGTGAAATTTGGAGAAACCGAGGCACAAAGGAGGCCGTGCTCCCTGGAGGTCCAAGGAGAGTCCTTTATGTAGGAGGAAGGCTGCGGCTCTGTGCGCCAAAGGTTTGCAGGGCATCCTGTCCTAGTTGAGCACCCGGAATGCCAAAGGGGACAGGCAGACAAATGGAGCTGCATCCTGGGCCAAGTGGAAGGGGCCTGGTCAGGGAGGAAGGAGGCAGGAAGGAGGAGGCTGGGGGCCAAACCAGGCTGCCTCTTGATAGGGGGAGCAGGGAGGCGGGGTGCTCAGGGCCAGTGGCCGGGTCAGATCTCCAGCCAAAGCAAACCTGCCTCAAGGGGCCAGGGGGCCGTTCCCTCCCTGCCCAGATGGAATCAAAGGCAAACAGGAGCCCTGCAGGGCCCAGCTGTGATCCTTGACCCTGTACTCAGCGAGGCCCGTTAACTCCATCGTCCCCATCCTTTCCCAGCCCAGAGAGTCTCTGGAAGCAAATTCACCTGGTCTTTGTTCATTGGCTACCAGTCAGGAGACATAAGGGTTCCCCAAACTCACCCAAGCTTTCTCCACAAAGGACTCCTGGACCTCTCTGGCCTCATCCCGGCTCTCCTGAGAAACCAAAAGAGTTTTTGTTCAAACCCTGAGCCCTTCCCCATTTCTGTATGAGGACATGAAGGGCCCAGGGGTGGAGGGAGTCACACTAAACAAAGGAAGAGCCCCTGGACCCATGCCGTGGGCAGGGCAGCAGTACCTACCCCTCAGCCCCTTCCACACCCAGCCTCCAGCTGCTGGTTCTCACGTGGATAGGACTGCTCCTCTGCTGAGGTGACCCATGAGCTGAGGAGGAGGTAGTTCAGAACGTGGGGACCATCAGAGCTGGGAAGGGGCCTCCAGGTTCTCCTGTGCTGGTTCTCATCACACTCTTCATGAGAGCAAGACGCAAGGTTGGGCAGAGCAGCCTGTTGCCTGAGGTCACATAGGTGACTAGTGGCCCCACGGGAACCAACCTCAGCTGACCTGACTTGTAGGCAAGTTCCCATTGTGCAGGCCCTGGTGGAGGGCCAGATGGGAAGCAGAGTCACCGAGTGGCCCTGTGCCACCACATTCAGGAGGAGGGGCCAACGCCGTGAGTCCTTTCTCTTGTCTCCCGTGCCCTCCCACCTGAATGCCCAGGTGGGAACTAAATCTAGACTGTCCAGAGCCAGAGAGAAGAAAGGAGGGTGAAAGGAGGGGAAGGAGCAGAGGCAGAAAGATGGATAGTACTTGTAAGTGCTTTTCCCCCTTATTTTCTGAATTCTGTATCGTACAGTTTTTTGATCTTTCTTTTTTTATTTTATTTTGAGACAGGGTCTCATTCTGTAATCCAGGCTGGTCCTGAAGTCACTATATAGCAGAGGCTAGCCTTGAACAAACAGCAATCCTCCTGAGTGCTGTGATTACAGGCATGCGCTACCCCTCCCAGGTTATGTGGTACTGGGGAATTGAACCCAGGTGCTTGCGCTTGCTACGCAGGTGCTTTAACCTCTGAGCTACATCCCTTTCCCCACGAAGGGAGTTTTAGAACCTACTTTGGGTAGCTGAGAAGGAAAACAGAGGAGCAGATGTGAAGGAAGAGAGGAAAAGGGAACCCAACACCATCTTGTGGTTGGGGAAACTGAGGCAGCTGTGAATAGCCATTCTGTGCTCAGATCCCAATCTGCCTGCCATGCCTCCGTCTGAGGGAGTGGAAAGAGAGAGAATTGGGGAGGGAGGAAGAATGACAGTTGTCAAGACCACCCCCAAGCCTTACTGGGTTCTCACCAACGTGGCCTCCCCGTGAAGGCGGGAAATTCCCACCCACACCCCCAGTGGCCACTGCTCACAGGCCCTAAAGAAGAAAGAAAAGGGAGAATTGGAGATAATGGAAGAAAAGAGAGAAAGAGGGAGAGACCGCCCAGAGGGCTGGCAGCAGGAGAGGGCAAGCAAGCAGAAGGGAACATCAGGACTGGGACAGAGAAGTGGGCTGAGGGGGTGGGAGGAGGCGCTGTGGGGGTGATCAGGCCTCCCAGTCTTCCTTCCCTCCTCCTGTCCCTCCTACTCTCTCTTTCATGATCTTGAAACAACCTTCAAATCTGGGCTGAAGGCCCCAGGAGGCCAGTCACTTAGGAAACAAAACTGTTTCTTGGAGACCTCACAAGCCCATCTGCAGCTGAGAGGCGCCCACCCCTCCCCGGCACACACTCATTCTCCCATGGACTCTCACGTACACCCACACCCGGCTGCCCAGCGTTTCCTGCAGCCCCCACATGTGCGCACATGCACACGCACACATGTACATCAGACACTCGTGCGCAGACAGCTGATTTGTAACAGATCCGTCTCCCATCCAAGTGAGTGCTGCTGTTCATGTTTTGAGGAGCTTGTCCTTTGGAATTACCACTTGGCGCATTCCCACAGTCTCCTACCACACGCAGGATCCCACCCCCTCCTGTCCCCCTTGGTCATTAACCAGTACACACACACACACGAGGATGTGGTCCTCTGTCTCTGATTCTTTCTCTCTCTGTCTGTCTCTCACACACAAGCACACACACAACCCTACTTCCCTCCCAGATCTTCCCATACCAACCAAACCCTTGGCCCGGGCCCTCCCCATCCTGGGACCTGGGACCTGTCTGATTGGGGCCTTTCTTTCAAGGCCGCCGCTTTGTGTGATCTGCTGGCCGTCCTAGCTTTGGCCTTCAGGTCTTTCTGTCTCCCTCCCGTGCTCCTCTTGCTACAGGGCCCTGATCCCCACAGGAACCAGCAGCCAGGTTCCCGGGAACCAAGAGCCCAACCCAGGAACCCCAGATCCAAGGACTGGGTGTCTACACTGGCTTATGTCCTGGAGTCTGAGGCTGTCGGTGGATAAGGAGATAGGTGTTCCAGAGCCTCAGCCCTCGCTAGGCAGAAAGGGGTCCGTGAGGGAAGGGTGAAGAGTAGGCCCCATCCGCCTCTCACGTTGGAACCTGAGCTGTGAGCAGCACGCTCTTGTAGCTGGACAGAGCTCTGAATGGGGCATGGATGGCAGCAAGCCTCACGGGCTGCCTGGGCTCCGGAAGGGCACAGTCCCTTCCTACTGAGACTGACTGCAGGGACCAGGGCCGGGGTGTTGGAAGGACTGGGCAGTCCTGGGAGGTGCCAGGGGCGAGGTGGGCTGTAGTGGTGTAATGAAAGCTGGTAGAAGCTGGCACCTGAAGTTCTGGGCCTGGAGTTTTCTGCTTCACCTTGTATCCTAGAGAGGCCTGGGCAGAAGGTAACCTAGGAGTTCTAACTCAGGAAATTGAGGCTCAGAGGCCATCTAAGCCCTGTGTAGCCCTAGGACCAGGTTGTTCCTGCCCGTACCCCCTGTGCTGAATGCCCACCTGTCTTTAGGCCACTCTTCTAGTGGCAAGCTCTTCCCAGGTCTAACCACAAGCCCTCCTGCCACTGATCCAGGGCCTCCACTCGCCCTGTTCTCTGTGCTCGGGGTCCGCATCCATTCCCCGCCTCTCACTGCGGGTCCAAGTCCAGAGGGGCCACAGGGCTGCCCTGTCCTACCACCGTCCTCTCTGGAACTCAGGGTGGGATGTGGCTTTCTGGATCCCTGTAATGGAAAATCTCCAGTGCAGGCTCAGTGGGGGCCAGTTATTTAGAGAATTCAGATGTGAGCCCTGGGCCCTGAGAGTGACTTGCTGGAGGACAGGCCGCTAATCCCTCTGCAGGAAATTCCCCCTGGGACCAGGGAGGGCCCAGCCCAGCCAGCAGGTATCTTGGCCTCAGGGCCAAAGCCCCTCTCCCCTCCCTCTTTCCCTCTTCCTCTCACTCTAGCCTTTGAGGACTTTCTCGAGAACTCCCCAGTCCTCGCCCAGCCCTGCTTATGCCATTGTGCAGCCAGGGCTTTGGCCAAGGGACCAGAGAGGCCGCGGGACACTCCAGGAGGACTCTGTCCTTTGACTGCTTCCAGGCTATCTCCGCTTTCCTCTATCTCTCCTTGTTCCTCATGGTCTTTCTTTTCTCTTTTTAAGGTCCCCAGATCCAACCCAGGGCATTCACACTGGGCTACATATCCATCCCCCTTCTTTCATCCATTTTTGGGGGACAGAGTCTCATTGAGTCGCTAAGTAGCCCAGGGAGGTACTAATTTATGATCCACCTGCCTTAGCCACTCAGAGTGCTGGGATTACAGGCTCCCTGGCCAGCAGGCCATCTTTAGACCTGCTGGCCCCTCCTGGGTCATCTCTACCTGGTTCTACCTCTGAATTCAAAGGTAGAAACAAGGAGGCACCTCTCCTTCCCTGGACTCTTGTCGTTTCTCCCGGGCTTCTCCGCAGGACGCCTCTCCGCTGTCTGACCTCCATCCTGTGTGCTGTAGGCCTGCTTTCCCTTACCTCTTGGAAGAAGGAAACCATCATTCTCTCTGTAGCTCATGCAGCTGCTAGTTGTTGTGATACCGGTCTCTGAATACTTCTCAGAAACTGTATTTCCCTCCTTTGACTTCTGCCTGTGCGGCTTCCCCACTTCAGACTTAGACTCAGCACCTACATCTTCAAAAGTAGTGAAAGGAGACGTGTGTTCACGCCTGATGGGGGTCTGCAGAACATAGAGTTGGCATCAAACACCCGCTTGCGCTGGCTCTGGGCTGCCTCCCTTGTCCCCTCAGGTTCCCTCGTGTCCCCTGTCTTCCTTGCCAGCCTCTCCTCATCTTCCACTGGCCCAGAAGTGGCGAGTGTCAATTACCTTGGGAAAACTGGGCTTGCAGAAGGCTCTGGGACAGCTTACGGGACCTCCATGCTGCCTCTGGAGCCACCTTCAGTTTGGACAAGCCCACCTCCACCCCGTGCCTCAAAGGCAAAGGGTGACCCTGGGTTCCAGTCCTAACCTCATCTGGCTTCAGTGTCCAGCAGCCTCTGAAGTAGAGAGAACACTGTGTTTCTCTTTCTGGGAGGTCGGATGTAGACTCAGGAAACCCGAATTCTGGTTCTGTCTCATCAGCTGAAATTGCTTAATTCCTGCGAGCCACAGTTTTCACACCTGGAGATGCAGGAAGGGTTAGAACATGCGCTTGGCATCCCGGGCTGACCGCTCCCGAAGGACTCCCTCCCTCGCTGCTCCCCCACCCCCCCCCCATCCTGAGGGGCTGGGGGAACCGAGGGGGGCACTCCACAGGACGAAACGGGCCATCCACGGGCCAGTTGTGAATAGGGAGGGAGGGGAGGAGTCCTCAGGGATCCTGTTTCAACAAACGTTTCTTTCCGGAGGACAGAAGGCGGGGGTGAGGGGGAGAGGGACCTATTTAAAGCTACCCCGTTGCTCCGGCTGTCTCCGTCTGTCTGCCAGGGTCTCCAGCCGCCCCAGAGAGGCCGTGTGGGCTTGGGATCTTCCGGGTGACCTCTCCAGCCTAGGTCCCCTCAGCCACTCTGCCCCAAGATGGGTCGTGGGGTAAGTATCCCCGAAGAGCAGGGGCAGCTCTCTAGAGGGTGGGCCGGTCCCGGGGAAAGGATGCGAGGGAATGGGACACGGATGGACAGGGAGAGGAGCACTGACTAAGCGGGACAGTTTGAACTGGGAACCAACAGCCTCTTGACTACCCTGGAGTGCCCGGTCCAGGGCACTCAGGGCCCTTCCCTCCCTCAGCCCTTCAGCACTAGCTTAAGCCCGCCACCCCACGTCTCCACAAGGCATACCGTTACATAGCCTCACCTCGGCTGCCCCCTGAAAATACCCGTTCCTGCGGGATCTGGGCTGGAGAGGCTCAGCAGAGCACCCCACTCCTGAGCCAGCAGGCAGTTCCAGACACGGGCTCCAGGGGCCCTGTGTGCCAGGGACAGCTGAGGAAGAGCCTTGTGCCCCCTCCAAGGCCCCTCCGGATGTCCCCAGCAGCATAGCCCTCGGCTCTGGGCCGTAGTCTTTGAGGACTTTCCCAAAGACTGGTGAGAATCCCCCAGTCCTAGCCCAGCTCTACTTAGGCATTCTGCAGCCATGGCTTTGGCCAAGGGAAAGATTAATGACCACGTCGGGGTGGGCAGGGACACAGCTTCCAGTTCTTGGAAGTGGAATTCCCGTATGGAGAAAAATGACCCAATCCTTTTACATACTGTGGCTGGCTGCTTTCCTTTTGTGGAATGCTGGCAGAAGGCACAGAGGGAAAGGGCATGGTGAGCCACGGGAGGGAGCAGAAACATGGTGCCTGTGGGGACCTGTGGGCCAGTGTCTGGGCCTGGGCAAGTCAGGCAAGGACATGTTATAGCGCTGAGCTGAGCAGCTGGGAAAACTCTCAGCCTGGACACCAGGGTTCCTGAACTAGTGTGGGTACATCAGGAATAGAACCGGCAAGAGAGAGAGGGAGAGAATACGTGTCCATGACTACACGCTGCCCATAAGCTGGAAGTACCGCAGACATTCATGGGTAAGCACCAGCCTCTGTCTCAGCAGGTGACTCTGCCAGTGTACAAGCTCGCAGGGGCGCGGATGGCACTGTGGGGAGGGAGGGCGGCCTGTGGAGCTCGGGTTTCCTGGAGGAGAATCCCTGCAGTGGGAAGTCGCGCTGTCCTGGGTTGCGTCTTGACATCTCTCACTGTCAAGGAAAGGAAATCCCCAGCCGAGCTACAGAGTTCTAAGTAGAGGCCAGGTCTGAGCGGTCAGGCGGGCTTCTGCCCTCAGCCCAAGTGGAGTGAGGAGGGCAGGTGGCCCTCTCCTCTGCTCCACCTTGGGGCGAGGTGTGCCTGATCCAGGAGGTTCACCCTGGGAGCCAACTTGACCTTGACATCTACGGTCTGCAGTCTGCCCTCCCCAAACAGCCCTGCGCCTGTCATGAGAGCTGACAAGAGAGCAGCGCATCTGGTCTGTTTGCCGTGAAGGCGGCAGCAGGTGAAGTAGGAAAACTTCACACCTAGAATGAGAGTCCTACCTAAGGAGACCCAAGCAGGGAAAGTGCTCCCCTCCCAGACCCCATTCCTGGGTTTGTCTCTCCTCCTGTTCCTTCTTCCCTGCCCCTCAGTCCATCACCGTGGATCCCTGAAGGGCAGCGTGGGAGCTGGGGGAAGGGACAACACTGGTGGGAGGGAGCCCAGGCTGCTCCAGCTGCCACAGAGAGACTGGGGGGTGGGGGGGTTGGCAGATTTCCAGTTGCCCCCACTCTGTCCTAGCCTCTGGCTTTCTTAAAAAGAACTCTCTGTTCTCCTTCAGCATTCAAGACCCAGAGAGAGAGGGACTCGTAGTGAGGGGAGGGAGAGCAGGGAGAGGAGGGGGGGGGGTCCCTGCTTCCTCTTTCTCTTTGCCTGGGCAGCTAGTGGCCCCAAATCTCCACAGGCTTCTGGCTGCAAAGCCTGAAGTCCTTGCCAAGACAGAAGGAGGGGGAAGGGGCCCTATATCCCAAGCTCTGGGTCTGTGGAGGACAGGGCAGGAGCTTGGGGATGGGGTGGATGGCATGGAGGCCTTAGCACAGCCACAATCCAACATGCATGGACCAGCAGGGTTTTTAGAAGTATGCACTTGAATCTAATTTTCAGGTCGTTTATTTCACACACGAGTGTATAGAAAGTTTTCTGGGCTGACCCTCCGCGTCAGCCCCAGCCTCTCCTCCACTCATGTCCTGATTGTTCCATCCCTGAAGCCACTGCCCAGCCGGACCCCCTGCTGTGGTCTCCATTGCTTTCCATCTACTCCTCGGTCCTGTCACAGTAAGGACAGAGTCAGTGAATCCAGAGCCTCTCTGTCTAATCCAGCCAACAACATTTTTAAGTCACTTGGGGCAGGAGGAAGCAGAACTCCTCCCAAGGGCTTTTCTACTCTTCCTGTGGGTCTGCTTCAGCCCTTGGTAGGTCAGAGTGGGCTGGGTTCAGATGCACAATGGACTGCTCACCTTTTCTGAGAAAAGTATTTCTGAGCAACGCAGTTTCCAAGAGCTCATATCCTCTTGGGTCACAGTATCCTCCGGAATAAGTGACCACCCACCCTGCACTGCTTCTCCTGCGTCCAGCCTTGCTCTTGACTTCTTCGCCCAGATTTCTGCTGTTCGAGGTGCTAGATTCGTGATTCTAGTGACCAAGGCAGCTGCCACATCCCTAGGGTTTCTCCTGACTCTTTGATGAGAAGCAAAACAAAACCTTTTCCTGGAGCACAGATTTAGGGCATTGAAACTGTTCCATCTGGTGCCACAGTGGTGGGATACACATCAGTGCACACCTGCCCAAACCCACAGAATGTACGACCCCAAGAATGTGTCACCAAGGTACCACTGTGGCGTGGAATGCTGATAGTGGAGGAAGTTGGGATATGGGGGTGGTGGTGGGGTTGCTGGGCAGGAGCTACCTGTGAACTTCTGCTTTTCATTCAGTTTTGGTGTGAACTAAAATTTGCTCCAGAAATTAAAGTCTGTTTTAGAAAATAAACTCAACTTCTCTATCCCCTATGCATAGTCTTGGGGGTGGGAAGCAAACATTTTGGCTGTTAATCTTACCACTTTTCATGGAAAAAAAATGAAAACCGAATTGCATCATAATACAGACAAAAATCCTTCCCCAAAGCCCAGTGCAGCTTTTAGGATCTAGTAAAGATTCGGAGGTGCGCGGTAGACACTGAGCAATTCTTCTGCGACAAGGACACATTTAGAAGAAGAAGGAAAGGACAGGAGAAGTGAGGATAGGAGAGGAGGGGAGATTAGGAGAGGAGAGAAGGCAGAGCAAGTGTGTGTGCTCCCAGACACTAGCCGTGGCCCCCAGGCCTATCCAACTTCTCCTATCACATCACTCCCAGACAGCCTCCCCTTTCGATAGAAAATTCCCCACACTCTCCACACAAGTTCCCTAGGAGGCCCTGGCAGCCAGGCAGTGGCTCTGAAGAGAAGGGGAGGTGGAGTTCTCGCGAGATTACCATTACAACACTCATCTAATCCTGCTTAATGACTCTGTGATGTCTGGACCTAAGAATTACACTAATTTTAGTGTTAGATTGACTCTCGAATACATCTTCTTTGCGGACAAGTAGAGCCCAGTTCCCTTCTGATCCAGTTGTGCTCTAGGGCATTCAGTCCTGTGCATTACTCCTGGCCAGTCTCAGGCAGGCCTGGCCAGCAGGGTAGAGAGGACTCCCGCACACCCGGCTCTCAATTCCTGAGCACGCGCCGAGAGCCAACTGCTCACCTCTCTCAGCCCAGCCCTGCCTGTTCCGTTTCCACCATTCCTCTTACCGAACCCTTTTCTTTTCCTGGCTGCCCCAAGACTCTTACACCCCCAAGTTCCTAACATCTCTTGTACCTCTGTAAGTACAAGAACCAAGAGATTGGACAAAGGCATTTCTGCAAGGTGCTTCTAACCCTTCACCTCACATCTCAGCCCTTGTCTACTCCTTTCGAAAATTCTCCTTAATACTATAGGATATGGTTTTCAAAAATTTGGGGTGTTTTGTTTTGTATTTAGCAGCAGGGTTCTTTAAGCAACAGAATCTTAGCAGAGACCCACAGGTGAAAGGGCTGAAGTGTAGCTCTCCAATCTTCGACCCCTTGGTCTCGCTGAACCTTGGAAGTACCACCGCCTGTCTCTGCCAGGTGTCTGCACCCTGAGGGCCCAGACGACTACTCCTCCCCAAGGGCATCAGTGTCTTTGAATCCACTGCTCCCACCCCAGGGCCTGGGGCTGTGGGCTGGCTGGGGGGTGGGGGGGCAATGACACAGGCTTCAGGCTACCCCCTGACTCTCCACTCCCCTTCTTCCTGCAGGCTGGCCGCGAGTACTCGCCTGCCGCCACCACCGCAGAGAATGGAGGCGGCAAGAAGAAACAGAAGGAGAAGGAACTGGATGAGCTGAAGAAGGAAGTGGCCATGGTGAGGCCCCAGGCCACACAGCAGCGCCTTGGAGGAGGATCTCCATGCTGGGAGAACTGCCCTGGGTGTCCTGGGTGCCCTGGGTGCCCAAAGAAGCTCTGCGCCACCCGCCCGCGCTCCCTGCCTTGCCCTTGGGCCCCCCAGTACCCTCTTTCTCCAGAGCAACTCCTCTTCCCTTCCCTAGGATGACCACAAGCTGTCCTTGGATGAGTTGGGCCGCAAGTACCAAGTGGACCTGTCTAAGGTGAGTGAATAGGCGTCCAGAAAGAGGACTTGAGAACTGCGGCAGTGGGGCAGGAGCTTCCCAGTCGTAACCCGGTGCTCTACAGTGAGGACGCAGCCTAGCGAGAAGGGACTCGCCCACGGTCATGTGTCTAGCTGCTGGCAGAGCCAGGACTAGAATCTGAGCCCCAGCTTCCTAGAGCAAAGCTCCTTTGTACCCCCGAAGCCAGGACTCCTTAGACCCCAGGTCCCCACCACCGACACGCAGGGCCCTTTTCCCAGCCCAAGCAAACTAGTGACACATCACCTCTCAGTTGACACTGTAGCATAGTGAGAGTTCTCAGGATGATTTCCTGGGCCCTCTGTATATGCTGTGGTAGAACCATTGTGCATTTTTCTAGAATCCTTACTGCACCCCTCTGAGATAGGTATTGTTGGCCTATTAAAGTGCACAGACTCAGATAGTAAATTGTCAAGGTCACAGAAACAAGTAAGTGGCACAATCAGATTGCCAAGGCTATCATTTAAAAATAGTAAGAAATTATTAACCTGCTGATTGTAGTGGCACGTGGATATAAGCCCCAGCTACCTGGGAGGCCGGAGGACCACTTGAACTCCTGAGTCCAAGACCAGCCTGAGCATCATAATGAGAATTCACCTCAAAAAATGAAAAAATTATAAGTTCAGTGAATCAATACCTTGTATACTCCTCAATTGCACTTCCTAAAAATTCTTTGTCCCCATTCCCTCACCTTATTATATTTCCCTTCACACCACTTTTCACTCTAACATTGATACGCATTTTTGTCTTGTGCTTATGACACAATACATTTTGTCAGTTGTGTCCACCTGTGAATCTCCCATAGTGCCTGCCATGTAGAAGGTACTCAGTGAGTGAATGAATGACACAAAGATACAAAGATAAGAGTTCTCTATTCAGTCTAGTAGGAAAAAAAGCAAACATTGAATTCTAATACAATTGCTTTAGAATCAAATATAGGATACTGTGGGTTTCTGGAAAGGAACATCTATCTGAATCCAGCCTGAGGATGGAGGAACAGAGCCCAGCAGGCCTACTGTGGGAAATGACAAGTGATTGTCAAAGTCTGGGGCAAAGATGGTCAACAAAGTAGGGCTCTCCCTGAAGCCCTGACGGGGTGTTTTTCCAGGGGCTTATCCAGGCTGCCCCCAGGGAGGCATTGTCCTAACCAGAAGGTGTCTGGGTCTGATAATAATTAGAGACCGAGCCATAGTCCAAATCCTCTTCAGCTTCCAGGCCTCCAAGTCCCATCACAAAGGGCCTCCCTGTCTGTGTAGTCTCTGCTAATCATCCTCTCCCTGTGCCAACCAGGTGGGGTTTTTCTTCCCAGCTGGACATCATCCCACGTGCCAGGGAGCTGTTGGGACATTGTGAAAGCCAGGTGGTTTGGAATGCGCGTTCTCACACCTTTCTTTGCTTCCTAGGGCCTCACCAACCAGCGGGCTCAAGACATTCTGGCTCGGGATGGGCCCAACGCCCTCACTCCACCCCCCACAACCCCTGAGTGGGTCAAGTTCTGCCGTCAGCTTTTTGGGGGCTTCTCCATTCTGCTGTGGATTGGCGCCATCCTCTGCTTCTTGGCCTTTGGCATCCAGGCTGCCATGGAGGATGAACCATCCAATGACAATGTGAGTGGCACCGGACACCCAGACCAGCTATGACTCTGTCCTTTTGTGCTCTGAGTCCCCAATACAGTGACAGGGTGGGTGCAGGAAACAAGAGCCTCATGTCACAATCTATGGCTGACCTTGTACCTCCGGCTAAAAAGGAGTGAGGTGCTTATGTGTCTACAGAGAACTCCCAATACCTAGGCACTGAGTAATGACACAGCCCCTCCCCATTCCTTCGCCTCCACATGGGCTTGTCTGCACCCCTGGTCTTCACCCCTGGAGAAGCCTTACCCCAGGTGCTGCCTGTCCCTTCTGTTCTGGAAGCCTGGGGATTGGAGGATCAAGGGAGGTTGGGAGAGAAGAACTTTCCCCTCCCATTCTCGCTCCCAGGGACAGATGAAGGCCTGGGTGCTCACATAGGATAGCATTGAGAGCTGAGAGTAGTTGGACAGGTTCCTCAAACTCTCCTTCCTTACCAGCTGTATCTAGGCGTGGTGCTGGCAGCTGTGGTCATCGTCACTGGCTGCTTCTCCTACTACCAGGAGGCCAAGAGCTCCAAGATCATGGACTCCTTCAAGAACATGGTGCCTCAGGTAGGCAGAAGGGCTGGGTTCTATGTAGGCTAGGGCCTAAGTATCCTGAGATGGTCCAGCCCATCCCGTATCAACTCCTTGTGCTGCGGTTAAGATGAGCAGAAAATGCTCTCCAGCTAGGACCTAGCCGTGTTGCTGCGTGTGTGCGGGTTTCTCCTCCCCCTTGGCAGAATCAGAGAGGTGGCGGCAGAGACAAAGACACACGATTCATGAGATGCCTCTGGCCTCTCCACAGCAAGCCCTCGTCATCCGGGAGGGAGAGAAGATGCAGATCAATGCTGAAGAGGTGGTGGTGGGAGACCTGGTGGAGGTGAAGGGCGGGGACCGCGTCCCCGCCGACCTCCGGATCGTCTCTTCCCACGGCTGTAAGGTGAGAGAGGAGGCCCCGCCAGATCAAGTGGCTGGGTCCAAGAAACAGGCTGTATTTAGCACAGGAAGACCAGCTTGGAGGTTTAAAGGTTAGGAGGCCGGTTCTACACGTCAGCTCATCTCCCGTACTCACCGCTCGAGTCCCCTCTCTGCCTGTGGTGCTTGCCCCTGTGTCTGTCTGCATTGTGAGTGCCCCATGCTCTGGGAATTTCTGTTATAGTCACTTTACAATCATCTTGCATTGAGCACCCATTATGTGTCAGACCTTTAATAAAAATTCCCATCAGCTGTCTAATTTCACTCTGAAAGAGTGGTTTCTCACGTAGACCTGATGCCTTTGGCCACACAGGCCGTGCTCTGAGCAACCCCGGGAGGCACATTTCCATAGACTGTGGTGCTGGTCATATCCTCTGAACTTGTACAATACAGTAACTTGTTTACATTACCCATTTTACAGATGAGTAACTCAAGGCTCTGTTGGCAAAGTAAATAGCCCAAAGTCACATAAAACGTCAGCAAGTGCCAGGATTCTTAGCCAGAGCCAAGGCAATAGCTGAGTAATGCCATAAATATGTGATGAGAGTAAGTGTAATTTTGTCCCTTGTGTCATGAAGATTGAGAGTGGCTGGCACTGGCCCAGGAGGCAGCTGTGTGCTCTCGGGTGCTTCAGCCTGTCTGACAACTCCACATTCCTTCCTCTTCAGGTAGATAACTCATCCCTAACGGGTGAGTCGGAGCCCCAGACCCGCTCCCCCGAGTTCACCCATGA
Source organism: Ctenodactylus gundi (assembly GCA_004027205.1). NCBI lineage: Eukaryota > Metazoa > Chordata > Mammalia > Rodentia > Ctenodactylidae > Ctenodactylus > Ctenodactylus gundi. The sequence goes on from PVKB01000808.1 coordinate 466,963, forward strand.
GAACCCCCTGGAGACCCGCAACATCTGTTTCTTCTCGACTAACTGCGTAGAAGGTGAGATGCTGGCTTGCTGGGAGCACTCATCACAGCCCGACAAAGGGAAGAGTTTGGATCCTGAAGCCCGGGTCAGGGGCTCTCATGGCTCGTTCTTGGTAAAATCTCTGCCATGGCAAAGGGCACTGAGACATCAGGGACTCTGGTCCCCTCCAGAGAAGAGCTCATGGGCAAGGGATGGCATGATTCCCTGGAAGAGTCATCGCCCCACAGGAAAATCTCCATTCTGTCCACACATGTAAGGGATTCCAAAGCCTTTAGATATTAGGTCAAGGCTCCCCTACATGCACTAACACAGACACATATGTGTATGTGCATGTATGGAGATGGTCCTAGGGACTTTGGAGTTCAACTTACACCTCTCTTGCCTATGGCTCTGGACTAGTTGCCTCTTTCTCCAACACTTGATCAGAGCTGCAGGCCGGAGGAGGGGTCAGGAAAGCTTGCAGGGCAGGCAAACGTGGGGCCTTCTTCAGGCTGCATCAAGGCCTATGCCAAACCAAAACTGCCCATCAGGCCCAGGCTGCTTGGTTTGTCCCTCCCTGTTCTGGGTTCTAGAGATGAACAATGAGAGTGGGAGGAACTCTGTGCCCTATTTGAAAGCAGGAGTCCAAACACAGCTGGTTTCTGTTCCCTCTGAGGTCCAGCCAGTGAGTGGGGTCAGGGCTGACTCAGAAGGATGGGTAGGAGCCGGTGAGAGGCCCGGTTCAACCACAGGCCTCTCAGAGTGGGGAAGAAGGGGCCTGTATCCCGCCACCACGCCATTAGCTTTCCATCTTTCATTTCTTCTCTGCATAGTATATTGTGTTTACTTGGGGTTGGTTTTTTCCTTCTGGAAGTTGGAATTATAATGAAACTCACTACACATTAAATTTCCTAAATTTTTAATGTGCTGAGTTTCTAAATTTTATTCTACATTTCCTACAATTGATTTGTTCAGAATTGCCTGCTAAGAGATTCCTATTGCTTCATCTGCTGTGAAGAACTAAGCAGAGAGGAAGTGAGCAGAACTAATATTTGCTTGAGTGCCTACTACGTGCCAGGCACTGGTCTGTGCATGTTACGGCATTATCTCATTTATTATTAAAACAAACCCTAGGTGTAGCTGACTGCAGCTGGCATGCTCTTTTGACTATCTCATACTTTCTTTCCCAAAGACCTCTGGATTGTCACATAGAGGTTACTGATGTCCTACCCTCATTCACAGAAAATCCTATCTAACATTGAGAAAATCTTAAGACTGCCCCCCAAAATTGATATTAAGTGCTCTCTTTGTGTTCATTATGTATGTTTGGTTAATATAAAGTACGAGATTGATTTTACTGAAATGCCACAGGCAACTTTTATTTATTGGGTCTCCTCAATTTGAACTTTAGCATTATTTACAAGGCTTCTTAGGACCAAATATAAGAACATAAGAACAATATAAGAACAAATATAAGAACAATTTGCTGTTGCATTGGGTCTGGGACTGGGGTCTGTGCAGGGAGGGTTAGCTCACACAGGGTGCAGTCTACCAAGAGTGGGAAGGCTCTCAACCTGTGGCTTATTTTCTTTGCTCAGAAAAGAGGATGAGATTTAATCCTGGTGGCCTAAAGTCCCCATCCTGTGTCCTGTACTGCAGGCACCGCTAGGGGCATCGTGATTGCTACAGGTGACCGGACAGTGATGGGCCGCATAGCCACTCTTGCCTCGGGCCTGGAAGTCGGGCGGACGCCCATAGCCATGGAGATTGAACACTTCATCCAGCTGATCACCGGCGTGGCCGTGTTCCTGGGGGTCTCCTTCTTCGTGCTGTCCCTCATCCTGGGCTACAGCTGGCTGGAGGCGGTCATCTTCCTCATTGGCATCATCGTGGCCAATGTGCCTGAGGGGCTTCTGGCCACCGTCACTGTGAGTGGCTCCGGCTGAAGTGGCACTCGGGGAGGACTTTGCTGCCCTTTCCTCAAAACCATAGAGGCACAGTCGCATATGGAGTGGCGGCGAGGAGAGGCATTTTCCCCTTTAGGTTCCTAAAGTCACAAGTTAGATGTACTCAGAGATCATTTACTACGTGGCTCAGAGTTTAAGTCCGAATGAAAACTCAGGTTGGGCTGTATCTGGGCACCTGATCTTTCTTCTAGAGCTTGTCACAGTCTACTTTCCTCACCTCCTTTCTCCCCTGCAATCTGGGGCTCGTCCTGGCAACTCGCCTGTCTGTAAAGGCTCTCTCAAAGGTCACCAGTGACTAACCAGCAAATCCAGTGACCTTTTCTCAGCTCCCAACGTTAACGGTCTGCTGAAATGGATACTGCTGTCCACCCCCTTGGAACTCCATCCTTCACCAACTTCTGTGATGTGCCATTATCCCGGTTCTCGCCTCCTCTACCCCCTGCAGCAGCGGATCCTCATTCCCCACACTGATTCTCAGACCTCAGCTCTCTGCTTTTCTCCTTATATCCCCAGAATGAGCCTGTCTCCCCCAGTTTGCAGCCTGCTTTCTATGTAAACATCCCTACATCCTCGCTGGGGTTGTGGTCAAATATCTTTAACACCTTGCTGGGCTTAACCCTACGCCTACGATCAATATGTCCCAAGTTGGACATATTCACTGTTTACTGCTATGTCCCATCCGTTCGTGTTTGTGGGATGGAATTAAGGAGGAACAGAGCTATGGGCTGGGGTGAGATCACAGAAACCTGTGGCTTCAGACCCTTCTCTGTCAACCAGGTGTGCCTGACCCTGACCGCCAAGCGCATGGCGCGGAAGAACTGCCTGGTGAAAAACCTGGAGGCGGTGGAGACGCTGGGCTCCACGTCCACCATCTGCTCCGACAAGACGGGCACGCTCACCCAGAACCGCATGACCGTCGCCCACATGTGGTTTGACAACCAGATCCATGAGGCTGACACCACTGAAGATCAGTCTGGTGAGGAATGAATGGACAAGAGGGGGCAAAGGCCCTGCCACGGCACAGGGCTGCGGTGAGACGAGGTTTTAGAAGGGTGCCAAGCTCCTGTTCTCCCTCCTCTCTTCCCAGGGGCCACTTTTGACAAACGTTCGCCCACGTGGACAGCCCTGTCTCGGATTGCTGGTCTCTGCAACAGAGCCGTCTTCAAGGCGGGGCAGGAGAACATCTCTGTATCTAAGGTGGGAGGTTGGCTGGCACACTCAGAGCCTCCGTGTCTACGCCCAGCTTTTCTCTCACATTCTGTGGCTGCCGGGGGCTTTGGTGCCTCCATTGCCTTCCCTTCCCCGCTCTGACATCAAACTCTGTCCTGGCAGCGAGACACAGCGGGTGACGCCTCCGAGTCTGCTCTGCTCAAGTGCATTGAGCTGTCCTGTGGCTCCGTGAGGAGGATGAGAGACAGGAACCCCAAGGTGGCAGAGATCCCTTTCAACTCTACCAACAAGTTCCAGGTCTGGTGGGGCTGCTGGGATAGGGGAAGAGAAAGGGACAATAATGGGAGAGTAGACAGAGCCAGAGGGACATTAATAGAGGATTTAATGAGGACAGTAGGGGTCATGTCCTCTTCCTTGCCCTTCAGTCCCAGGACAACTTGCTTGACACGATCACACCCTAACTCCTAAACCTGACAACATTCTTACAACATGCAAACTGCCACCCTTTCAGGGCTTCTGACTCCCTCCTACTGGCCACAGTTTTCTAGCTCTGCCAGCCCGTTTAATTGAAGGATGCCTTGTGACTCCCTTACCGTGTCCCTCAGCCTCTAGGTACCTGTTAAATGCTAGCATCAGTCTCGGTTATGTACGCACCATGGAGATAAAGCTCCTCTGGCCTAGTGTGGTGCAGAGGATACTAGCAAGGGCCATCCAGGCCCTAAGACAGTGCCTGTTTCACTGACCTAATAACTGTTTTTTAAAATGCACGAGCGTCCTATGGAAATGACTCTCAGGCGGCAACACTGGGCCTATACACAAGCATGCCTCCACACACAACCTCTGGTGTGCTGAGATTTCCTTACCAGCTGCTGCTCTACATCAGCCATGGGCTGGGCACAGGGGCCACGAAGGTCAGTATGGCCCCTGAGTGACTGCCTCTCACCTCTCCAGCTGTCCATCCACGAGCGAGAAGACAGCCCGCAGAGCCACGTGCTGGTGATGAAGGGGGCCCCAGAGCGCATCCTGGACCGGTGCTCCACTATCCTGGTGCAGGGCAAGGAGATCCCTCTGGACAAAGAGATGCAAGATGCCTTTCAAAACGCCTACATGGAGCTGGGAGGCCTGGGAGAGCGTGTGCTGGGTGAGGTTCAGAATCAGGAAGCAGGGCTGAGGGGGATTCCAGAGTCATCGCAGGGCCCTGGGGTAAGGGGCTCCGGGGGCACCCAGGCAGCTACAGAGCTGCTCTCACTCCTCCCTCTGCCCCCACTCCCAAGGGTTCTGTCATCTGAATCTACCTTCTGGAAAGTTCCCTCGGGGCTTCAAATTTGACACCGAAGAGCTGAATTTTCCCACGGAGAAGCTCTGCTTCGTGGGGCTCATGTCTATGATCGACCCACCCAGGGCAGCTGTGCCAGACGCGGTGGGCAAGTGCCGAAGTGCAGGCATCAAGGTAGGGCCTCCGTGCCTCCCTTTGCCCACGGGGCAGGGCATTGCAGTAGCTGCCGCCCTGCGTAGACACAGGCCTGGGGCCTCCTGCCCACCTCCTGCCCACCGACTGCGCTGTCCATCTGCATGCAGGTGGACCCACCCGCTCCTGGCACTCTTACCCTCTCCTTTTTGCTCAGAGCGGTTGGCTTTCCGTGCCCAGCCTCTGCCTCCCTGGCATAACTCGTTCTGCCATCTGCATGTGACCCTTCCTTCTGATTTCAAGCACCATCTGGCGCTCCTGTTGGGGACCTGGTTTTCTGCCCCTTCCCAATCACTGCACGCTCTCTCACCACTGGGGGGATATCAGCAGGCACCGATTCCACTCTCACCCCACCCCTCTGCACGCACACCTCTCCCAGCTTGCTGGCCCACCCGCCGCTGCTTCTCACCAACTGCTCCCTTTTACCAGCTGGGTTGGTTCTTCATCCAACAAAAAATGTATTGTTTGCCACCTGTGTACCAGGCACTGGGCAAGGTCTCTCTCTTCTCTGTCTTGGAGCTCACCTTCCTGTCACCGGGAGAGCTCTTTTTCATCTTATTTTTCTGGTCACCAATTCTGGTGCTGTCACTGGATCATCTTTTTCCTTTTTTCCCAACATCTCACCTGCCTCCAGTCACTACAGTTCAGCCTGTCCTGAGGGTCAGGTCCTGCGCTCAGCACTGAGAAACAAAGACGAGGAGCACGCAGGGCCGGGCCTCCACGTTCCCCAGTCTGTCAGGGGACACAGGTGCCTTCACAGCCCGTCACAGAGCAGCCCCAACACTCATGTCCTTGAGCACCTGTGGTGGGTCAGACACTTTGAAACCAGTCAGTTTGTGAGGAAACTCTCACACAAGTCAGGCGGTATTCTAAGCACTAAACCAGCATAATCTCATCTAATCCTCACAACAGCCCTATGAGTAGGCACCAGTATCTCCCCTTTTTTATAGACAGGGAACCTGAGGAACAAGTAGCTTGCCCAAGATCTCACAACTAGTAAGTCATAGAAAACAAGGATTTGAAGCCTGGCAGATAACCATTTCTTACCTAATTCACCAGAGAAGTTGACGCTGTGTGTACATGTGAAATCTGAACCTAGTGACCTCTCAGTTTTGGGGGGTTTTTTGGAGACAGGGTCTCGCTCTGTGGTCCAGGCTGGCCCTGAATTCACTTCAGAGCCCAGGCTGGCCTTGGACTCACGGCAATCCTCCTGTCTCAGCCTCCCGAGTGCTGGGATTACAGGCGTGCGCCACCATGCCCAGTTTATGTGGTGCTGGGGAATCGAACTCGGGTTCTTAGCGCTTGATCAAGTGCTTTAACCGCTGAGCCATTCCTACAGCCCAACCTCTCAGTTTTTAAAGTAGGCATTGTTATTCCCACCTGAAAATGAAGTGGATGGAAACCCGGAGTGGCTGAGTAGCTCACCCCAGGTAGAACGGGTGGGAAGGGGTGACGTGGGAGTGCGGAAGCACCCTTGGCTCCTGTTGGGGTTCGGCCTCTTGCCACAGAAGCTGGTCAAGGACACTGGGATGTCAGAGCTGGGAGCAGTTAATTCTGCCTCCGGTCAGTGTTTGACAGAGGAATGACACTTGATCTGGGCCTTTAAGACTGAGGAGTGCTCGGCGAGGCAGCCAGAGGGGGAAGGCATGCTAGGTCAGGGAACAGTGTGTCCCCTGACGTGGCCACACTGTACAAGGCAGTATGGGTTGGAGGGGAAGAGACGGCAGAGGGACTGAGGCCTGGACACTGGGCCACGGCCAGGTGGAAGGACATCGCTTCAGTGCCACGTTGTGGCTATATCCTGACGTCACAGGTTAGCTTTGAAACTTTGGGGCCTGGATTTGGGGATCTAGAGCTCAGGTGAGGAGGCTATGCGGTAGTTCCAGCCCAGGATGATGACCTGGACTGAGATGGGGACGAAGGACATGGGGAGAAACAGCTGCATTTGAGGAATGTTTAAAGAACGTGGAGACCGACTAGACCTGGGAGGTGAGAAAGGAAAAGGAGCAGAATGAGCTGAGAAGATGGCGTCTAGGGGAGTGAAGGAGCCGGCCTGGGCGTGGGAGAAATAAGGTGCAATTTGGACCTCAAGTTTGAAACATCCATAAGAAACCTGGAAGCCAGGCATGGTGGTGCACACCTGTAATCCTAGCACTCTGGGAAGCTGAAGGCAGGGGGACTGAAAGCTTGAGTCCAGTCTGGGCAACTTAGCAGTTTGGTGGGATCCTGTCTCAAAATAAAAACAGAGTGAGCTGAGGATGTAGCTCAGTATGAAGACCCTGACTTCAACTCCCAGCACTGAAAAACAAACAACTTACCACTTCCACCTACAAAGCGAACCAGGAGAGTGATTCTGGAGAGGTTGGAAAATGGTTCAGTCTCTAAACAGGTGGTCTTAGTTATTTTCTCATTGATGTGACTCAATACTCAACATTCACAGCTAAAGGGGGGAAAGATTTATTTTAGCTCACAGTTTGAGAAGGTCTCTGTTCATTTATGGACAGCTGGAAGTGGTAGAAACACAGGGTGGGGGCCGGAGCTGAAGAAAGAGCCCCTCACAGCATGGTGGAACAGAGCCAAGCCTGGAAGGAAGGGTGGAACCAGCACATGCCCCTCCAGGTCAGGCCCCCAACATCCACCTCTTCCATCCAAGTCCCACCCTACAACACTACACAGTAACCATAGGTACATGAGGCTTTTGGGGGGACACTCCAGATCCAAACCAGCACACAGGAATAACTTCAAGCTTCCTGGTATGTCTGTGACGTTGCCCAGGAAGGGAACATGAGTCAGACAGTGGAGAATGAGACTCTGGGTCACACCACGTGGAGAAAGAGGGACCAAAGAGTGGGGAAGAGGGTGGTGGGAAACACTGAACATTTTCTAAGCTTCCATCTAATGCCATTTAATTCTGATGACAGCCTGGGAAGGTTAGAGTCATCCCTCCATTGTGTGAGACACACAGCACTGACTGGGTCCTGGCTCCTACGGTCAACGGGCGAACGGAGGCCAACGTTTATACTTAGGTCCCCTTTTCATCTCTTCCATTCTACCAGGCTGCCACCCCGAGGAGGCTGGAATGAGTGTACAGAGGTGGAGGGAAGCCAGGAATTAAGGAAGCAGGGAGGCCAAGGGAGCAGGTTTCCAGGGGTGCTCGCCAGCACGGGTGCTTCAGATGTCTTGGATGGAGGGGTCACAGAGGACAACTGCAGATGGCTTTTGTGTTTCAATCAGGAGGCTCCCGGGGGTGGGGTGGGGGTGGAGGGGTGAGAAGGCAGTGGGGTCCTGAAGAGACTTCCTCTCAGGATCTGTGGATTTTCCCCGCAAACCCACACATGCAAATCCTTTCCTTATCTGTCACTGATAGTAGCCCTCTAACCAGCCTGTCAGGTGCCAACCTCTCTCCCCACCCAGCTTCATCCATTCTGCAACGGCGGTGAGAATTATCGTGGCGGAGGCAGGAATCTCCTTTCTGTCAGAGGGGCACGGGTGCAGCGGCAGGGGCGGCCTCCGTCTCAGCCCTGCCTGCATCTAGGAACAGTGGCTGCAGTAATCATATTAGAGTCCAAGAAAATCATCCCTTAATTCTGGATCCCCGTAACTTTAACCAAATGAAGCCGTGGTTTCTCACCTGTATAGGGAAAGAGCTACTAACGCATCCTTCCAGCTTTCCTGCCCCACATCCTCCCAAATCCAAACTCCTGAAACATCTTCTAAACGGCCCTAAGAAATCAAAGCATCTCTTCTGAAGGACCCTCATTAACTTGCCACTCTGTCAGGGATGATTTCCTTCCCTTAAGCAAACTATTACTGATCCTGTGAACACAACTTGTCATCAGCTGTCACACACACACACCCCTATTATTTGATATTTGGGCTGGGATCTTCCAGTTCCAGATATATACTGGTCTAGCTTTACCTGATTTAGGAAAAGAAAGCAGTAGTAGGTAGAAATTCTCTCAGTACGGCTCTCCTTTTCTTTTGTCTTCCCGCCAGGTGATCATGGTGACCGGGGACCACCCTATCACTGCCAAGGCCATTGCCAAAGGCGTAGGCATCATATCAGAGGGTAATGAGACTGTGGAGGACATTGCAGCTCGGCTCAACATTCCTGTGAGTCAAGTCAACCCCAGGTGAGGCCTTCGCGGGGCCCCAGCTCCTAAGCAACCCATTCTCTCCCCCAGAGGCTCAGAGTGTCCCGAGGGTCACCTCTGACCTTTAGACCCCTATAACTGATTCCTCAGTCCTGTGTGTGTCCACGTTGCACCACTGAGTTGCTGTGTAACCTTGGAAGCGTTATCGATCTTCCCGAACCTTCAATTTCCTAGCTACCTAGTTAGGGTCCTGTAAGGGTGGGATACAGGCACATTCTAGAAAACTACTCAGGCCCTCTGATGCATTGCAGTGAAGATCAGTGTGTCACCTCCACAGAGATATGGGGGAACTCTGTGCCAATAGGAAGGACACTGAGTCAGCAGGGGGACAGCGGGCCCAGGTACAGGTAGTCAGCCATGCACCCACCTTCCAGAGAAGCCAAGGCGTGTGTGGTACACGGCTCGGACCTGAAGGATATGACATCGGAGCAGCTGGACGGAATCCTCAGGGACCACACGGAGATCGTGTTTGCTCGGACCTCACCTCAGCAGAAGCTCATCATCGTGGAGGGCTGTCAGAGGCAGGTGAGCCAGGCAGCGGGACAGGCAGGTCAGGGGCCATGTGTCAGGGCTTCGTCCTCGACTGCTGGTGGAATCTTCCCCTCAGGGAGCCATCGTGGCCGTGACGGGCGACGGCGTGAACGACTCCCCGGCACTGAAGAAGGCTGACATCGGCATTGCCATGGGCATCTCTGGCTCCGATGTCTCTAAGCAGGCCGCTGACATGATCCTGCTGGACGACAACTTTGCGTCCATTGTCACGGGCGTGGAGGAGGGTGAGGAGGCCGTGTGGGCCAGGAGCGTGACCAGGGTCTGTGGAGCCGGCTTTCTGGCCCTCGTGCCTTCCAGCTCCATGCAAGGGCCGACCCAGGACTCGGGCAGCACCTGCCTGCATTTTTAGCTCTTCTCCGGCATGACCCTTCCTCCCTCGGGAAAGCAGGAAGCATGCCTGGAGGGGTAGGGCTGGGGAGGGGCCCCTCTCACCTCCCCGATGCCCTCCCTGCCTCCGCAGGCCGTCTGATCTTTGACAACCTGAAGAAGTCCATTGCGTACACCCTGACCAGCAACATCCCCGAGATCACCCCCTTCCTGCTGTTCATCATCGCCAACATCCCCCTGCCCCTGGGCACCGTGACCATCCTCTGCATCGACCTGGGCACAGACATGGTGAGGGCAGAGTGTGTGTGTTTGGGGGGGGGTGCAGGCAGGGCGGCCACATGGACCGGAGGGCGGGGCAGCAGCCAGTGAAGGCATAAGCAGGACAGCTGAGCAGGCTGTGATGTTACAGGGGAGACGAGCGAGGTTGGAGACCGGTAGGACCTTGAAACCTGCGTGTTGAATTGCACCTGAGATCCTTCACCAGCAGGCCTGGTGTGGTCTTGGAATCGCGGCACTCTGGGAGGCTGAGGCAGGAAGACTGCAAATTCGAGCCCAGCCTGGGCAACTTAGGGACTCAGTGAGACCTGATCTCCAAATTAAAAATAAAAATTAGCTGGGGATGTAGCTTAGCGTGAAGGACCCAGGGTCGATGCCCAGTACTACCAAAAAAACAATCATCACTGTTTGGCTGCTGTCCTTGTCTCCTACAACCTGGCAAATGCCCTTCCCGCTGCCCATGCCTGCCTGCACAGGTTCCTGCCATCTCCTTGGCCTACGAAGCAGCTGAGAGTGACATCATGAAGCGGCAGCCACGGAACTCCCAGACGGACAAGCTGGTGAATGAGCGGCTTATCAGCATGGCCTACGGACAGATCGGTGCGCCGGCCTGGGACTGGGCAGGGCCCCCAAGGGTCCTCTCTCCAGGGGGTGGGAGGAGCAGCCCCCAGCAAAGTTCCAGGGCAAGGAGTATTTCCCCAAGAGTTGGGCACCTTCATCCCTGGCTCTCGGGCTGTTCCCCTTCTTCCTCCTCGGACCCAGGCCCGTCCTTTGCCCACCACCCGCAGGGATGATCCAGGCTCTCGGAGGCTTCTTCACCTACTTCGTGATCCTGGCAGAGAATGGTTTCCTGCCCTCACGGCTATTGGGAATCCGCCTGGACTGGGACGACCGTACCATGAACGACCTGGAGGACAGCTACGGACAGGAGTGGGTGAGTGGGCTGTGTACGCGGGGCGCACGCACAAGGAGACGCGGCGCCTGGCAGGGAGGTCACCTAGGGCAGAGGGTGCCCTGGGCATCAGGGCTTGACGACGGGTCTCCTCCGCGCTCACACTCTCGCGGGTCTTTGCCCGCCCTTGCCAGACCTACGAGCAGCGGAAGGTGGTGGAGTTCACGTGCCACACGGCCTTCTTTGCCAGCATCGTGGTGGTGCAGTGGGCGGACCTCATCATCTGCAAGACCCGGCGCAACTCTGTCTTCCAGCAGGGCATGAAGTAAGTGCCCACGCCCATCAGCTGGGCCCTCCCAGGCCTGGCGTCGGGGCTTGGTCACCGGTCCACACAGGCCAGGCTTCCCAGGTGAGATCACCTCAGCCCCTTGGGCCCAGGTCTCCTGAGGGGACGTTGGCTTTAATTACTCAGCTGTTTATCTATGGCCATTTGAAACAGACAAAAATGAGGAAGGAATGGTGGGACTACTTCTAATGAGCGCCAGTTTAACTCCCCAGGTGAACTGTGTTATCAGCTTCTACCTTCCGGTGTTTTCTCCTCCTCATTCCTCCCTTTCTCCCTTCCTCTTTCCTCCTTTCCTGCCTTCCTTCCCCTTCTCTTTCTCCCACCCTTCCTTTTTTCTTCCCATTGCTACCCCAGGCCACCACTGTCTTTTGTTCAGCCCTGAGCCCAGGCCCTCCTGTGTTGCCGGGCACCCCTCAGCAGGTAGCCCTGGGCTGGAGGCGTCTTCAGAGATGCTATCTGCGTTACTTCAAAAGGTGTACTAAGCACTTACCTATGAGAAGGCTTCCAAGCTCGCTAATGTGCTGTGTTCTTAGACGAAAGCCAAGAAAGCATATTACGAAGTACAGAGACTACATGTGAACCCAACAGTTCTATTTAGAAGCCCTTCATGAGAAAAATAAATTTTGAATGGGGAAATGCATTCATTACTTATTAACAAGTACAACTTGAGAGACAAAGTCAATTAAAATGGGGCCCCTATGCGAGAAAGATAAGGTCCTTAATGAGTGCAAAGTTGGGGAACCAGTGGCCCAGGCCATCAAGAGGTGGGGTGCACAAGACCACAGAGCGCCCAGTCATCACATGACTGAGCACTTTCTGTGTTCTAGCACTTTCCTCCAATATCTCCCATAATTTCCTCAGCAACTCTCTGATAATAAAGATAAGAATCTCTATTTTACAAAAAAGGAACACAAGGCTCGGAGAAGTAAAACACTTTGTCTCCCAAAGCCAGGAAATGAGATAGACCCCACCTGTCTGACTCCAGAATCAGCCCGCCCAACTTTATTCTATGCTGATCTTCAGTTCTGATGTAGAGGGCATGTGCTGATCTCTTACTATACACAAAGGCCACCCATGAGCTAAAGACTTTGCAAACATCCTCTTCTTCATTCAGCATCTGTGACCACCAACTACTAGGGTCTCTGGGATATTCTGAGTGAGCACAAGACATGCCTGAGGTCTGCACTGGGGGAGACACCGTCCCATTCCAAGTTTCTGGAGGAGTAACAAGATTCTAAGTTGCCTGAAGGCAGGTCCCATGTCGATCACTGCATCTCCATCACCCAACCCAAGAAACGAGCAGTGACCAGTGAACGTGTAATCAAAGGCAACAGATGTAAACTTAACGAGTAGAAAAGAGGGGGAAAAGCTTTCCTGACTGCTATACATAAAGCGTAAGAAGATAGTGTTTGAGAAGGACCCAGGAAGATGCCATGTGTCCCTCCTTTCCCGAGCCATCCTCTTTCCCCGGATCACCTTCCCTCTGCCCCTCAGCCACCCAAATACTACCTATCCTTCTTTCCTTGCCTTTCCAGGAACAAGATCCTGATTTTTGGGCTCCTGGAGGAGACAGCATTGGCTGCTTTTCTCTCCTACTGCCCAGGCATGGGGGTAGCCCTGCGCATGTACCCACTCAAGTAAGTGTCTCTTTCAGTGGCCCAGTGAAGGGCACAGAGGTGCCTTGGACCGCTCTAGGATCCAGGTCTGATTCCTCCGAATCTCTCTTCATGTGACTCTGAGAGTCTCTGATGCTCCTGACCCCTTCCTCCATTGCTTCCAGGGTCACGTGGTGGTTCTGCGCCTTCCCCTACAGTCTCCTCATCTTCATCTATGATGAAGTCCGTAAGCTTATCCTGCGGCGATATCCGGGGGGTAAGCACCCACCCCACCCCATCCTCAGCTAAGCCCAGCCCCTGGCAGGCTACCCCTCCAAGGCTCCACACCACATTCCACTACCACCAGACAGCTCTGCTCCTGTTCCTTGGAAGCCTCAAATTCTGGAGACCCCTACTCGTGGGAACCTGCCACACTGCCCTCTCCCTCCTAGATTCTGTGTCTCACCAAACACATGACTACCTCCTACCTGGAACCATGGAACGTCAGAATTAGGAGGGCCCTTTGAGATCATCTAGTTGCTGCTATAGCTTACAAAATAGAGGTGCAGAGGTGAATTTACTGGGTTAAAAAAAAATGATGACCTACAGACTAAACCAGATGTGTCCATGGATAATGTTTTATTTGGTATGTCCAATATTTTGTGTGTGTTGGTTTTTTAATTGGCCCAATATCTAAAACTTAGGGGCTTTCACATAAAATCTGAATTTCTGGCTTCTGGAAAAGCAGCATAGCTGTCAATGCCATGGCCCCATTACACATGTGTTACCTGCAGAGCCCGTAGGCATTTGCATTTAATCCCTACCTACTCTGGGCCACCTTCCCCTGTGCTAAATCCAGGGTCCCCGGAAGGCAGTTCTATGATTCTCTGCTTCCCCCTAACCTACAACCGGGCCCACTGGCTCTCCCTGCCTCCTCTGACCTCCTCCTGCCCCTTCACAAGGTCTCTCTGTCATCTGAGCCTCAGCTTCCCAAGCCCCCGGGAGACTGATCTCGTGTCTCCAGTGGACCTCACAGTTCAACCCTCTCCCAATCTCTCCAACAGGCTGGGTGGAGAAGGAGACATACTACTGAGCTCCTGGAAGAAGGACCAGGCACAAGAAAGATGGGGTGCTCTGGAGGTGGTGCAGGGTTGGTGATGAGAGGGGATGGAAAAAACGGGGGTGGTATTTTGGGGGAAGACTTGGGAAGAAAGAATGATGGAGCAGGCTCAGTAGGCAGAAGCGGGGAAAGAGGCTCCGGTGATTGCCCCGCAGACCTAACTGTAAACACTCACCTTAGACTGTGCGTGGTAGGGTCCCCTCCCCAAGTCCTTTTCCACACCACTCCACTCTGTAGTCTACTTTTTTCTGAGGACCTAAGTGTTGCCCCAGCCCTTCCCATGCCCAGTCCCTTTATCCCTACTTTCTACACAAACACTTCAATATTCAAAAGCTGAGGCCTTCTGATCCAGGAAGGAGATCCTTTCAGATCGCCAAGCGTTTCCTTATGTCGCCAGCCTCACTCCTCTTCCTGATTTCGCCTCTCTTAGCTATCAAACTATGTCGCCTTTTGCTCCCCCCTCAGACTTTGACATCACAGATGCATTCTGTGAGTCCAGGAGCCTGAGGTCAGAACAGAAAGCTGGTTGGAGAGGTCAGGCCTATCTGCCAGTCAAGGCTGGCCAGGGGCCTGGAGAAGAGACCTGGGCAGGCAGGTGGCAGAGAGTACTGAAGAGGGAGACGGCAAAGGAAGAGAAGCAGCAGAGTGATGGCACCAGTCACTAGACATCTGAAATGTCTTAAGTCTCCAGGTAGAGGGGGTAGGCTCCCGCCTCGTGCCTTCCCAGTTGGTACCCCACCAGCAGATCAAAGTTACATCTCATCAGAGTGGCGGCTGAAGCAGGACCAGGCGGCAATATGGGAACCATACCATGTGCCACCGAGGTGCCCCATTGGCCTTTGGCTGGGGGTCCTCTCAGTTCACACAGCCAGATGTCACAGAATTTACAGCTGTCTCAACCACATGTGCTTGGCAATACCCTACCCTGTCCAATGCTAAGTCTGTGCCTAGCTGCCAGCTCTCTCCCAGCACCTCCCCTTCCTGTCCATCCTGATGAACGTGCGTCATTTCCAGCCCTGCCAAGCCACCCCTGGAAAAGGAATTCCCTGGCTGGAATTGGGGTGAAGTTCCCAGAACATTCCTGTCTTCCAGGGACAAGCAGAATCAGCTTAGGTCATGACATGGCCAGAACCTTTGGACAACAAAGGTGAAACACAAAGAGGCCTGCCTTTGACCTCTCAGATGGCAGAGCCTTTCCAGCCAGGCAAGCTCCCGGCTGTCACCAAGACAATCACTGTGCCCACTTTCCCGGAGGTGGGGTTGGTTCCAGGTTCCTGTGACAGATACTTTTCTTTCCTTGATTCCCTTCCCACCTCAGTCTTGCTCTGCAGGCAGCTCTGCTGGAGCTCTAAGCCTGGCTGAGAGGTGTTGTGAATACACAAAGAGACCTCGATGACCCAAGCAAGGGAGAGGCACCTCCGGAGAATGGAAAGCCTGAGGGAGAAAGGAAGGAAGCACAAAAGACAAACACAGGTCAGGCCCAGAAACTCCCGAGGCTGCTGTTCCTTGTTCCTGGGCACTCACCCACCGGAAGTACCTTAAAATAAGTGAGTCACTGCCTTGGGCTGGAAATCTCAGCCAGAAGCTGTATTTATCTTGGCCCGAATAATTTCATTTTATTGACTGGACAAAAGTCTATCTTTGCACAATCAATATAAATTGTTTTTGGCTTAGTCAATTAAGAGCACAGACATTACTGCTAGGGGTGGCGAATCTTGTCTACCTTAAGCAGTACTATTCAGGCACTTTAGGAATATCCATGTAGAAGTAGCAGATGCATGGGCTAATGATCGTCAATCCTGATGTATCTGTTAAAGAGACACCCAAGGGTCTTTATGGGTGACCTTTTGTAGGCCATTAGCTTTAGGCGATACACGTGTACTTGAAAATAATAAAGTTTCATTTCTCTATGTAAAAAGTCTCCATAATGTATTTCTATATGTCATCCTGTCTCCCTCCCAAACTGCAGGAGTGAAATGTGTGCTGCGGGGGGATTCGGCCCGTAGGGAGAACAACAAAGACATCTCAAGCGTCAGGGATAAGTAGGAAATGACTTGGAACAGACCGTGCTGGTGGAGAAAGCTAGAAGGGAAGAAGGGAAGTTCCAAAATAATCTAGAAGAAAATATGTAGGCGCCCCCTTCTTCCTGACCAATCCCAAGAACCACAGAGTTTTGTCAAGGGCAGCAAAGGACCTGTGAGACAAGGAGAAGCCACTTCTGTTTCTTCTGGTCCCAGCCAAAATCAGGCCATTCTCTAGCTTACAGGGTAAGGAGAGGAAGTAGTGGGCAAGGATGCCTGATAGTCAGCACTAATCAGTAGTTTATACTGTATGCAGAGCCCTGTGCCCAGTGCCGCCTTCAGGGGATGAGGATCAAGTAGGCACAGCCTTGAAACCACCCACCTGAGTAGCAAATGTGGGTAACCACCTCCTGGACAGAGTGTAATGGGTGGTGGGGCACTTGTGTGCAGGAAAGGGAGGGACAGGTGGCAGTGTGCCTTCCTCTGGAGTCCCTCGGAATGGGAGTTAGAGAGACACCAGCTCTTACAATAGCTCTAAGATCATACACCAGAAAAAAAAAAAAAAAACTCACTGCTTGCCAGAGCCATGCTTTGGCCAGTGGTTACAGTGGTTGAGTCCAGTGGTTGCAGAAGTAGTATTGCAGCTCACTTTGTAATATAGCTATGTCAAAGTTTTACTGGTAAAAGTTGGATTAAAAGAAAGTGATTAGAATTTCCTTGCCTCTCACCTCATCACCTTTCTTTGTTTTCTGCCCAGAACACCCTGCATCAAACTTACATGGTTGGCAGCCTTTCTCCTTTGAAGTCATTCCATAAATACTACTTCCTCATGAAGGCCCTGACAGCTCAAATAAGGTAGCACTCCTGGCACCTCCTTCTACATTTTCTATGTTTTAATTCAACTTCCTCAGGTATATATACTTAGTAAATGGATATATATATATGAAATATAGGGCTGAAGGGGTAGGTCAGTGGTAGAATGCTTGCCTAGCATGTGTGAGGCCCTAAGTTGATTCCCAGCACTACAAAAAATATGTATATAATTGCTGTTGATTTGTTGTTCACTTATGCTTCTGTCTGACTCTTCCAGAGTCGGTTCCATAAAGGCAGAGCCTCTATTCGTTTGCCCACTGCCTTCATCCTTCTTTTGTTTACCACCTTTAACCTTAGCACCTAAACCAATGTCTGGCATACATTAGGCAATTAATAAATATCTGTTGGATGGTTGAAAGAATCCTTGCAACAATCACGTAAGATGGAGACTATGGTTATATCCAACTTATAGATGAGAATACGAAGACTCAGAAAGGTTAAATTATGTGTTCAGAGTCTCAAAGAAAGTAAGCATCAGAGGCAGGATTGGAACCTGGGCCTGTCGAGCTGTAAGGCCAGAGTTCAAACAGCCATGCCATACTCACTGGAATCCCCTGGGCACAGACGTCTGCGGGCAGGAAGGGCTTGGTTAGCTTAATAGCTTGAGGTATGGAGGCAGCAAAAGGAGCCAGGAATTTGTGGGTGACGACCATCTGGGTAACAGGGACTGGGCAGACCTAGAGAAAAGGAGAACACCTGATCTTAACAAAGTTGTAAAGGGTTGAGGAAAGAAAGATGCAGAGACCCAACTGGACAACCTCAACCAAGAGATGAAGGAATATTACTGTTTGATGTAGTATTAGAAGAAAAGACCAATGTCTGATCCAGGAAGAAATACTTCCCGTTGCATTTCCCTTTTATCTACAAAACAGAAAATATGTTCATCTGAAACAGATGACAAACTAAATATTCAAAATACTAAGAATGTAGCAAAAAATAGAAAGTGATTAGATCAATATTAAAGGAAGACATTTTATATAACCAGGACCTAGAAGGACACATCTAACTAAATTATCTATGACCGAATGACTTTGTTCTTTGTTTCTTGTGGTTTTGTTCCATGTAATACACATAGTAACTTTTTAAAAAATAATGATCTTTTTTTAAAACAAAAAAAGATATTCAATACAAAATGAGTCTTTCAAAAAAATCCTTGAGGACTGGAGATGAAGGTCAGTGTGGTACAGCCTAGCATGCCCAAGGCCCTGACTTTGACTCCCAGTACTGTCAAAAACAAAACAAAACAAAAAATCTTGATCTTAGGGAATTCCGTGGAGATATTTTTCCCTAAAATTTGTCAAAAAATATCATAATTAAAGCAGGCATGATGGTACATGCATGAGTTTGCGGCCAGCCTGGGTTCCACAATGAGTTCAGGACCAGTCTGAACTACAGATAAAGACCCTGTCTCAAAAATAAAAACAAATGACAAGCAATACCATTATTTTTATTTAAATTGCACTTGAATATAGAAATTTTGTATTGCTCAGACTATTAAAATTGAGCTAAGTACAATTTTGATAAAAATTTTATAACACATATAATAAGTTGGCTACCACCAAGCAGTGGTGTGAAAGGATAGTATATTACAAGAAAAATTATATAACTGTGTCTTAGGTATGTTTCCATTGCTGTGACACAACACCCGATGTGCACAGATTAAGGGAAGAAAAGTTAATTTTAACTCAGTTTCAGAAGGTCACAGTTCCTTCCTGGGTGGCCAGCAAGAATGGAAGCATATGGCAGAGGTGGAGGAAGATGCAGCTCCTCGCAGGATTGCAAACAGGAAGCCCAGTCAAGTCCCCAAAGGAAGCAAGGAAGGAGTATATAGCCTTCCATGTCCCAGTGGTCCACCTCTCCACGTTTAACTCCTCATTACACTCCTGTAATCTATAATTCACCACACACGCCTGGAATCTATAATCCAGTCCATACTCCTGGAATCTATAATCTACCACATGCCCATCTTCCACACACACCCATAATTCACCACATACCCATAATTCACCACACACCCATAATCCACCTCTCCAGACCAGGCCCCCATCTCCTAATGCACACGGGTCCGTAGATAATCCGTAACATCCAAATACATTCCAGATCTAAACCACAACAAACTGGTATTGACTGGAAAGATGATTAAATAACCATTTCTAATGATGTTGAGAAGGCTCAATAAAACTCAACATCTATTCCTAATGGAAATATTGAAGGGAAAAAAACACATTGGAAAATGTAATCACTTTCCTAGAACAGAGGAAGAGAGGAAGTCCAGAAAACATAACAGCAATGACTGTAACAAAAATGATAGCAACGTTATTTGAAATCTTAAAGAGTTAACAAAAGTTTAAGATTAAAAAGAGAAGCTGAAATAAAAACTATTTTTTGGTAAAGGACAGGACAGTCTGCAAAATCCAAAATTCAAGAAGACAACCAACGCAAAACAGCTGCAACGACAACAGAAACATCCTAAGCAACAGGTTCAAAGTCACAGGATACAAACATAATATTACAGTTCCTAAACAACTGGTAGTTATCCTTGAATATTAGAAAGGAAATATAGCACAAAAGGGCTTCTATTTACAGTAGAAGTACAAGTGATTACACTCAAGATCTGTTGTGTGCAGCATATGGAATTTATTAAAGAAAATTCAGAAGAAGTATGAGGAGAAAGGTGACTACGTGGGGAACTAAACCTGACTACTGGTTGGTTGGGCAGACCAAGTGCAGAAAAAGTAAGTTACTATAAGAGGTTCAATCCAATATCAGAACCGCACTACATCTTTATAAAATATATCGGTTGAGACATTCAGCTGCAAGAGCAATCAGGCAAAAATCTGAGTGTTCTGAATAGGTAATTATAAAACCCGTGGATAGACAACCATGGTGCTAGCACTGTTTGCCCTGATACATTTAAAAGCATGTCAGACCAAAGTGACTTTGTTCCCAAAATCTTACGATATCAAGATGAAATCGGAAAACTCATCATTCCATCAACATCAAATCAAGAACTATTTGTGGGCCCGACGGTAGCAGGCACTGTTCCAGGAGCTGGAACATGAATGAGCTAGGAAAGGTCACAGAGACCTAGACAATTAGCAAGTCAACAGATAAATGGCAGGATGAGCTCAGAGGGCGACAAGAGCCGCAAAGTGGTGAACAGAGGACAAGGCCAAAGGAGGGCTGTCCGGCGAGGTGAACTTTTGAACTAAGACGTATGTATCAGAATGGGCTTTCCAAAAATAATTCTAATTGATTAGATCTCCATCAAGTTGCTTCCTGAAACCTCCCATGTGCAAAGGTGTTGTCACAGAGATGATACACAGGTGAACTGAGCAATTTTACCTTTTACTTGAACCTTGGTTTTAAGGATTTTATGATAAATATTAAAGGGAAAACATTTGCAGCATATATAAAAAAGGATATCAACAAGTCAACTTATCTATTTATTGAGACAGGGTCTTGCTCTGTAGCCCAGTATGGTGCTGAACTTACTATGGAGCCCAGACTGGCCTTGGACTCACAGCAATCCACCTGCCTCAGCTCCTGATTGCTGGGACTACAGATATGTGCCACCACATCTGGCCTATATGGTGGTAGGGAATCGAACTCAAGTACTTAGTGCTTGATTTAGCACTTGCTAGGCAAGTGCTTTAACTGCTGATCCATTCCTCCAGCCTGTCAACAAGTCAATGAAAAAAAGGAATATTGGGCAAATAATAAAAACAACAGTTCAGGAAAAGGAAGCCCAGAAAGCCAATCAACAAAAATGTTCTTGTGTTCTCTTCATTGTTTCTGTGTTGCGGGGAAACAATACACAACATCCACAACTTAAAGAGGAGGAGGAGGACAGGTTTCTTTTAGCTCACATCTTCAAAGGTCTCAACTCCATGAACAGTCAGCTGGCAGTGGCAGAGGGCATGACAGAATGGCCTGGCCAGAGGACAGCTGCTTATCTCACTGTGGCCAGGAAGCAAGAGAGGAGGAGCCGGAACAAGAACATACCCTTCTGGGTCACATGACATCTCTCCCACCACGCCCCACCTCCTCACAGCCCAGGAACTAATGCTTGATTGAGTTCCCTGGTGAGCAGAGCACCACCATAATCCAGCCAGGCACACCAGACGTTTTGGGGTCATCCTAGATTTAATCCATAACACATAATAAAGAAATGCAAATTAAAACTATAAGATATCAGAGCTCGCCAATTACAATGGCACAAACACAAAAAGTCAAGGTCATCTGGTGTCGACAGATCTAGACAAGTAAAGCCCTTGTAAGGAGCAATTGACAGCCTATTTTAAATAAGTGTGCCCTATGATTCAGCAACAGAAATCGATTCTACAGAAATAGAGGCTAAAGTTACCAGCAAGCGGGATGCCACTGTGGCGTTGTTTTTAAAGGTTAAAGAAATAACTGGAAAATATCCTTGATAGTCATCAGGAGGCCATGGTCAATGTGGAATGTAGAACACCTCATCACAACTAAAAAGCCATGTTTTGTGTCCCTGGTGGGTGGATAAAAGGAGAAAGATTGGCAATATGTCTCTTTTTTGGTATCAATTTATGTAAACAAAGAAAAAAGACCAGAAGGACAGGTAACATATTAACAGAAGTCACGTCTGCTCCAGGGAGTTTAGAGGTAGAGGGGAGGGACTTTAGATTCTTTTTCAGTTGATTTTTTTTCTTGTTGTACCGGGAATCGAGCCCAGGGCCTTCACACTGAGCTACATCCCCAGCTCATTCTTATTTTTAATTTTGAGACAGGTTCTTGCTAAGTCACTAAGTTACCCAGACTGAGCTTGAATTTGCAATCCTCCCAGAGTGCTGGGATGACAGGCTTGTGTCACCAGGCTGAGCTATTTTATAAATTTTTAAGAGAAGAGAACTCTTCTTGATTAAGGAAACAGATGACCCTTTAACTCGGCTGGGCAGGGAATATTTCCATGGTGAATTTTGAAGGAGTGTTGAATCAGCGCCAAGGTAGATGTTGTTAGACACAAGTCATATTTTTTTAAAAAAAACTATGCAATTAGGAGCTGAAGGAATGGCTCAGCGGTTAGCGTGCTTGCCTAGCAAGCACTAAGTCAAGCGCTAAGTACCCGAGTTCGATTTCCCAGCACCACATAAGCCAGGGTCTCACTCTGTAGCCCAGGCTGGCCTTGGACTAAAGACAATCCACCTGCCTCAGCCTCCTGAGTGCTGGGATTACAGGGATGCGCCACCACACCCAGCTTTATGTCGTGCTGGGGAGTCGAACACAGGGCCTTGCATTTTGACCACTGTGCCATTCCTCCAGACCCAGATCTTTTTGAAACAAAGTAAAAAATAGCTTGCACATAAAACACATATAAAGTCAGACACCTACTGAGACATCACAGAATAAGAACTTAAGAGATGATAAAG
This sequence comes from Ctenodactylus gundi, assembly GCA_004027205.1. Lineage (NCBI taxonomy): Eukaryota > Metazoa > Chordata > Mammalia > Rodentia > Ctenodactylidae > Ctenodactylus > Ctenodactylus gundi. Next base: position 489,147 of record PVKB01000808.1, read on the forward strand.
GAAAACATACTATGTTGTCATGTGGAAGAGTGTAGAAAAGACCTACACAGTAAGCCACAAACAAACCCCCTCAGGTCAGGATCTTTATTGGGCTCGTCCATGACATGCCAGACATTATGCTGTCTGTAGGGAGCTCAGTCCTGCCACATGAGGCGGTGGGTGTTATCCCCATTTTCCAGAAAAGAAAGGCCCAGAGAAGTTAGGTTGCCCAAAGCCACAGTTCCTAAGTGAAGGGGCCAGGATTCAAACACAGGACAGATTGCAAAGCCCAAGACCTGGTTTATTATACTAGCTAACCTCCACAATGGAAAGATTCCATCAAATGCTGGTGGTGACGTGTGCCTCTCTGAGCAGCACACACACGCACAGCACCTGAGTCAACTGTCTTGAGCATCTCTACACAAACCACACAAGAGCCCAAGCTTTGTTCTCAGACCCCCCACTCCTTGTGGCAGATCCTGCTGTGACCATCCTCAAACCCAAAGCCTGAGCCCTGCTGAATCCCAGCCAGAATGCTCACAAGGCCTTTGTGATGCCAGGCCCAGGTCGTTGCCTGGACACCACAAGCCTGGGGCTGGGGGCTCCCAGCACATCCTGCGGCCCACTCCTCGTTCTCACTGCACTGGTCACCTGCAGAGGACCTCGGGCACCGTCACGGCGCAGGCACATGGTTACCTTCCCCTTGTGCCTCAGTCCCTCAGTTCCACCAATCTACCGGCGCCTCCCCCACTTCCTCATTTCCGGCCCTTCTTCCTTCCAACCCAACTGGCCAGGCCTCTCTCCCTTGGGCCTCTCCTGTGTTCACAGTCTTGCCACCGGCCCCCCCATCACACACGGTCTTCCTTCTTTCTGCTACTCCATTCTCTCCTGGCCCTAGCCCACAGTCCCACCACCTCCCCCTTCACCATCCACCCCTCTCACCCCCACTCCGCCTCCTTCCCACACACTGAGCTGTGCCAGCTCTACCCAGGAGTAACGATGGGCTATGGGGGGAAAGGAAGCCAAAGAAGTCTTCATGAGGAACAGGCAAGCCAAAGACCCAGAGGAAGCACCAGTGTTCATAAGAAGAGAAAAAAGAAGACGAGGGAAATAGAGGAGCTGAAGAAGGAGGTGGTCATGGTGAGAACACCCAGCCAAATGGGAACATCCTCCAGCGCCGCCCCCCTCACATGGCACACAGGCCAGGGCCATCCTCTTCTTTCTCCCTGCACATGGCCTGGGGTCGCCACCTCTCCCTCAATGACTCTACTGTCCCTACAGGACGATCACAAATTAACCTTGGAGGAACTGAGCACCAAGTACTCCGTGGACCTGAAAACCGTGAGTAAGGAACCCTGTGTGTGTTTGGGGGGGGACGACAGTGGGTCTCCAACTCAAACTCTGAGGCTGCCAGGACAACCACACCCCCTGACTTCAAGTTCAGTGTTGGTACCATTCCCTCTCCATCCAGTCAATTCCACGGGAAAAGACGACAAGGGTACCTACCCCAAGACACCCTGGGGCTGGATAAGAGAGTGGGAGTGGATGGGGGATGTGCTTCTCATACTTTCTGTCCTCACCCCCCCCCCCACCTTTATTTTTGAGACAGGGTCTCACTCTACAGCCCAGGCTGGTCCTGAACTCATTATGGAGCCCAGGCTGGCCTTGAACTCATGGCAATCGTCCTGTCTCAGCCTCCCAAATGCTAGGATTACAGACGTGCACCACTATGCCGAACTTATATGGCACTGGAGAATTGAACTGGGGTACTTAGCACTTGATTTAGCACTTGCTAGGCAAACGCTTTAACCACTGAGCCATTCCTCCAGCCCCCTTCCCTTTTTACAACCCTCTGTACTTTTATAATTTATCAAAGACTTTTGGTTTATGTGGTGTATAGTTATATTAGAAATTAAAGTTGAGAAATATAAAAAGTGTTTCCTAGGGGCCGGAGGAATGGTTCAGTGGTAAAGCGCTTGCCTAGAAAGCACTTAGGAAAGTGCTAAGTCCCTGAGTTTGATTCCCCAACACCACATAAGCTGGGCATGGAGTCACATGCCCATAATCCCAGTCCAGGAGGCTGAGACAGGAGGATCACTGTGAGTCCAAGATGAGCCTGGGCTCAATAGTGAGTTCAGGACCAGCCTGGGCTATAAAACGAGACCCTGTCTTTAAAAAAAAAAAAAACAAAAAAAAACAAAACGGATTTCCCAGCTCATTAAAAAAGTACCAAGAGCAAACTTGCTCTAAGTTAATATCAATAATATTTTGTCAAAATAGCTCTATTTTTGAAAACAAAGCAACATCTTACTTTTTTGCAAATCTCTTTAATGTCTAGCTTCTTCTAAAACATAGCTGGGGTCATATCTTTTTTGTATCCAGTCACCCGCAGTATGTCTCACAAGTAGCCTTCAGAAAACATATGTGTCTGGGACTGCAGGAATGGCTCAGCAGTTAAAGCGCTAAGTCTCCGAGTTCATTTCCCCAGCACCACATAAACCGGGAGTAGTGGCACGCACTTGTAATCCCAGCACTTGGAAGGCTGGAGGCAGGAGGATTGAATCCAAGGCCAGCCTGGGCTCCATAGTGAGTTCAGGACCAGCCTGGGCTATACAGCAAGACCTTGTCTCAAAAAGAAAAGAAAACATGTTTCTACAATACATGCTGGAGAACGAGAGGGAAATCTCTGTGATTTGGTACAAAGTAGCATGATGAAAATTGTCTAACCTTATGGACCTCTGAAAGAGCCATGAGATCCTCTGGGCTTCTCAAGGGGATACTGAGGACTTGCTGATGAGAACTGGAAGATTATTATGCTCATCTAAAGGTAAAAGCCCATGAGCTTGTGTCCAAGAGTAGAATGAAAATCTACACATTCAAGCTGTTGGCTGGTATTTTTTTCCTCTTTCCAAACTGAAGAATCAGGTGTGGATGTCAGTGTGTTCCCAGTCGTTACGTATTACATCTCATGGTTATACTGGTTTGCACAACACATACTGTCTACATACTTAACTCCCCACTAGGGCTCCTTCAGGGTAGACACCATTCTTACTCACGTTGACATTCTCAGCACCTATTAAAATACCAGGTCCAAAGACAAGTGCTGAAAGATTTATAAGTGGACCCATAAAAAAAAAGTCCTTCCTGAAAAAGCATGCTAAATTTTATCCCTTCTATAATCAAATTTTAAAATCGGACCTTATCTATAAAGAATTTCCTGACCAACCTCCAGATGGCTGCTTTCATCCTCTAGACCCACCCTGAGGCTTCAGAGAGAAGGTCCCTCTCTGCCGCAGCTGCCTCTGTCTCGCTGCTGTCCCTCCAGCTCTGTCTTCTCCACATAGGGCCACAGTCCCGAAAAGGCAAAAGAAATCCTGCTTCGAGATGGACCGAACATGCTCACACCTCCCTACACCACTCCAGAGTGGGTCAAGTTCTGTCAACAAATGTTCGCTGGCTTCTCCCTGCTGCTGTGGACTGGTTCCATTCTCTGCTTTGTGGCCTATGGCGTAGAGCTGTATTTTAGCAAGCATCCAGCCAAGGATAATGTGAGTTTAACTAATGCTGAACAGTCTTGTCTCTGCTCAGCCGTCCAGCCCCCGTGACATCCTCCAGCCTCTCTGAGGCCCAGTTGGACTTCCAAAGGGGTTTCGGGTCCATCTTCATTGCCCTGACCTTTTATCTATCAATACAGAGCTCCTAGTTCAGTCCCCTGACGTGCGTGATTTCGCCCCAGAAACTTTCTCTCATTTGATGATCTCCCCAATCAATCATCAAAGCCCAGAATTTTAACCCCATCCTCTTCTCTTTCCACGACTCTCTCACTACCCACCTTACTCTGAATAGCTTTTGTGGAGAAAGCTTTAGGTCTTCTCTGACCTGGTCTTTTTCTGAGCACTCACCATGGCTTGGGATTCCTCCACAAGGAAGCCAGATATACTCAACCGGTCTCAGACTCGTCGCAGGCCCTCTGCCCTCCAACTCTCCCTGGAGCAGAGGCTATCGTGTGGGCAAGCTGTTTTATGAGGATACGGCATGAAAGACAGACCTACTGACGAGCCTTTCCTTCTCCCTCCCCAGATGTACCTGGGCATCGTTCTAGCAGCTGTGGTCATCATCACCGGCTGCTTCTCCTATTATCAGGAGTCCAAGAGTTCCAGGATCATGGAGTCTTTTAAGAACATGGTGCCACAGGTACAATGGTGCGGAAGGGTGTGGTGAGAGGCAGTGTGGAGTGTGACCAGTACAGTTAATAAATCCCTGGCTAAGCTAATATCCTGTGACAGTGAGCAGAGTGAGGCTGGTAAGGAGGGAACCCAAGTCACTCTACCAGGCCATCAAAGTACCTGGAAAAGCTGGGAACCCCCGGAAAGACACAGCGTCACCAAATTGTAGTCCAGTCTGGAAGGCACACTTGGAATCCAATGGGAAAACACCATATGTACTCCAAATGAGGCCATTCTATTAAAGGGGAAAAAAAGTCAGAGGAGGTTGGATTCTTCAAAGGTGAAGCACATTAAAGACAATGAACAGCTCTAGAAATGTTCCAGTGTGTGTGTGTGTGTGTGTGTGTGTGTGTGTGTACTTTTTTTTCCCCTGAGACAGGGTCTCTCTCTGTAGTCCAGGCTGGTCTTGAACTTACTCTGCAGTCCAGGCTGGCCTTGAGGTCACAGCAGCCCTGCCTCAGCCTCCTGAGTGCTGGGATTACAGGCGTGCGCCACTACACCCAGATATGTGGTGATGGGGAATCCAACTCCAAACTCAGGGCTTTGAGCTTGCTAGGCAAGTGCTTTAACTGACCAGCTATTCCTCAAGCCCTTAAATTATCTTTTGATACCAAGGTTCTGAAAAGTACCTGGACACGAAATGACAGTAGACAGGGTGCCTGGGGACAGGAAGCTTGACAGGGAATACACTTGCAAATTTCCTAACAATACGATCATGGTTGAGCATTATTGTCTAGATGCCTTTAATATTAATATAATTTAATTTTTTCCTGGGGTCAGAGTTTTGGAAGTATTTTGGCAGTTTTGAACTAGTTAGCTTGTGCTGGCCTGATATATCACCCCGAAATTTAATGGTGTAAAACAATGTATGCTTTCTCACCATTCGGTAGCTGGTCTGTTGTTCTGGTCTGGGCTGATCTCAGCTGGAGCCAGATGACCTCAGATGACCTCACTCACTTGTGTGGGGCCTCAGCTGAGATGACTAGGAGAGCCAGGCTTGTTCATATGGTAACAGAGAAGCCTCAGCACCCACAGTGAAAGCCTCAACTTAAACGCCCTTTTTGGGGTGGGGTTAGGGGTGGGGGGCTGGAGGAATGGCTCAGCCCTAAAAGCACTTGCCTAGCATAGTGCTAAGTACCTGAGTTCGATTCCCCAGCACCACATATGCTAGTGTGGTGGTGCACGCCTGTAATCTCAGCACTCAGGAGGTGTCAGAAGGCTGTGACAGGAGGATCTGCCCTGGAGAAAGGAGGATTTGCCCTGAATCCAAGGCCGCCTGGGCTCCATAGTGAGTTCAGGACCAGCCTGGACTACACAACAAGTCCCTGTCTCAAAAACAGAACAAAAAACTAAAAGCACTTTTTTTTTTTAGACAGGGCCTTACTCTAGTCCAGGCTGATCTTGAGCTCACTCCGTAGCCCAGCCTGGCCTAGAACAGTCCTCCTGCCTCAGCCTCCAGAGTGCAGGGATTACAGGCATGCACCACCATGCCCAGCTGTTATGTGGTGCTGGAAGGCTGAACCCAGAGCCTCGTACTTCCTAGGCAAGATCCCATACCATATTTGCTAATGTCTTGTGGGCCAAAGCAAGTTGCATGGCCTAGTCTAAGTTTAGTGGTAAAGACATGGACCCCGACTCCTGATGGGAAGACCACCAAAGTCGCACTACAATGGGTCCTACAGATACTAATGTGGGATACGCCATGTATCAAAGACACAAAAGAGTGTCATGATGAGTGATACGCTTAAAAGAAGAGTTGACAGGAAGGAATCAGACACCGGAAGGCAGAGGAGAGGCGTAGGTGCAGACAGCAGCAGGCTTCACCAGCAGCCTGTGCTCTTCTCCCACAGCAAGCTCTGGTAATTCGAGGAGGAGAGAAGGTGCAGATTAACATCCAGGAAGTGGTGGTGGGAGACCTGGTGGAAATAAAGGCAGGAGACCGCATTCCCGCAGATCTCAGGCTGATCTCTGCGCAAGGCTGTAAGGTGAGCAGACGTAGCCACTTGGGGGCGGGGCATGCATGTCTTAAGGTGACATTACACACCTGAGCTGAGGAGAGAAAATGGGACCGGAAGTTCCTGGCGTGAGCTTGTAGCCAGAGAACCTAGATGCTGAGGTGGCCATTTGGTTTCTTCCTACGTGTCAGGGATGATACTGGTGACCAGGATCTGTTATCTACATAAGTCAGTCCGCCTTTCCACCGACACTCACCTTATGACTATCCTGCTTCCTGTTCCAGGTGGACAACTCGTCCTTGACTGGGGAATCAGAGCCCCAGTCCCGCTCTCCTGATTTCACTCACGAGAACCCTCTGGAGTCGCGAAATATCTGCTTCTTCTCCACCAACTGTGTGGAAGGTAAATAGCGAATACCTTCTGTCCTCTGAAGGAATTGGAGTAGAAAGATGTGGGAAAGTTTGAAAACGCTTAGCATGAGGCCTATGGTTGTCAGCTGTTACTCTGGTTAGCGAAAGGACTATGCTTTTTTGTGATGAAAATAGCACAGAAGTGTGGAAAAATATTCATCTCTGTTGGTCAAGCTTTTCCTAAAGTAAGCCTTAACTTCTAACTTGTACCCTCTCTAAAACTTCAAGAGAGGATACTGGCATCGGAGATTTGAAGTGCCGGAAGTGCCACTCAGCTGGGCCTAGTAGCAAGGCCCATCATCTCAGAACTTGGGGAGGTGGAGGCAGGAACATTGCAAGTTCAAACCCAGCCTGGGCAATTTAGCAGATTAATAGGACTCTGTCTAAACTTAAAAATAATGAGGTCTGGGGATGCAACTTAATGTGAAGGACCTGGGTTATGTACCACAAACAACAACAACCCAAAAACCACGAGAGGTGCCACTATGGCTTTGCCGCTCAAAATTTGGCTTTTAGAATTGAGAGCAGCTTGAGGCAGGAGGCAGTTCTGGCCAAAGTGGTCACAAAGGACATCACATCATTATATCAATCTCCTCTTGGCCATTTCTCCTGAAGAGGCCTCCAGCCTCCCTGGAACGTACTGACTAACGTGTAAGGGGAAATGTTTGGCTAGCTAGAAATAGCAATTTTTTATTGAGTGCATAAATGCATTTTATTGGATACACTATGTCAAGTGCTATAGATTTTATCCCTAATTCTCACCAGGCTACACAGCAAGTTATTGTCCTCCCTTATACGCAAAAGACCCAGTTTCAAAGAAATTAAGTGCCACATTATAGAACACAACTCAGCAGAAGGGAAGGACCAGGAGTTCTAAAGCAGGTTTTTCTCAAATCTCATGCCCTTTCCAAGACCCTGCTCTACACTAAAAGACTGCTGATGTCCTCCCTTTAATCAAAACACTGAATTTGAAATTATCTTAAGGTGCAACATTAAGACTAAATAAAAACTGAGGAAAAATCTAATGGAAAATAATTATTAATACATATTAAAATAACTTTTTAAATTGATTGGACAGAAAGGTGCAAGTCACCCAAATTTCTCCAAAGTCACGAGATTTTCACGATCATATTTTAGAAACAAATTTGGAAACAGATTTGCCCTTTGAAAGTAAGCTCTGTGTAGGTTTCAGATAAGAAGCATTGGGAGTAGTGAGTGGTGGCTGCCCATCTGGAAACAAGCGTCTGTGTGGGGGAGAAAGGTTTGTTAGAAGACCAGCAGAACCCAAAATATAGCCATGAGGGTAGAGCTAGGTTGGAGGAACTTGGTTATTAAATTGATAAACGTTTCTATCAAATACATGGCAGCAGAATTTGCCCTAGATTCGTTTTTTCTTTTAATCCCCTCCCCCGGACAATTTGCGAACAAGTAGCATCATTTTAGCCTATGCCCTTGTGTTTCCACTGTCATCACTGTGGACCTTGATGGGAGGAACTACAGTACAGATGTCTCTTTTGGATTCTTACAAACCTTCTGGGGAACTTAAGGTGTTTCTCCAGTGACATATAGAAGGTGTCCCCAATGACAGAGCCAGTGGGCCCGAGGTCCAGGAAGCTTGGCCTTCTCTATCTTTCCCTATGTTTATACCAACCACTTCTATGCCTCTAGACATATTGAGACCAGACATTAAATCTAGTCTGTCTAAGCATGGGGAAACATAGTAGAAGGAATAAAAATGAAGATCTAGACTTAAAAATGCCACAATAAAGGTACCAATGACCCTCTGTACCTGTTCTCTGTTCACCCACCCTTACCCTGCCTAAAACATGAAACTCTTTTGGCATTTCTCAATTACTTCAATCTCTTCCTGAGGGCTCAAGGATGCTATGACAACCAGTGCAGAGGTTGTCTATAGAACGCTTCATACTGCAAAGCTTCCAGAATGTTCCTGTCCACACAAACATTGACCTGACTCATCTTTGAGATGAAGAGCCTGCTCTCTGATTCTCATAGCTGAAGGTGACCTTAGAAATGGGATCTAGGAGCAGCCAGATCAGAACTACCCCTACTAAGAATTTTATAATGGTCCTTAGAGAGACCCCAAATGCATCTAAGAGAAGATATGGATTAATACTTGAGAGCCTACTACTGACATGTGCAGACTTCTTCCCAGGCTCTTTTAATAACGTATGAGTTCAGAGCTTTACAGGTGCGTTCATCCGTTTTAAATATGAGGAAGCCTGAGTCTCAGAGCATTTAATTAATTTCCCTCAGGGAAAATGAGCTAGCAATTTAGAACTTTCAGCCCCTGCTTCTAAAATAAGGGCTGTTTTTATAATGTGTGTGTTTCCTGCAAAAAACTGACTACACATCGAGTAGGAATGTCAGTCTTTATGGTAAAGCAGGAAGAATTATTTTAAGCAAAGACGCTTGCTGTGCTCCTCCTCTCAGGCCACATGGGGTGAGTGGCTCGTATCATGTGTATCATGTGTATGAAGCCAGATATGACATTCCCATTGCCCTTCTGACTTTGGGAGCAGAGCAGCGGAGAGGAAAGGCCAGACAAGCTCAGACAACCAGCTGTCATGGCCTGTGCTACCCAGCAGAGGTCAGGCTGGGTCCAGCCAGCAAGCTGGGAGGGGGCTCAGGGCAGGCTGGTTTTCTCAACCACTGCTGGTGGACTTGGTTGGGAGGGCAGAAGAGGAAGCTGTCCTGGGTACTGCAGGGTTCTCAGCGGCATCCCTGGCTTCTACCCACTAGGTGTCAGTAGCAGTCCCCTCCCACCCTAGCTGGGACAACTGAAAAGTACCCAGACGTTGCCATGTATTCCCCTAGGAGCAAATTGCTCCCATCTGAGAATCTCCACTTTAGAAGACAAAGGAATGCAGAAACAGAGGACTCTATCAAAAGGATAACTGTTACTCCTGGGCCCCAGAAGATTCTCAGCTGCTGAGAACGAAATGAGAAATGCATAGACGCAGGAGGTATTCAGATTAAGGGTACTGAAGGTTTCTTTCTTTTTTTATTGTTGTTGTTACTGGAGATAGAGTCCAGGGCCCTCACACTGAGCTATTATCCCTTGCCCCCTTTTTTTCTTTTCATTTTGGGACAGTCTCACTAAGTTGCTAAATTGTCCAAGTTGGGCTCAAATTTGCAATTGTCTCTTTTCAGCCTCCCATAATGCTGGGATTACAGGTGGGGCTGCTAGGCTCATTTGAAAACATGGACAGTAAAAGCAATTAAGCAGTGAAACTGGGTATGTCTGGAGAATGGTGACATTTCTCAGAGATTATTCCAACCTGGAAAGGTTATCTGCATAAACTGTATATGAGGTGAAAAGAGCAAATATGTCCTCCCCGAGGGCCTGCCCTCCCACCTGTTTTTGACTACGGACAGTTTTGTCTTCACAGGAACCAAATCCAATCCCTTCCCGTTTCAGACTGGATGTGTCTTGATAGATAGATAGATAGATAGATAGATAGATAGAAAGAAAGAAAGAAAGAAAGAAAGAAAGAAAGAAAGAAATCTAAGTATTTCTCCTTTCACACTGCAGGATTTTTCATTATCAACCACTCAAAGTCTCCAACTAGGGGTCCTGTGATTTAACTCAATTTTAATACTATCTCTCTGGACATAGCATCACATCAGGACTCAGTGCCACAAGATGCCCTCACTCCTGATCCCATTTGCAGATAGGAAGTAGCTATCTGTACCTGTGATAAGGCAGCTGGACATCGAGGTTTCCATGACCCCTTCCTTGGGCTCAATTTAGTTTCCAGGATGACTCACGGAACTCAGGGACGCACCTGACTGACATTTTCCCACTTACCTTTGAGGGGGTAGGTACTGGGGATAGAGCCCAGGGCCTTCATACTGAACTACATCCCCAGCCCATTTATAATTCTGAGACGTGGTCTCATTAAGTCCCTAAGTTGTCCAGGCTGGTCTGGAGCTTGTGATCCTCCTGCCTCAGTCTCCCAGACCACCAGGCCGGCAGTGTTCCCATTTACTATAGAGGATGTTACAAAGGAGACAGGTGACCAGCTGGGTGGAAGAGAGGCTTTAGGGTATGGTGTGTGTGGGAAAGGATGTGGGGCTCCCACGCCCTCTCCAGGTGTGTCACTCTTTTTTGCCTTTTTATGGAAGCTTCATAATGCAGGTATGGTTTTTCCAAAATTAGTTTTATTAGTGTACATCCGAGATTCATAGTGATTACATTCAACTTGAGAAGCTGGTGGATGTACATATCACGTCTTGATCAATTTTTCCTTCCCTTCCCCGTTCCCATCCTCCCACCAATCCTCCTTCCCTTTTCCCTCTCCACAAAATCCATCTTCCTGTTTTCTTCCATCACTTTTATTTTGCTCTTTCACCTTTTCATACTGTGTGTTCAATAATAGAGAAACCATGCGGTATTTAACCTCTTCCGGCATGATTGATTACATCATAAGCCATCGGTGATTGGCGATGTCACGCCTCTCTCCTTCTTGGAGGGTGGGCAGTGGGGCTGAAACTTCAACCCCCGCAGTAGGTTCCCCTGCCAGCCAGCCCCATCCTGTGGCTCTCCAGGAGCCCAGCAGAAGTTACCTCATTAACACAAAAATGTTTTCTTATCGCCCAGGAAATTCCAGGGGATTTGGGAACTCAACATCAGTTACTTCTGTCTCTCAGGAAATTACAAAGGTCTTAGGAACTAGAGTCAGTGACCACACACAAGAACAAAAGATTCTCCTCCTATCAACGTTACCTGCAAGAGTTTTAGGAGTTCTGTGCCAGGAAAGGGGGTGGAGGGGAGCAGAGGCTGTAATGGGCACTTAAATCACAGTGTCACACTGCCCTTCCCCTTTCCTCTGCAGGAACAGCCCAGGGGATTGTGATTGCTACCGGAGACTCCACAGTGATGGGACGGATTGCCTCGCTAGCATCAGGCCTGGAGATGGGCAAGACCCCCATTGCCGTTGAGATCCAGTACTTTATTCATCTGATCACTGCAGTGGCCGTCTTCCTCGGTGTCAGCTTCTTTGGGCTCTCTCTGGCCTTGGGCTACAGCTGGCTGGAGGCCGTGATTTTTCTCATTGGCATCATTGTGGCCAACGTACCTGAGGGGCTGCTGGCCACTGTCACTGTGAGTAGACAGCGTGGGGAGATGGCTTCCAGGGAAGTGAAATCACTAGTCCCTTTTATGTTGTTTAATCTTTTAAGCTCAGAATATTTCTGGTACGGCCAGAGATGACTTAGCTTCCACTATCACACTGATGTTCTCTGCCACACTTTCTGGCGCTTTCTCCCTCCTCGGTAAGAGATGACAGTGGAACAAGTCAGTAGCAGTGAGCTCTAGCTCTGGGTATCCAGGCTGGTGACGTTGGTCAAATCTCTTAACATCTCCAAGTCTCAATTTATTCATCAGTTTGTAGAAAAATATTCATTTAAAATTATAGAATCCTCCTGGAAAGGACTCCAAAAGCCATATACATTCAACTTTTGAGTCAGTGCTAAGTATCCTTTATAAAATCCGTGGGAGATTATTTTTTCTCACAATGGGAGACACACCCCTTTTGTCTCAGCCCATTTTCTTATTAGATTATTATAGTTAAATTTCGTTTAACAATATGTTGAGCAGTTTATGTTCATTAACTGTGTGTTGAGCAGGAGAACTATGATTCCCTATTTTATCCTAATTGTCCTAGCTGAAGGCATACAAAACAAGTTGATTCTCTTCTACAGTTTAGCCGTGTGTGTGTGTGTGTGTGTGTGTCTGTGTGTCTGATGCTGGGGAATCAAGCCGAGGGCCTTGTGGATGCTATGCAAGTGCGTCAGCACCTACCTATATTCCCAGCACCCTTTAGTTTTTGATGGTAGCCGTTACATGTCCTGAAGCCCTCCAGGTGAGATGCAGAAGGATCCTTTGTTCCTTAGTCATTCTTCCTTTGAACATCTTCTTCCTTGTGTGGTTCATGACCTATTTGAGGTATGCTCAAGTTTATCAACATTCGTCCTAAAACACAAAACAGAATAGTACTTGGGTGTGTTTAGACCAACATGACAACACTCAGACTAATATTATATAAAGGAATTATAAGCCCCTGAGTAGAATTCTGTGCTCACAGCCTAAGTATTTATTAGCTTTTAAAACCACCTTCCCGCGCACTCGACTGATACTGAGTTTGTGATGAACAAGACTCTTCTGGCTTAAATGATTTCTCAGGCTCTTTCCAGGGCTGTCATACACCTGCTCACTGGCATCCCCTTCTCCTGCCCATTTTTTTTAAAGTTTGGGTACAATATCCCCTCCAAACACAGTATCTTATGCCACAGCCAAACTATTAGCTACCCATGTGGTCCCTGGAAATCCTGGGCCTGCGGTAGAAGTGTGGCGTGGACTTGAATGGGAAAGACGCCATGGGGTAGAACAGTAGACAGACCCTGAGAGAGAGGGTCACTTTTGGTGATGCTCTGGCAGAGAAACACATGGAGACTCTCAGCCGAACGCACAATCCAAAAATCATTTCCATGGAAAACCTGCTTTACCACAGCACCGGACGAATTCCTAGGCAGATGGAGGGGAAGGGGGAAGGTTGATACAGATAAGAAAATTTTCACAGCGCAAGGTGGTGTGAGGGGCCCACCTCTCCATTAATGCCTTCCCCTCCTGGGGGCTGCAGGTGTGCCTGACCCTGACCGCCAAGCGCATGGCGCGGAAGAACTGCCTGGTGAAGAACCTGGAGGCGGTGGAGACGCTGGGCTCCACGTCCACCATCTGCTCCGACAAGACGGGCACGCTCACCCAGAACCGCATGACCGTCGCCCACTTGTGGTTTGACAAGAACATATATGAGGTCAACACTAGCGAGGAGCAGACTGGTGGTATTAGTGAACCCCGAGTAAAAGGATTTGGGGGCGGGTGGTGGATGAACTGAGAGAATGATGAGTAAGTCACAAATGTCTGGAGTGTGGAGAGAAGGGAGGGGCATGAAGCAGGGTGTGAATACGCCCCCATTTCAACTTCCCTGCAGCTTATGGTTCTTCCTTCCTTCTCCCTAGGGCAAACGTTTGCCAAGGGCTCTGCTACGTGGTTCATCCTGGCTAAGATTGCTGGCCTCTGCAACAGGGCTGACTTTAAAGCTGACCAGGAGATCCTCCCCATAGCCAAGGTGTCAGGCCTGAGGGGGAAGAGGGTTCCTCAGCACCCAGGATAGTACCTGCCCTTTCCTGATGCCTGGTGATTCCCCCCAGACACCCCTTCTCCCTGTGGCCATGGCTAGGCTCTGAGCCCGGGTGGCCTGTTCCGGTGCTTATGATACAAACCCATCTTGGCAGCGGGAGACAACGGGGGATGCTTCGGAGTCAGCCCTTCTCAAGTTCGTGGAGCACAGCTACAGCTCCGTGAAGGAGATGAGAGAGAAAAGCCCCAAGGTGGCAGAGATTCCCTTTAATTCTACCAACAAGTACCAGGTACAGAACCAGGAAAGGTGGGAGGCTGGTGGGGGGAGGGCTTATCCCTGGGGGTTGCGTGTGGAGTAGCTCAGAAAATCACATCTCAAGAGGTAAGAAGTGGGCGAAGAAAGATGACTCGAGTGGCAGAGGAAGGGGCATTTTGTCCTAAGCGGAACTCTGACCTCAGCCACTTGCAGAGAAAGCAAATCATAAAGCACTCTCTAAGGTGTCTGTAGGTAGCAGAAAAAAGCCACGAAAGCCACGCCAGAGCCACACACCACGGTTAGGAGGCATCTGTGCTCGAGATGAAATTTGCCACTGCAGAACGAGGTAGCACCTGCAGGGAGATCCCTTTCGCTCCATCCTGAATTTCTAGGGGCCACCACTGGGCCGCTTGATCAGAGACCTTCAGCATAGTAGTGAGATCGTTGTTTTCTGAGAGAGTTTTGATCTACTATCCGGGGAGGAGTTGCCCAGGGAGGGCCAGTGGTAGCGACAACGGGACAGGAAAGAATCTTGGCAGACCTGGGGAGTTCCAGCAGAAAGTAGGTTCCAGGTTACCTGGGTTCTTTGGGTCAGTCTCGACTTGTTGGGGTAGTGAACGTCCCAAACCCTTGGGCGACCATAAAGACTGGACCTTCAGGTGTGCCTAACAGAGGAGGAGGGAGACTCCCAAGTGATTTCTGCCTTTCAGTCTTAGCACATAATAAAATAACACAGTCTACGTAGACTTTTTAAAACCCCATTGCCTATATTTTCATAATTAATCATGAGCAAATAAGAGTTAAATAGGAGCATGCTTCCTGTCTCTGCTGCTTTTTATAGTCAATATTATAAAATAGATCTCCTTGGCTCAAACTGCAGCTTCATTTTTCCTATTTTTCTGACATTTGGTGGCTTCAGTAACCAGATAGGAATTTTGTGGCTTGGCCTTTGAAAGCCTTTGAAAAGAATTAGGTAGTTCTCTACCTGTGTGATTCAAAATAAAAGCAAAACGTATTCACGACATTGATAGGATGTCCCACAAATGGTGACGCTTCCCCAAATGGCCCTGTGCTTCTCCTGGGCTCAAAGGGCGGGACTGCCCCAGAGGGCACATCACGTGTGTGGTGACAGTCCAGCCCAGCTGGTGCCCATGCTAGGAGGCTGTTAACTGCTGGTTGATCTTGCTGTAAGGGAAGAGACCTCACTCTACAGGGACATCTGGCCTACTGGTCACTCGCAAAGCTTGCTCCCTTTCTAAGATGGAAGCAAAACAAAACTCTGTGCTGGCAGTTTCCGGTTCCTCTCGTCTTCCTGTCTACCTGTAATCTTCTAACCATTGTGGTTTTTCTTCTGTGTGCTAGCTTAAGTTGGTCTCACCTTTTACTCATTCAGAATTTCTTGCACAATCAGAAAATTGAGGCTTCTTAATATTTTACAGCTTTCTGCTGAAAGGAATGAAGGATTTTCCCATTAATGGCCTGTGCATGTTCTAACATAACCAAAGGGTCTCTAGTGGAATGGTTGTAACCACATACTACGTACGCACTAGTTCCCCTCCCTGCTGCCCTATGCCAGGCCATCCGGCTCCCCTGCGCGCCCACCCTTCCTTTCACAGAGCTGACTTTGCTCCCAGCAGGCGACGTGGCAAGTCTTTCCTACCAGTCAGAGATTTCCCGTGGAAGCCAGACACATGACGGTGCCCCACGCCTGTAATACCAGCTACTCCAGAGGCTGTGACCAGAGGACGGGAGGATCACAAGTTCGAGGCCAGCCTAGGCAACTTAGTAGGGCCCTGACTCAAAAAGGGCCAGGCGTGTAGCTCAGCGGTAGAGCAGTTAGATAGCATACCAGTCCTGAAGGGGCAACCCACAGAAGTGCCCACGGAAAATTCCTTTTCACGGGTCAGAGAGCAAGAGAAAATGTAAGACCTGGTCTTCTGTCTCTCTCGGGTGCTGGAGTCTCCTCAGGTTCACTTCGTAAATACACCCCTTCCTCTCCTGCTCCCCACCCGGCCCTTGCTGGACGCCCAAGCCCTAGCTCTGTCTCCCTGGGTACCTTTAGGCAATGCCCCCCCATCACACTTGGCGATTTCCAAAGTAAATTGTGTTTCACAATTTTTAAAGCATTTTTTTTTTTTTTTTGAGACAGAGTCTTGCTGTGTTAGCCCAGGCTGGCCTTGAACTCTTGAACTAATGGCAATCCTCCTACCTCAGCCTCCTGCATGCGGGGATTACAGGTGTGCGCCACCACGCCCAGTTTATGTGGTGCTGGAGAATTGAACTCAGGTGTTTAGCGCTTGATTTAGCGCTTGTTAGGCAAGTGCTTTAGCCTCTGAGCCATTCCTCGTGCCCCTCAAAGCATTTTTGTTTCTTTTTTTACAACTACCTCGCTTTGAAATCCATTAAAGCAGGCAAGGCAGAACCTTTACTTGAATGGAAGGAGCTAGGGTTTTGCAGGGTTGAGTGGATTGCTCTGAGGTCATAATGCTAATAAGGTGTTCCTGGAGGCCCTAGAACACAGGTTTCTTTCTCCCCTTGAGTTTTTGTTTTTTCTTTGTTTTTGTTTTGAGACAGGATCTCCCTGTATTCCAGGCTGACCTTGGACTTACCATGTAACACAGGCTAGCCTAGGATTCCTGACCACCATACTGGCAAACACGGGCCTCGGGACCTCTCCATTTTCTTTGTTATATACTCAGCTGTGATTCGTTGCCTGCTCTTGAGCTGCCCAATCAACCCAGAAGCAGGGAGGAGAGAGCTTGGGTCTGCTCTCGGAGCTCAGAGGCCTGAGACCCCAGTGCCAGGAGCACCAGCATGAGGATTCCTGGGAAGGGAGCTGGGCTGGAGCAGCGCCTGACCAGTTTGACAAGTTTGGCCCAGACAAGGAGGACAAAGGACAGGTCGAGGTGGGAGGGGGAGGGGAATGAAAGTTGTTGGGTTTTTTTTCTTCCCCTTCAAAACCTTAGACTTAGGGCTGGAGGAATAGCATAGCAGTTAAAGCTCTTGCCTAGCAAGCACAAGTCATGGGGCTGGTGGCACACACCTGTAATCCCAGCCCTCAGAGGCTGAGGCAGAAGGATTGCTGCCAGTCTGAGGAGTTTCAGGCCAGTCTGGACCAGCCTGGACAACAGAGTGAGTTGCTATCTAAAAAAAGAAAGAGAAAACAATCCTTAGGCTGAGGCAGGAAGATCATAAGTCTGAGACCAGCTGGAGCTACTTAAGGAGACCCTGTTTAATAAATAGAAACAAAACAAAAAAACCCCAAGCCCATCCCCTTGGTTTTTGCACATGCTCATGGCTTTCATCTCCTGTCCCATCTCTGGTTTCTGTCCTGTCCCCAGCTGTCCATCCACCGTGGAGAGGACAGCGCCCAGGGCCACACGCTGCTGATGAAGGGTGCCCCGGAGAGGATCCTGGGGTTCTGCTCTACCTACCTCCTGCAGGGGCAGGAATACCCGATGGATGAGGACATGAGGAGCGCCTTCCAGAACGCCTACCTGGAGCTGGGAGGTCTGGGGGAGCGCGTGCTAGGTGAGGCCCCACGGAGCCCTGGAAGAAGCGCGTCCAGGCGGCTGTTTGTGGGGCGAAGGGATGACGCCGGGGTGAGTTGGGTGGGGTACGCAAAGAAACATCACGCGGGCTGCCTCTGTGTCTCGCCAGGGTTCTGCTTCTTGAATCTCCCAAGCAGCTTCTCAACCGGATTCCCTTTCAATACCGAGGAAATCAATTTTCCCATGAATGACCTGTGCTTTGTGGGCCTCATGTCCATGATCGATCCCCCTCGGGCTGCTGTGCCTGAGGCTGTGAGCAAGTGTCGTCATGCAGGAATTAAGGTAAATACCTGCCCGCTCCAGAAACCCCTCGCCTGTCTGCCACAAGTCAGGGTAGACAGCATCGCATAGTGGGTACTTAATAACCTTGGTTTAGTTGATTCCCGCCTCGTTAAGCTGTTGTTTTGAGAGTGTCTGTTTTACAGGGAACCTCAGTTTCTTGCCCATGCTGGTCTCACACTCACAAACTCAAGTCATCTCTCTCTGCCTCAGCTTCCTGAGTAGCTTGAACTGCAGAGATCCACCACGACATCTGGCTGAGCTCATGATTTTATTTTTGTCTTAAGAGATATTTAATACTAAGTTCCCTCTATATCTAAAATCTTATTTTACGTTGATTAGAATGACCAGGGAAGATTTAAATATCTGTTCTTTAGACCACACCCAGAATCATTAAATTAGATTAAGCTAGATCCAAGCATCTGTATTTTACACACTTTCCTCGGAATTCCAGTGAGCAAACAAATTTGAGAACCAGCGTCCGACACCACGCTTCTCAAACTCACGGGCACGTGAGTCACGTAGGGATTGTTCTAATCCTGATTCAGTAGGCCTAGAGCACCTGGGGATTGCGACGCCGACGCCGAAGCTGCTGGTCTAGAGGTCGCAAAAGGAGCTGAAAAGTGCTAGGAGGGGTCATGTGAACGCGCTGCCGGGGTGAGCCGTATAAGGGCGAGGCTAAGGAGAGTGGGGGCCTGGAGCAGGGTGTGTGGGACGGGGATCCCAAGAGCTGTAGAGCCTCCTGTGGGCCTGATTCAAAATAAGCCGCTTCCCTCACAGCACGATAAACCTAGAGGTGAAATTCTCTTTGGCCAGGTTGGGCCTGGATTTCTCCATGGCAGCAATGGAATTCTTTTAATTTTGAGATGTGCGTCCTGTGTTTTTTTGGGTCAAAGACTCAACATGTATCTTCGCAGATAAGATATTGAGTCATTCTCTGCTCATTCTTTATATTCTGGATTCCAAGTTCTAAACTTGGAGGTTAGGACTTGGGGGTTAGCAGGTTAAAGTAGAGGCGTGGAGGTATGTAACAAGAAGGGGCTGACTACGGGAACTCAGTTTTTATTAGACCTGTGAGTGCTGGCGGTTTGTCCTGGGCTCAACCTGGACATGCTTAGTTTGATGATTGGTCATTAGAGTGGAAACAAAAGATATGAAAAATTATCATGAGTGAATTCTGTGGTCACAACTGTGCCAACAGCGAGGCAGACCCAAATGGGAGCCCAAGAAGTGATCTGATCATGATACTTACAGAACCAGAATGTTGGCATAGCAGAGACTCTAAGGGCTGGTCATAAGCTGGTCGCTAGAGTCAGGAGTACTTTCTGGCCAGTCCTTGTTACAGGCGCACATTTACACATCCCACTGTAATTTCTTACCTCCTTCTGGATCCTAAAGTGATAGAAATTTGGCAGTCTTGGTGAGAAATTGGCGATGGTAAGATATACACAAGGCACCATCCTTCAGAAAGGACAAAATAATGGAGCTTGTCCCCTGGGTAGACCCAGGAAGGGCACTGGGAGGTGTTACAGGTTGTTGCAAAGATTTTGACAAGGAAATAATCGGAAAACTGAAGTTTCCCAGGTAACCATGTGCTCATGACTTTGGAATAAATGTGATTTTTAGAAATTAAAGAGGTTTTCATATGCCATTTACCACTGATTGGGGGGAAGGGTGGGGGGAAGAGAGATGGAAAGTGAGAACCTGAATGCATTGGGCCTGGATGAAATCTGATTAGATAGATGATTCCAGATACTCCTTTTTTATGACTTCTTCTCTGTGTAGGTGTTTCTGTCTTAAGAAACAGAATAGCTTCTGAAGCAATTAAATGAAATTCTGAAGACAGTGACACTCCCAAATCTCTGACTTATACTCCAAGAGAATCTAGGACCCAAATCATTCAGTGTTTTATGGACTGGTGATCCTGACTCACTCCCAAAGGCTGAAGCCAATAGCAAGGTGATTGTTGCCCACAATAATTGAAATCAGCTGCTAAACCCATGTTGAATGAAAACAGTCATGGCAGGAGAAAGGTGAAGCCAGGGCTCCCCTGAAGGTGACTCTGTTCCTCTTCTCCAACCCAGGTGATCATGGTGACAGGGGACCATCCCATTACAGCCAAGGCCATCGCCAAAGGGGTGGGTATCATCTCAGAAGGCAGTGAGACAGTGGAGGACGTTGCTGCCCGGCTTAAGATCCCTGTCAGCCAGGTGGATGCCAGGTGAGTGTCCTAAAGGACTCAGGTGTACCCTATTGCCCTCCATCCTCAGCCTGTCACACCCACGTCCCAGTAGTTAAAGTTCTGGAAATACCCTTATGCTGGAGGGATTGCAGGTTTTGCATCTTACAAAGTTACAACATAAAGAAATAACCAAGTGAATGTGTCAGTGGGTTTTCAGAGAGAGCAGGAAAAAAAGTAGAGGAAAGGGAAGAGTAGTTAGCAAAAGAGAAGATAAAGGTGGCATTTTGGGGGAACAGTGTATCCTGAGGACAAGTGAAGAGATGATGTTAAAAGAAGGAATTTATGGTACAGGTTGGTTAGAGGGCGTCAGGAACCTGGTAAATTCTCAACACTCAGCATCAGCCTTTTGAAATTCTTTCCCTCAGGAACGTTAAAGCTATTGTGGTGCATGGCTCTGAGCTAAAAGATCTGAGCTCGGAGCAGCTGGAGCAGATCCTACAGAACCACACGGAAATCGTGTTTGCTCGGACCTCCCCTCAGCAGAAGCTCATCATCGTGGAGGGCTGTCAGAGGCAGGTAAGGCAGGCACAGAGGCCCTGGGGAGCCTGGCAGAAGTCATGTGGCAAAGCCCTGCCTCAAACTAAGTGAGGGCACCCCAGGGAGCATCCCATCTTGCAGCAGCTTAATGGTAGTTTTGTTTTGGGGGATTCCAAGGGATTAAATATTTCAGGGGATCAGGAAAAGAAAGAGCCAGGAGTCCTAGATCAAGCATGATTGTATCAAGAAATGAGATGCTGAGTAGGAAAAAAAAAAAGATAAATTTGAGTCATTTAGAAGAAAATGGATGCACCTTGAGACCATTAAGCTTAGTGAAATGAATCAGACCTAGAACCTTAAATATCACATGGCTTTTCTCTAGGATGAGAAACCCAAAGTAGAAATAAGTGGAAGAGCTAAATAAGTGACAGTGGGAAACAGGAAGACAGATTTTTTAGAGGGAGAGGGGATGTGGGTGGGGTAGAGGAGAGGGTGGGAAGGGGGAAGGGACCTAGAAAAGATGAAAATGCTGTGTTTACCAGTTCCTCTCTGGGCCTAGACTTAAATCTAACACAGTCATTTTTATCAAGCCCTCTTTCTGGATTTCACCAGGGAGCCATTGTGGCCGTGACAGGCGACGGCGTGAACGACTCCCCGGCGCTGAAGAAGGCTGACATTGGCATTGCCATGGGCATCACCGGCTCCGACGTCTCTAAGCAGGCCGCTGACATGATCCTGCTGGACGACAACTTTGCGTCCATTGTCACTGGCGTGGAGGAGGGTGAGGAGACAGGGCGCCAAGAGTTGGGACTTGACCCTCAGGCTTGGGGTGAGGTTGGTGGATATGACCCTCATCGCTTTTTCCCATTCATCCAACCTCCATGGTCCAGTACAGACCATAAAAAAAAAAAAAAAAAAAAA
The DNA here is from genome assembly GCA_004027205.1 of Ctenodactylus gundi. Taxonomy (NCBI): domain Eukaryota; kingdom Metazoa; phylum Chordata; class Mammalia; order Rodentia; family Ctenodactylidae; genus Ctenodactylus; species Ctenodactylus gundi. Next base: position 510,605 of record PVKB01000808.1, read on the forward strand.
ACACTGTAGATAAAATTTGCAGATTAGATTCAGCTGATATTTAGGACTTTTTTTTTTTGAGACAGGGTCTCGCTCTGTGATCCAGGCTGGTCCTGAATTCACTTCAGAGCCCAGGCTGGCCTTGGACTCTGGCAATCCTCCTGTCTCAGCCTCCTGAGTGCTGGGATTACAGGCATGCGCCACCACGCCCAGCTTATGTGGTGCTGGGGAATCGAACTCGGGTACTTAGCACTTGGCTTAAGTGTTCGCTTAAGCGCTTTAACCTCTGAGCTATTCCTCCAGCCCTAGGACCTTTTTTTTTTTATGTGATTGGAGGAAAACCCAGAATTGCTAGGGAGATTGGGACTTTGGTGTGACATACTGTCTTTTCTGTCCTCTCAGTGGGACTCAGGTATGTCCATAAATCTACAATCTTGAGCAAAGCCCCCTGGGTACCTGTTGCCTTAATGATGGTGACACATCAGAACTGTTGGAAACCGTCTGTGAGTTGACCACCTGAACCCAGCTAAGCACTATGTTTCTCAGAGTTCTAAAGACAGTGCCCATTGGTCCTCAAGAGTCTCCCCCCACCCCCAATACTGTATCCCAGGCTCCCTGTTTTCTGCCTGGAAGCTCCCTTACTGAAACAATCCACATAATAATAATGGTTACATTTGGCTGAAACCCAGTCTGATCTGAGCACATTGAATGAATATTCAATTCAATAAAGTCTTTTAAGCACTAACAGTGCATGAGAGGCACTGTACTAGCTGCTGAACCCACAACAGTTGGGGTTGGGGGAAAACATGAATTCCTACTCACTGCAACTGCATTTCCAATGAGGAGAGACAGACAATAAAATTAGCAAATTGTATATTATGTTAGGGGAAATGGAAAAAAATCAAAGCATGGAGTACAGGAAGGATTGCAATCCTTAAGAAAAGACTCTTCAAGCGTGCGATGCTGGAGGAATGATGGCCAGAGGGACAAGAGAGGTTCAAGGTCACAAGCTAGTTATGGCAGAAAATTCAAACCCAAGCATGTCTTGGGCCTAGGTTCTTTTCACTTCAGCCTTAATCTTGTAAAGACTAATACTGGCATTCTAGACAACTCAGGATTGGCCAGCACCAACTCTGCTAAAGTTTCAGCGATCAGATAACATTAACCATTTCAAGTCCGAGAGCAATGAGTACATCACCAGGGTTACCAGATTGTGGCTCTGATCAACAGCTGCACAATTTAAAAACAAAATTGGGATGGCCGAAGTCCCTACATTTCTTTGCAGAGGTCTCCCTGTCCGGGAACTACTGACGGTGGGAGGCATGTCCTATTGGTGCCTGATACAAAAAGGTGGTCTTTTGGTCTTTCTCTCCAGGCCGCCTGATCTTTGACAACCTGAAGAAGTCCATTGCATACACGCTGACCAGCAACATCCCTGAGATCACTCCCTTCCTGATGTTCATCATCCTAGGCATCCCCCTGCCCCTGGGCACCATCACCATCCTCTGCATTGACCTGGGCACAGACATGGTAAGGACCAGCTGGGAACCAGTTTTCAGAATTCCTGCAAGTTGGGAGTAGGGAAAAGCTTGTTAGGGAGAGAGTGAAGATGGAGTTACTTCTGGGTCTCCTTCCGAACTTTGGGACTCTGGCACTTCCACCTACCCCTCTCATCCTTTAGGTCCCTGCTATCTCCTTGGCTTACGAGTCTCCTGAAAGTGACATCATGAAGAGGCCCCCACGGAATTCAAAGACTGACAAGCTGGTGAACCACCGTCTCATTGGCATGGCCTATGGGCAGATTGGTGAGCCCGGAAGGGAGAGGGGAAGGCTCATCCTAGCCTGGCCATTTAAACTACCTTAGTTTGAAAGCTGGAGAAATACTTTCCGTAAACAGCATTCGGCGGTGGGAACCCAAAGTACCCAGCTGCCTTTGACTTACAGTCCAGTAAAGAGAAAGAAAATGTACATGAAAATGGTATCACCTTTCTCCATGTCAGATAACGAGTGTAGACTAACATACTACAGGAGCACAAAGCAACCAAGCTCACTATTTAGGAGGTTTTATAGAGGAAATAAGACTTGAACTTGGTACTGGAGGATAGGGCCCAGACTACCGAGTTATATACATGGCCAGGTGTGGAACCCAGCACAGAGAGGGCGTTCACATGCATAGTTAGAAAAGAGTAAATAAACCAGCTTGGTGATACCCTTAGTCTTGATAAGGAAATAATGGAAAACAAGGCTATAGATATTAGCAGCATTTATATTGGGTCCAACCTTGAGACATGTTTGGGGGTTATCAGAGGTCTTTGTTCTTGAGTCATCCGGTCAGCGGTGTGTTTCAGAGAACAGAGTGAGGGAGAAACAGGGAAGACATTGGGAACAAGAGAGGTCATCCGACATTAGGGGAGGAAACACGTAGAAAAAGCACAGGCAGGAGGCAGACCGCCGTGTAAATTTCATTTTCGCTAGTTAATAGCCCTATGCCCCTAATCAATGACTGAATCTTTTTTTGCATTTCAGTTTTCCCACTTCTGAAATAGAATAGTTCAGTATTGTGGGTTTGTCTAGAAAGTATCCCACAGTGAATAGCTCTGTAGTTAGTAGATAAACATTAACACAGCACCTGTTACTGTGATTCCAGGCACAGGGGACAGACTCTTGTCTCAGGGACAGGCAAAGGACAGATGGCAAAGGTGACGAGAGGCGAGGTAAAACCTGGTGAATGCCCAAATGCCCAAGGAAATGGAGAAGGTGGAGTCTAGATCTAAATAGGAAAGGGAATACATTGCATCCAAAATATCTTTTAGTTTTAAGATTCATGGATGGCTCTGGGTTAGAGTTTAGAAACAAATGTCAGAGCTTGAAGACAAGTCCCACAGAGACGAGGAATCAGATCGTTGATGGCAAGGTTCTTTAGTCCTGCCTACCACACACCAACCTACCGTAAACAGGTCCCAGCCTTCGCCCCTCCAGTAGTAGTCTGCCTTCTCTAAGCTAGGTTCCCCTGTCTTGCTCCTGTGTCACTCAGGGATGATCCAAGCTGTGGCGGGTTTCTTTACCTACTTTGTGGTCTTGGCTGAGAATGGCTTTGTGCCTGTGGATCTGCTGGACATCCGCTTGCTGTGGGATGATCATTTCTTGAATGACCTGGAAGACAGCTATGGACAGGAGTGGGTAAGTAGGAAGGGCAAGGTAGTAGACAGCCACCAGTAAGAGGAAGGACATGACAGGGAACAGTGACCTTAGCAAATTTTTGAAAGGTGGGAGAAAGGAGGCACCTGACAGAGCTGGCACCTCCTCTCCAGTCCTGAGTGTTCTAACATCGCCTGCCATCTCTAGCAAACTTGTCTTTGTTTCCAATGACCTCATTTCTGTCCCTAGTGGCTGGCTGTTGTATATCTCACCCGTGTGGACCCTGTGGCTCCCTGGGAGCTGGAGGTCATCTTTGTTACAGCAACTTTTCTGGCTGATTTCTGTTTTTCCAGATTGTAACCATGCCTTCCCCAAAAATGAATGTTGACTCTGCTTTTCACATCCCTCCATCCGTGAGAGTTTTAAACAATATGAGTTAAAAATATGAAAACTTATATTCTTCGTATTTGCTTTCCTCAATGTTCTAAACTTTTAAAATGTACAGGATGCTTCTCTGTGGTAATCTTTCCTGACAGGCTCAAAATGAAGCCCTCTCACCATTAATGTGTTCAGAAATTTTAGTAAGCACACTTTTTCATAACTGTGAACACTCCTGTCCCAATTTCTAAAATAGTGAGGCATGTGACACCAATTATCCCTAGAATTATAGTGTTATAGCCTGTTATCTTCATCCACTCTATAAATGAGAAAACTGAGTCTAGCGAGGTTTAATGATTTGTTCAGAGTCCTGCAGGCATCCCTAGAAGAGCTGGGTTAGAATTCTGCCGCTGGTTCCTGTCCAGCCTTTTCCCACTTCACCATGGCAGCTGCAAAGTCAGCTGATTGCAGGTTTCTCAAGATTATGCTCAGACTTGAGTTGTTGGAAACGTACTTCTTAGACACATGTGGTTTCTACCAGCCTCAGGAGGTCATCAGATGTCAGTGTTTCCAGCTATCAGCACTGCAGCAGAAGCCAATGATGCCCCAAATCCCACCATTGCGACTCTACCAATAGCTCCTCAAGCCACTGGCAGCTTTATCCTCGGAAGCCTCCTCAGTGCTGCCAAGACGCAGTGTCACATGAACTTATTCATGATAAATTGAAGATAATTAAAAGTAGTTTGATGTAACAAGTTAAGGCTTCCCCTTGTACACTGAAGACGACATAAGGTCATATAATAAATGAGTTGAGAACAGTTGTCCTGAGAAATTAACTTCATCCATGCAGGGTCCACCCGTGTCTCTTCTAGAAATGAAGCTCTCAGATCATCTAATGTAGAGCTTCCTACCCAAGACTTACTGCTAGAAGCAGCAATAGCGCCTTCCCTTCTAAATATCTTTCATGATTATTCCCACTGATCATAACTCACTTATTTGTTCAGCCAGTATTTATTGATCTCTTATTGTCCCAGGCCTTGAGAATGTTAGAGGATGAATATGATTAAGTTATTGCTTTAATGGAGTTTATTTTTAGTTAATAGAGGATCAGAGGGGAGACACACATATAAGGCTAAGTTTTTTGGGAAACTCACAGTGAGCTTAGCTTGGAGATATCATGTGAAGTGTGAGAAATGAGATTCTGAGTGAGACAGATAAAAATGGAGAGAAGAATAGTTCTTGACATCAAGATTATGTAGAAGTTGTAGATGGTGGAAATAGAATATCTAAAGCTCAACTGCAGGAACAAGCGGCCCAACTGGGGAGTAGGGCTCGATAGGATTAGGGGGCAGGGAGATAGAAACTATATGAGAAGATGGTATTGGAAGGATTGTCACCTTGAATATTGAGGTCCTAAAACAAAAATATACCCTGGGCAGAATAGTACAGGCCAGTCACCCCAGCACATGGTGGGGAACAAGTCAGGAGAACTAAAAGTTAACTTCCAGCCCAACACAGGGAAACTTAGTAACTTAGCAAGAACCTGTCTCAAGAAGAAATAAATGACCAAAAGGCCCAGAAACGTAGCACAGTGTGAAGGCCCTGGGTTCGATTCTCAGTACTGCAATAAATGAATGAATGAATGAATGATTAAGAATAGTAGCAGAACAGAAGAACAGCACAAGCAAAGGTAAGATCTTCCAAAAAAAAAAATGGTGATCAGGGAAACCGGTAGAAGTAGCCAACCGCGGAGACGCGTAGTGGTATATGACCTGATGTATGTGAATTTGCTGACCAGTCTAAGTTCAGCGCTTGGCTCATCGTTTTTCAGCCTCATTTAAGGCTACTTCTTTTCAAGTATAACTGTGACCATATCCCTTGTGGCTGGGCACGTAATATCTCATTACTGTGCAGTCCTGCGTGTTTTCAGATTTCTTCTTTGACCTATGAGTTAATTATAAACATGCTCTATTACTTCTTTAGCATAAGCTTTTTTTTCTCCAGTCAAATTTAGATCCGCCTCCTCGGGGCTCCTTCAGCCCTGTGATCTCTCTTGTAACTTATCTTTTGTGCCGACATAGCTAGCATTTTTCTCTCCCACCAGGCTGTAAGTTCTTTATGTCTGAAATATGAATGAAAGAACCCAGGAGCGAGTGAGTGATGTCACCTGTCTATGACTCCTGTGGGCATTCCTTTCCCCACTGTGTGCACACTGCCCTCGACCGTGTTCCTTTCTGACCCATGACCTCTGACCCTGCCTTCTGCTCAAAATCCACCTTCTTCTCCTGTACCGGGCTCATTAAGTCAGTAAAGATCTGCTAGCCACACTGCATGCCGTTCACTGACCCAAGCAGGGCGAGGGCCCCAAGACACGCGAAGCCTGGCTCTTGGGGAGCTGTCCCTCAGGTAAGAGACGCCCGAGATCACGACGTGAACAGTGCTAAGGCCAAGATATGTGTGAAGAGCTTGGGTATCTAGACAAGAAGGACCTAATTCAGCTTAGGGGGCCTCCTGGGATGTATCTGAACCCCTTCTGACACTGACGCCAGCTTTCTGTCCACCCTCCCCAGACCTTCCAGCAGCGGAAGGTGGTGGAGTTCACGTGCCAGACGGCCTTCTTCGTCAGCATCGTGGTGGTGCAGTGGGCGGACCTCATCATCTGCAAGACCCGCCACAACTCCGTCTTCCAGCAGGGCATGAAGTGAGCGCCCACCCACAGCCCCAGCACTGTTCCAGCCCCCACAGAGACCGCTGTCCCCCTGCCTTTTCCTGCATCACGGTTACGTTTCTTGCCAGGAACAAGGTGCTACTGTTCGGGCTCCTGGAGGAGACACTGCTAGCAGCCTTTCTGTCCTACACCCCAGGCATGGACGTGGCCCTGCGAATGTACCCGCTCAAGTGAGTAAGGGCGGGGACGCAGGCAGGGGAGTCTCTGGGCACAGGAGACGGGTAGAAGTGGGTGTGTGAACAGGACAGTCACCTGCTGGGTAACTGGATACACGGAGCTGCATTCAGGGACTTGTGCTCCAGTGTACGGAGCTCACGTAGGGAGGTCGGAGAGACTGTTGAGTGACCACAAGTCACCAGACACGCACGTTTAGCAGACTGATCAGTGTTTAAGCAAGTGGAATCTTTTATTTTTTTTATGGTGACAGGTGGTGCAGTTGTGCCAGGGTACTTAACGTTTTGAAGCTGGAGTAATGTTAGTAGCCGAATGAAGCCGGGCGTGGTGCTGGCCTGTAATCCCAGCACTCTGGGAGGCTGAGGCAGAAGGATCACAAACTCAAGCTGCAAGACTCGGTCCAAAATTTAAAAAATGAGAAAGGGCTCGGATGTAGCTCAGCACCAAGGCTCAATATTCAGTCCCCAATGACATACAGAACAAAACACCTTAATCTATGCTTAGCTAATTCTGTTGTATTTATGCAAACATTTTGATACACACGCACACATATACACACACATATATGGGGTTAAAGCAGGGTTTTGTCCTATAGTCAGCCTGGTCCTGAACTTACTATGTAGCCCAGGCTGGCCTCGAGTTTACGGCAATCTTCCTGCCTGAGCCTGCTGAGTGCTGGGATGAAATACATTTCTTTAAATCTCGGGGGAAGTACCGCTCACCCCCACCCGACTCGCGCTCCTTGCACTGGTAGCCTCTGGTACTGAGGGCGTCGTCTTCCCACTCACTTTCCACGTCTCCACGCCTTATTCCTCTTTCCGTCCCTTGCAGCGGTTCACACGATGCTTTACACGATGCAAGCGCTCTATCATTTTCTATAGGAGACATTAGTACCCACCTTAAATACTGACAATGCCTAGTTTGACTCTCAGCTCTACTGTGTACTATTGTGTGACCTTGGGGAAGTATGCAACCATTCTGAGCTTCTGTTTCCTCTGTAAAGTCTCAGTAATACACGATAGGGCTGGAGATGTAGCTCTGTGGTAGAAACATGCCTAGCATTTGTGAAGTACTGGGCTTGGTCCTCAGCATCACAAAAGACACACACATGCACCTGGGAGAGTGCTGGAAATCATACAGAGAAGTGAGCATGCTTGGGTCATGGTGGGTACGTTGTTCATCATAGCTTTATTCTTGCGGCTGTTAATGACAACCCAGAAGTACCAACAAATGGAGGTGACCATCACCTGTATATTCTTTCGTATGGACTTTGCACCTCAGGTGGTGGTTCTTCCCTTTGTGCATGCATTCACCCTCTTCTCTCTGATCTCCCTTAACACTTGGCTATAAAGACCATCATGTAAATATTTTTATTTCCCTAGTGTCTAACACAGAGTAGCCATGACTGTTGTTCAGTAATGGGTTATATTTGTGATGAGCATGTGTAGAGAATGAACCATGGCCTAAGCCTGCACTGTTCAATATGGCAGCCAATATCCTGATGGGAGTATTGAACTCTTGGACTATGGCTCCTGAGCTGAGAAACTACATTGGTAATTTTAACGTTAATTCATTTAAAGTTAAAAACTGAGACAGAATTTCTCTTTGTCTACTAAATATGAGCTTATCATTTTGGTTGGGCTACATTTCCTGTTAGTGGTTGAAAAATTAGTATCTGAACTGAGACATTCCATCTGGTAGGGTAATATACCCATTGGATTTCCAAGACTTAAGGGGACAAGAAGAATAAACTATCTCATTAGTGATGTTTATATTGATTACACACATGATAATTATTCAAGTGATCATGATTTTGGATGTATTGAGTTAGATAAAATCACTAAAATAATTTCACCACTTATTTTCATGTAGCTGTTAGACATTTTTAAGCTTCGAGCATGTTTTCCTAGGGGGCAGTGCCACTGGTTTAGGCTATGGCTTCTCTGTTACCCAAGGAAACCACTGTGGTCCTGATTCGTTCCCTCCCCAGAGTCCATCTTTCTGGTCACCAATTATAGAAGGAGCTCAGGTAGAAAGGAATGTCTCCTGTGTTTGCAATATGGAAACTCCCCCATTTTTGCATTATCTCACGGTTGCCGTCTGAGTACTGTCTCAGACAGACCCATCCTGTGCTGTGGTGTAGGGCACTGTTCTGCTGAGGGTGTGCAGAGGGTAAAGGGAGGCTCCCTCAGCAGCTCCCGGAAGGCAGCGAATGAGCTCCACAAACACGGCCTGTGCTTCCGGATATTATTGTTGGCCTTGGCTGTTCCTCTTCCGTCTGCCTTTGATCCCTCACTCCCAAGGCTCCAACCTCCTCAAAGGGGTGAGGTATCTCACCTCACCGTCTCCAGGACAAGCCACCGTCTCAGGCATAAAGTGAACGTATAAATGCAACACCCAACTCCTGGGCACTGTTTTCTATGCCTGCCCTCCTGTCTCTTTACCATGACCTGCAGTGACCATTTCTCTCTCTCTACAGGATAACCTGGTGGGTCTGTGCCATGCCCTATGGCATTGTCATCTTTGCCTATGATGAAATCAGAAAATTCACCATCCGCAATCAATCTGGTGGTAAGATCCGCTGGGCCGTGTTTCAATGGGTCACTGGCCCCTGTCAGGCTCTCCTGCCCTGCCTGGTTTTTTCAGGCCCACTAATTTCACCCATATCTCCCTTTCCTCCCTTACTGCGCCAGGGCGCCAGCCCTCTCCTCCACAGCTCCACCACCCTGTTCCTTCCAGTGGCTCCAGACCACGGGTCTCCAACCTCCTCCTCCTCCCTTCTGCCAGGATCCCTTGGGTGCCTCCCCTGCTGCCTCCTCCCCACTCATTCTAGTCTCTTCTTCACAGGCTGGCTGGAGAGGGAGACGTACTACTAAAATCAACAGAAGATGGGCTTCACATGACAGAGGGTGTCACCAGAGCAGGGACTATGAGTTTGACACAACATCTGAGAAAGCATATGTGTTGGGGGAAGAGGCTCCAGATGAATTGCCTTGGATGAGGCCATTGTGGGGCTACACTAGAACATCACGGGGAGGAGATGGGTGATGCCCAGCCTGCATCGCGGTGGAGCCCAGGAAACAGGGCAAGACGCAATTAAATCCAGTAGCTAGCTTGGAGAGCAAACGTTTGCACCAGCTCTCATTTGACCGATGTGTCACATCCAGTTTTTGGGGGAAGCAGAATCCCGACCTCTTCATGGTAACTAGATAAAGGAACCCCTTTAGGGGACCCGAGGCTGGGAGGGGATCAAAATCAAGCACCCGTAACCCCATCTTATTCCCTGATCCCCAAGAAGACAAGGGACAAATGACTGTCGCCAAAGCCCAGTTAGGACCAGAGAATGGAAGCGGGTGAAAGAGGAGCAGCTGAGCAACATCCAGTGAAGGCCACAGCACCCACACCTGCACCCACACCAGGCTCGTGAGGCCGACATTCCCCTCCACCCCCAGGCCTCATCTGGGTAAGGCTATCGTGCTAGCAGAGGCCTGGCCTCACCAGTGAAGTACCTGAGGTCCAGAGAGGTTAGGTGACTTGGGAACAGACATCTGGTGAGGGACTTTTCTTCCCTGACGCCGACTGGTGCTCCTGCCCTCTGACCCTGTTGTGAGTAGCTCAACTCCATATGGTCCCTCAGCCTGTCCTCGCTGGTGGGGCCTTGAAACAGACGCTCCATACATGTCAGGCAAGTGCTCCGCACCTGAGCTTCGCGCCCCGCTCTGCTGCTGTGGTCTCGGGTGAGTAAGAAGTGTCAGGGAGCCTGTCACTTTCCCACCTCCCCTCCCCCTTTCACCCTTATGCTTGTTTGTGTCAGGTCTGGGAGCCCCCCACTCTGCCCCGGGGCAGAGTTCATCCTCCGGCATCTTTCAGGGTAGAGGTGGGGTCTGTCCAGAAGTATGCAGAATGGGAAAAGCACTCAGGAAAGCAGGGTTCGGGGAGGTGAGATGGCCAACTATCACCAGAAACAAACCAGTTATTAAGTAACTGCACGGTGTGCTTGGTGCCAACAAGTTCACACAGATGGATTCCTACCATTCCACTCCGTTTTGGCCAAGGTCTGCCTGAAATCAGAACTCATGCCCTTAACGTCTTTTCAGACCAGGTTTACGGTGAGGCCTGGGCCAAACCCAAATCCAGAAAACAGGATAGTAGTGGAGGAAAGGCTCTGGCCTAGTCCGAGGGATGACAGTGGACTAGCAGAGAAGGTCGCCCACCATAAGGTAGAGATGACTTTCGTCTCCTACCCAGGTCCCTCCTTGGAGGTCTCCCTCCTTTTTCTCTTTCCCAGCAAAGGTCTCCTGGGGACAGGCCTCTATTAGTCTGGGGTCCCTCCCCAGTTGCTGACCAGGCCGAACCAGACGCTTGCTGGAAGATGGAGGGGCTGGGAGGTATGCAGTGAGGTGGGGAGGGGGTGTTCAGAGGGGCCAACTCCTCAGGTTTCAGCAGCAGGAGCTCTGGGTGTCTGGTGGGTTAAAAATATAGAGGCCCCAACTCAGGGTCATTCGATACCAGTGGCTGAGGCGCGTTAAGTCCCAGGGCCTGAAGGCAGGGGCCTAGAGGGAAGGGGACCAAGCAGAAAGTAGAAAGCAAAGCCTCGGAGAGAGGAGGGGGTTGGGGCGCAGGAGTCGGAAAGGGGAAAGGTGGCATTGGAGCCAGAGTGAGCCACAGCTGCAGGAGAGGACAAGACGGAACAGGCCAGGGTCGCCATGTGGTCCCACCCCACACCCTTTGGGGTTCCAAAGATCTGACTCATGGTGGAGCGAGTCTGATGTAGGGTCTCTGTTCAAAGGCTTGCCCCTGCCCCAGAATGCTGCAGAAGCGAGAAACCCCAGGTGGCCGTTGTCTAGGTCATTATTCTGGGTGGGCCTGTCCACTGCTGCTGGTCATCTTGGCGCTGGCTATGGGCTGTGGCTCGTGAGTTGCTCTCTTAGAAGAGCGCGCGATGGGATCCCGAAGTCTCCTCAGCACTGACGTGCTGTGCTTGGGCCAGGTCCGGCCTCCTGCTACGGTGACAGCTGTCTCCTTTGGACCCGCTCCTGCTAGGCTCTTGAGATTTTCTGCAGCCTTCCTTACCCAGTTGTGTAAGGTCTGCCCCTTGGGAGGATGAAGACATTATTCTGCCAGCATCATTCCATGCCCCTGGATGAATGCAATATAAACACTGTCCCTCCAGAATGGAGAAACCTTAGGATCTGTCTTCGTAGTTTCCCTCAGCTTTATTGTGTGTAGTAAAGCCTTGCAAAGCCATGTAAAGAGTCCTTCCTGGATGCCCAGAGCTAAACTCATGTGCTCTTGTCGCCTACAAGCTGGGAGCCAGCAGTGACCGCCCTTAACCCCTGGGTCAGCTTTGGGGCTCAGGTGCATGGAATTGCCCAGCCCCTTTGGTTCAGGGCACAGGGTCTAGCCCTTCGTGTTCTCCTTGTATTCATTACCTGCCCCGTGTTTATACCTGAAATTCCTTGTCTTGTCAAAGACGTAGGAATAAATAGTAGCTATTAGCTGTCTTTGGAATCATGCAGTCTGGGGAACCCTCCCTTCCCACGTTGCCCTAGAAAACTGAGTCCCTTAGGATCAGAGCAGACAGGGCTCACAGGAGGTGACAGCCAGCTGACATTCCTCTCCTCAAAGTGGGCCTTCTGAGCAGAGAAACCCCAAATCCACATCCCTGCAGGACGGAATCTGGCCAGCCCCATCGTCCTTCACTGCATTCCTGGGCTAGGAGCATTGAGTGGTGCAAAGGAAACTGGCTGGAGCTGCGCCAGGTCGCCAGTCTTGGACTCAGCTCCATCTTTTATCCAGGGAATGATCTCATCCTTGGTCCTGGTTCTTTAAAGGGAACTGCAGGGGGGTCTCTTTCCTGCCACCTAGACTCTTACAGGCCCCCTCCAACTCCTACTCGGGATCAAAGAAACAGATCTCACTATAGAGGATTCCCAGATTTTAAAATGGAGAGGCAGTATCACATTTGCCTCAGTTTTGCATTATCGAGTGAATTTTGGCTCAGCCCCAGAATCCTACCTCCTTTCCACCTGCCTTTCCTCTAAGCGCTCGCGGCCTGTCTACCCCAGGAGATCCCCAGTCCCCCACCAGCTCCCCTCCCCCAGCTCCAGCTTCACTTACCTCCGACTCGTCTGGTCTTATTTTTAGATCGCACGTCTCCCTTTTCCTTTCTTAATATGGCGATGAGCTCCTGGGCCAGCATGGGGACAGGGGCCGAGGAGCCCTGGACTTCAGCGGAGGGGGAGGGGGAAGAAACCTCTGGGAGCTTGGGGAATAGGTAGATGAGGCGGAGGATTCCGGCCTCGTGGAGCTGTCCTGGCTTCAGAAGGTTTTCCGTCTCTCCTGCCAACCACAGAGACATATTTAGACAGGACCAGGTGGGGACCAAAGGGTGCCAACTTCAGGGGGCAGCTCCGGTTCCCTGTCCACCCCCTGCTCCTATTCCTCCTCCTGACCCTCTTTCCCTTGGCCCTGTCGGCAGTTCCTCCGGGACCCAGCAGGGCACTCTGTCCACTGCTCTGGGCCACTCCCCACCCCACCCCCAGTTGGGGCCCCCAACTCAGGATTCGGTCCCCAGAGCCCCCACCCTACCCCAGCTAGCCACCTCTGGACCGGGAGAGCCGGCCCGGATCCCACTACCTCCATGAGCGCTGCAGACAGGATGGGGGCCAGAGCGGTGCCGGGGCTGCGGCTGGCACTGCTGCTCCTGCTGGTGCTAGGGACTCCCAGGTCGTGGGTCCAGGGGGAGGAAGGGCTTGACTTCCCTGAGTATGATGGGGTGGACCGTGTGGTCAATGTCAATGCAAAGAACTACAAGAACGTGTTCAAGAAGTATGAGGTGCTCGCACTCCTCTACCATGAGCCCCCCGAGGACGACAAGGCCTCACAAAGACAATTTGAGATGGAGGAGTTAATCCTGGAGGTGAGTGGGGGGGCTGTCGGCCTGGAAAGCATGCTGTGTGCGTTCAGCCCTCGCTGGGAGCACTGCCGAAGCCTCAGGCCGAGCTCTGAGGGTGGGATCTGAGGGTGAGGGCGGCGTGACAGGGCTTCTGCTTGAGCGAGAGGACATGATTGGCCTGTGGCCTTAACCAAAGGATAGATTCGGGAACCCGGCAGTATTAGAGTTTGGTAACTGTAGAGGGGGTGCAGACGGGATCGCCCCTGCATGCTGTAGGAGCCTGGTGAGGGAGGGGGTAGCTAGGGAGGAGGGTAGAGACGGGAGAGGCAGGTAGGGGTCAGGGAAGAGCTGCCCTGCAGTATGGTATATTGCACCCCAACCCCCCATGTGCTCTCCTAGCCAAAATGTCCCTCTGCCATGCCTTAGAGACTGCACTGCAAGGGAATTCAAACTGAGCTTAAATTTAAGTGTTACTGATGTGGGGACCGAAGGGTGTCACCTAATGCTAAATATCTCCTGTGAGACCACCATGCCTTTGGTCTCCTGGACCCTCTCCCTCTCCTTCCTAATTCCCCATCAGTTCCTGTTGGATCAAGCTGGGTGCCTTAGTTGGAATCCTAATGGCTGCAAAGGCTTCTGAAAGGCCTTTCCCAGGGCCCAAACCAGGGGTGGGGTGGGGGTGAGGTCTTTTCAGAGCGGGGATGGGCTTGGGTTTCCTCATCTGGGCTTCCTCAGTTCCTTCTGAGGCTTGATGGTCCCCAGTTGGATAGTTCGGAGCTCAAAGCATTTCGGGTGGAGACACCAGGGCCACAGACTCTCCTTTCTGCGTGGCCCTCCCTGCTGAACGCTGAAACCCACATCTGATTAATGAGCAAGTATTTTTATCCTGAGTGCTCGGTATTCTTGGCCATCCACCTGCCATTTGCCTCCCTTCTCTGTTCCCCTAAGAACCACGGAGCCTGAGGATCGGGTAGGGTGAGCTGGAGGCTGTGCCCACAGCCAAGTAGAGTGCTGAGCTCGGAAGCTTACGGGTGGGACCCCACAGCGTAAGGACTAGCTGCAGTAGAGTGCCAAGCAGAGACGTTTAGTCTTGGCTAGTGACCTCTACTCATTCCTCTCAGCTTTCCGGCTTTCCCCACTCCTCAGCAGCGAGACCAGACCCTTCACCCTCAGCACCTGCAATTCTCGTGCTAGGAGTCATTCACACAGACCCCAGCCATTCTAACATCACCCCCTCCCCTGCCAGCTTGGCCTTGAGTAGGGTGAAGGGCAGGGGTTCGGGAGAGAAGGCCTCTCCGTCACTCTGAAGCCCGCTCAGGCACTGGGGCGTACAAACTCAGGGCCGCAGTGTTCAATGTAATGACCCCACTGCAGGGCTGGGGTGATAGCTCAGGGCCTCAGCGTGTGTCTGCCGCACATGAGGTCTTGGGTTCAGTCTCCAGTACCACAGAACAACAACAAAAAACCCAGGCAACTATTATTATGCAAAATATTCGTGAACTTAAAGGTGAACCAAAGACACAAAAGGTGATGTTGTGAGGAATGTGGGGATATTCTGGATCTTAGCATAGGCTCAAGGTCAACTCCAGGCTTCCTGCACCTCAGATGACCCAACCTGAAGGCCTGAGGTGGCCAGAAGCACTGATACAAATCTCAGGGGTGGGAAACTGAGCTAGTAAGTGGTGATATGAGTGCCACTGTGAGTCAGACACAGGAGATTCAGTATGTCAGATATCGCATGGCTTCTCTGATTTGGGAAACCCAGAACACAGGTGTTCTGTGGAACCACATGGGTGTGAAGGTGGGAGTTGTGGGGGGAGGGGGAGGGAAAGGAATCGTAATATTGATGTGATATGTATGTGCACAAAATACTCAAGTTCATTGTCAATATCATGTATTGCACATATGTATTTATGTTAATTAAAATGGTGGGGGAAAAAGAATTTCAGGGGCGAATTCTAACCCTAACCCATCCCATCCCTCCAGCTAGCAGCCCAAGTCCTAGAAGACAAGGGTGTTGGCTTCGGGCTGGTGGACTCTGAGAAGGATGCAGCTGTAGCCAAGAAACTAGGTAAGGGAGGGGAGGGGCCACAGGGAGCGGGGCGGGGCCAGGTTGGAGAGGCCCAGGGCCCAGGACTGGGGCCAGCCTTGGGATCTGAAGGGCTCAGACCTTTTACGCCACGTGCGATCTGATAAAAGGGAGGAAAATACTGAGACTGCAAGGTCATGGCTGGGACTTCCAATCTCTCCTTTACTTCTTGTGAAGGCCCATGCCAAAATCTCCGCCCTAAAGGAAGGTGCAGGGGCCTTATTCATACTTACCTAAAACATATGACTTGGTGTTGGAGGAAAAGGGAGGCAGGGGGTGAAGATGGGGGAGGTTCTCGCAATCGCCTGTCTCAGACTCTTCCCCCTCCCGGGCCTTGGCTGGGTGTCAGAGCACTGCCACCAGGGGGCAGCACAGGCTGGAGACGGGACTCCGGATGTGGATGGGGGAAGGGTAGTTAGTAATAATGAAGTCATCTGGTCAGCAATAGCAGAGTTAAAGGGCAGGACTGAAAATCAGCTACCAGAATTCTCAGAGGAGATAGCAGAGATGTTTCTGTGAGAAAGGAAGCAATTGCTGGAATAAATATCTCCCTGTTTTCTCCCCACAAACACAAGCTGATCCGCTCCCCACCCCCTAACCATCTTCCCTCCTGGAGATATCTGCTAGCAGGCCAGCCTCTGGACCAAATCCAGGGGCGTGGACATGAGGGGGCAGGGGGCAGGACAGCTGAGGCAGGCAGGGCAGGGAAAGGGGGGTGGGGGCAGGGCTGGAGTCCAGTGGGATTGTGGAGAGGGATTTGGACTCCTGGGTCTATGAGAAGTTAGGGGGTCACGACTTACCTCTCACTCCCTAGGACTGACGGAAGAGGACAGCATTTATGTGTTCAAGGGGGATGAAGTCATTGAGTATGATGGCGAGTTTTCTGCTGACACCCTGGTGGAGTTTTTGCTTGATGTAAAGATTCCCGGGAACCTTGTGGCCTTTTAAGTCCCTCCTGATCTCAGCTTTCCTCCCCCTATACACAACCCACACACAACATACTACACACACAAATACGTCACATAGCCACCACAAACATATGCACCACGTATGCGTCACAGTCC
This sequence comes from Ctenodactylus gundi, assembly GCA_004027205.1. Classification (NCBI taxonomy): domain Eukaryota; kingdom Metazoa; phylum Chordata; class Mammalia; order Rodentia; family Ctenodactylidae; genus Ctenodactylus; species Ctenodactylus gundi. Next base: position 527,053 of record PVKB01000808.1, read on the forward strand.
CCACCACACACACCACACCTACATGTATCACCGCCCACCACGAACATATACACTACACACACATATCACACACACGACCCACCCTAGACTCACAAACCAGAAACACAGCACTCATAACACGTACATCCATACAGCACACACACTGGACCGACAACACAAACATCGCACACACCGCACCGGCCACCTCCACACACGCTCGTGCTCCTGCCCGCACGCTGCGAGCATCGGGCCTTGCGTGGAGACCAGTTCCCTGCCAGGTCTCTCCTCTCCCTCGATCCCGCTCCCTTTGGGTTCTACCAGCTCCGACAGAAACTCTTCCCCTGCCACCTGCCTGCTCTTTCAGGTCCTAGAAGACCCCGTAGAGCTGATCGAAGGTGAGCGGGAGCTGCAGGCATTTGAGAATATTGAGGACGAGATCAAACTCATCGGCTACTTTAAGAGCAAAGACTCAGAGCGTGGGTAACCCTCAGGGCCCGGCGCGCCCTCACCTGCCTCCCGCCTCCCTGGCTGCTGGGCACGGTTGCTTCCTCACTCCTCGCCCCTCTTCCTCCTCCTGCGTCATCTGCTTCGATCTCCCTTCGGGGGGTGTGGTCCCCCGACATTCCCCCCCTGCAGCCCTGGGGACGAACCCCGCCCACTGCATAAGAACGGGGACAGGCAGGCGCTCACCCTGGATTGCTCTGCTCTCCCCCCTCAGATTACAAAGCCTATGAGGACGCAGCCGAGGAATTCCATCCCTACATCCCCTTCTTCGCCACCTTCGACAGCAAGGTCCTCTCCCCGTGGGCCTACTGGGGTCTTCCTCTTCCCAGGCGGTCCCCCAGCTCCCCTCCCAGTGGAGCCTCGGCCCATCGTACACCCCCACGCCTTCTGCCCTATAGATTTGCGACCTGAAGAAGGGCTTCACCCACCCCTTTCCTGTAGAACTGAAGCCCAGACCAGTTAAGGCCCTCACCCAGCATCACAGGGGCAGTGGCCGGGACCCGGGTTTTGTGACTCCCACCACGTACTCCCCCCACAATGCTCCTTCTGCTCCCCTCCCACCCCCAGGTGGCAAAGAAGCTGACCCTGAAGCTCAATGAGATTGATTTCTACGAGGCCTTCATGGATGAGCCCGTGACCATCCCAGACAAGCCCAACAGCGAGGAGGAGATTGTCAACTTTGTGGAGGAGCACAGAAGGTGGGGACTGGTGCCCTCTGAATGGGGGGGGGGGGCCTCCTCCTGGGCTACAACCCCTGCCCGTGAGATGGGCTGGGAGCCTCAGCTGACTGGGAAGTTGGTCTCCTCTAGAGCTGAGCCGGCTTCCAGGTACCCGCGCTCACAGACGCGCAGTCATTTTGCACCCCCCAATACTTGGCCCTACCTCCTACCCGGAGAAGGTCCTCTGTAAATGTGTGTAGCTCACTGTGGTATTGATTGTGACTTAATTATCTCTGATAACACATGAGCTCGAATGCCTGTGGTCAGCCAAGGCCCGCAAAGGTACCCCCGTCTCTGTTGTTATATTTCATCCTTTTAACGACCTCAGCGACACAGGTTCCACAGTGGGCATCAGAACTGGAACTTTAGCCCTGATGTGTCCCACGGCCTCTCGCATACATCACCCCACAGCGGTGGCTCCTCGTGGAGGGGAAGAGAGTGGAACGTGGGGAAAGATCTTACCCTCCAGGAGATACTTAGTAGCTTTGCAGACGATTTTGGTTGCTGTTAGTCTGCATGGCTAGAAGCCAGAGGTGCTGCTAACTACGGCAGTGCGCAGAACAGCTCTGCACAACAGAAGATTATCCAGCCCCCAATGCCAGGGTCGGGAGGCCCTGCCCTATACTCACACAGGCTTCTCTTTCTTTACAGTCCTCCACAACGGGAGATACCCACTCATCAGTGTAAATACTACTTACTCTCTCTCACTAGATCATGCCCCCTTCATCGGGGCAGGAACGTATTTGCCTGGTTCAACGCTACCGAGTATCTGGCTCAGTGCTGAGACATAGCAGGCCCTCCATTTTACTGAATGAGTGACTACGCTCACGTCCGCTTCCTACCTTTCCCCCCAATTCTCTCCTCCCTTGCCACCCCCCTCCCTCTACTTTAACCATGCGATGGTCTGGGCCCAGTGCCCAGAGCTTAGGCTTTTGCCAGATGGCTTTGTTCTGGGCTACAAGCTGTCTGTGCCCTGGGCCTGACCCAGAGGCCAGCCTGCTCTGGGGACCCTCTGGCGGGAGATGTCCTTCTCACCCACTGAGTAGGGATCCTCTGCCTGTCCCTTTCAGATCAACCCTCAGAAAACTGAAACCTGAGAGTATGTATGAGACCTGGGTGAGTGCATCTGGCCTGGCTGGGCCCTTGGGAAGGAGGGGTGGCGGAAGACCCGTGTCCCAGAAACAGCCCACCCTTCTGTTCCTCCCGCCTGTCTGTAGAAAGGGCAGTGCATCAGCAAAGGGGAAAGTTGTGTGTTGTAAAGGATACGTCAAGAGACAGGCATAAACAGCTGAAGGTGACGGGGCAGAGCTCCAGGCTCTGGGGTAAAGGGATCGCCAGAGGAGGCGTGGAGCCTCTGGAGTCACGTGGGACAGGGTCTCCGCCACAGACTTACTGGTCCAGAAGCTGGCTTTCTGTGCTCGAGGGCCAAGGAGCGTCTTGGGTCTGTCAGGAGTGCCAGCTCTGGGGGGAGCAGTCAGGTCTCCTCCCCAAGCCCCGCTCTCCTGTCGTCCCCACAGGAGGACGATCTGGACGGCATCCACATCGTGGCCTTTGCCGAGGAAGCCGATCCTGGTAAGACAGGAGTGCTGATTGGCCCGAGGAAAGGCAGGGGTGGTGGTGTGTTTGTTGCGGCATAGACCTCACGTGGGAGGCTTTGCTGGGAGTTTGCAAGCAGCCTGGGGCTAGACGTGTAGAGCTGTGAGAGGCAGGGAAGAGCCAGTCCCTTTGCTCCCTGTCCCAGTTCACACCTCTCACCTCTGTTCCCCTCAAGATGGCTACGAGTTCTTGGAGACTCTCAAGGCTGTGGCTCAAGATAACACTGACAACCCTGATCTTAGCATCATCTGGATCGACCCTGATGACTTCCCCCTGGTAAGAGGCCTTGCCAGGTACTGCTGTCCTCACGTAGGACCTTGGACTGTGGCGCCTTCTGAGTAGGGGGGCATGGTTTCAGAATGCCTGCCCACGCCTCCTAGCAGTGGGACTTTGAGAGGTTTTCCTCTTACATGCTCAAGGGCACTGTGGATATGGAGGGTGTCCTGAGAAAAGGGATGGGAAGTGGGAAGGGAATTGCAGGGGACAGAGGCTGGCTGGGTAGCTCATGTGCCAAGCCTGACTGCCACACGCTCAGTCATAGAATCCTAGCAGAGATTCCATGTCTCAGAGGATGGTTTGGCTCTTAGCTGACTCCCCAACACCTAGCACTCATTGTTGAATAACTGAACGAAGAGAAATTGGAGAAATATTAGTGGCTACCAAGTATGTCTACTTTAGCCTACAGGTGTAGGAATTGAGGGCCAGTGTGAAGGGATTTCCTTAAACTCATGCGGTCTGTTGTTGCAGACCCAGGGTTAGAACAGGAGTGGCCAGCTGAGCCTTTTGACTCTCTCCCCATGGGATTTCTTCCTTTTCGCGACTTATTTCTACTCACTACCTTCAGGCCTCACTGCTGGACCCCATGCTACCCCTCTTTTTGTCCCGGGTCTGAGCCTTCCACTTACCCTCCTGCACCTGTGAATTCCCGAACTCCATTAAGTTGCCATATTTGAATCTCTCTACAGCTGGTCCCATACTGGGAGAAGACATTTGACATCGACTTGTCAGCCCCGCAAATAGGAGTCGTCAATGTGACTGACGTGAGTTCACCCCCCTCTGGACCCCCACTCTGCTTCTCCTCCCTTCTGCTAAGTAGGAACTAGAGCAGACATGACCAGTCTAATGGCTGGATGCAGGCCGATAATCCTAAACTGAGCTTGCTCCATCCCGTCCACTGTAGTCAGTCACTCCTCCTTCCCAGGCCAGTCCAGTTCCTTCTTCCCCTGTGAAGTCTTTCATTTGGAAGCATTCCTTCCCTCCATGGCACTCAGAGCTCGTCTGACATGACGAACAGAACTTTCCCATCAAAACTGCTGAGTTGAATAAATCACAGTCTTTGCTTTCATAGAATTATAGAATTATCTACCTGGCTGGTCAAGTATTTCATTAACTATAGGCCTGGACAGGACAAAATTTTTTTAAAATACTACTGGGAATTGAACCCAAGGCTTCATACACAGCTATGTCCCTAGCTTTTTTTTATTTTTATTTTTTAATTTTAAGCTAGTGCCAGTAGCACAAGCACTGTGGGAGGCTAAAGCAGAGAAGGATCAGAAATTTGAGCCCAGCCTGGACAAATTATTGTCTTAGTAAGACCCTGTCTCTAAACCAAAAAGTAAGTTAAAGAAAAAAGAAAAGAAAAATATGCTGGAGGTGTAGCTCAGTGTAAAGGCCTTGGACTGGCTTTCTAGTACCATTGCGCGCGCGTGCGTGTGTGTGTGTGTGTGTGTGTGTGTGTGTGTGTGTGTTTCCCGTTTTTTTTTTTTTTTTTTTTTTTGACATAGGGCCTCACTAAGTCACTCAGTTTCCCAGAGTATTGGGTTTACAGGCACATTCTACCAACACCCAATTTGGCTTAGATAAGCTTTGTAACAGAGACACAAATAAAATGCTAGAAAGTCACAGAAATCAAAGTGGCTTCTGCTTGAGTGAATCGGACGCATTAACATGAAGACTGGACGAATGCAATGTGTAGGATTGCAAGGAGCAGCAACTACAGGGAGTGATTTCCGAACTGAGGAGAAAGAAAACACACAGATGAAAAGTAGAAAAACGCGCATCAGGTTTGGGAACAGGCAAGTCATTGGCCGTGATGTGAGTCTAGAGATCACGGAATGGAGGCCTTTCGCGATTCCAGCTTTTCTTCCCACTCCCTTGTGGACGTTGTAACCTAGACCTTCATCCGGACAGTGACCTTGACCATGGGAACATGAGAGGAGGGGACCGAGGCTGCAAGGAAGGACGCAGAGTCCAGTGGGCGGGAGGAGAGGTCCACAGGCCTGTGGCCGCTGAGCTTGTCACCTCCTAGGCGGACAGCGTTTGGATGGAGATGGACGACGAGGAGGACCTGCCTTCTGCCGAGGAGCTGGAGGACTGGCTGGAGGACGTGCTGGAGGGGGAGATCAACACGGAAGATGACGACGATGACGACGACGACGATGATGATGACGACGATTAGTTGCTACAGCAACTGTCATCCAGCCCCATCTGCTCTCTACACGTCCCCTCCCTTCCCTCCTTCCCGTGAGCTCCTCCAGCGACACGAGGTCATTCTCTGCCGGAAGGCCGACGGGGTCTACACATAGGGTGCTGAGACCTTGATGCCCCTCAGCTGATGAGGAAAGGAGCTTCTCTCCCCCACACTCCAGCCCTGCTCTCTCATGTTTCTGATCCCATAACATATGTGTACCTAGTGTGTGTTTCTCCCATCATGCTCCATCCTCTTCCTTGTGGTCCTCCTCTTGTCATATCTGCGGGCACCATATCTCTTCTGTTCTTTCCATGAGATTAGTATTCCTCCACTCTCTCAAGTCGTAGAGCCCCTAACTGTCCTGTCCCTGGCCAGGAGGAAGGGGGTGTACTTGTTTGGAGCTGCATCTCAGCCACGTTTTGTGAGTGTATTTGGGTCAAACGCCAGGCCTCAATAAAGAGATGGGGGCAGCCTGAGCAAGTGTCTGTTGACAAAGTCTCACCCCAGGGCAGATCAAGTGTAAACACCTGTGCAGACCAGCTCCACCCTCCACCCAGGGAAAGCCTGGGTGGCCAGCAGATGGGAGGTTCAGGTGTGGGTCCCTGGCTAGAATGAGCGAGGAGCCCGTAGTAGGAGGGGATTGGGACTCTCTAGGCAGTTATCCCGGAGAAGCCTGGATTATTTATCAGCCTCGAGTCAATAAGCCTTTTCTGAACACATGGTGTTTGTCCAGCATTGCTGCTGGGCTTGGGGAGAACAGACAGTGCCAGGCTGGTCCCTGCTCTTGAGCTGATTAGCCTCACTGGGAAGTCAAGGCAGGCACACTAAACAATTGGAGAAATATACAAAGCAATGTGTAATTAAGTGATTATGTGCTGCTTGATAGCACCCTCCCTGCAGCTCTTATTTGAACACCAAGGCTGAGCCCCAATTATCCTTCCCTGTTGGGGCCTCCCCAGGGCTGACCCCTGCTGCGGTCCCTTCCTATGGGCTCCTACTGCACTTTCTGTGTGGGCCCTTAGCCTAATTCTCAACCTATGCAGTTGTAGCTTCCTGTTTACCTGTCTGTGTTCCCCCACTAGACTGTGAGCCCCTCCAGGCAAGAACCCAGGCTTTCCCTCATAAAAAGTGTCCCTAGTGCTAGTTCAAGCAGGGAGCAAATGATCGAGAAGGCACTCAGAGATAACGGAGGGGGCTTGAGAACTTCGTAAAGGAAGTCCTCTCAGACCTAAGCTGAAGAATGTGATTTGATTGCAGGTAAAGACCTTGGGAAGGGGACATTTCAGTCAGCAGAAGCATCACAAGCAGTGGCAGGATGTGTTTGTCATGTTGGGGGCACAGAGAGAAGAGCAGAAACCCAAGGCGTGGCCACGAGATTGGCTAAGCAGGGTGGAGCTGGTCTGCGCAGGTGTTTACACTTGATTTTTTTTTTTTTTTTTTTGAGACAGGGTTTCGTTCTGCAGCCCAGAGTACTGAACTCGCTATGGAGCCCTCCTGACTCAGCCTTCCGAGTGCTGGGAATGCAGGTGTACGCCACCACACACAGCTTATGTGGTGCTGGGGAATCGAACTCGGGTACTTAGTGCTTGACTTAGCACTTGCTAGGCAAGTGTTTTAACTGCTGAGCCGTTCCTCCAGCGACTAAGCTTGATCCTTGGAGCTGGAGAGGAAGAGCAGAATCTCCCTGGGTAGCAACGAACAGGCTGATTGGGGAACAGAGGGGATGGAGAGGCCGGAGACAAGGAGCTCAACTAATCACCAGGGACGGTTAGAATAATTAGAGCGAGGTTGGGAGAACCTGGGCTTGATGTGGGTTTTTTTTTTTGTTTGTTTGTTTTGTTTTTTTGAGACAGGGTCTCGCTCTGTAGCCCAGGCCGGTCCTGAACTCACTATGCAGCCCAGGCTGGCCTCGGACTCACAGCAGTCCTCCTGCCTCAGCCTCCCGAGTGCTGGGATCACAGGCGCACGCCACCACACCCAGCAAGAACCTGGGCTTGAGTGTTGGTCGTGGAAACAGATGTTGACTTTTGTACAATGGAGACCCTCTGGGCCTTTGGAGTTCCTGGTGGGAAGGACCCACAGGCTCCCCGACATAGGCCCAGGCTGGAGCCAGCACAAAGGAATTGGGGGCAGGGAGGCTCAAACTGCTGGACACGCTCGTATATAACAGACATTATAATTTTCACGGCGCAAGTGTGAATGCATTGCCGGGTGACTTCAAGGAGTTCTGAGTATGAAAAACATGAGATCTGAGGTCAGGTGAGTTTTCATTCCTGCGGAAGGTGGCAGGAGCGCGGAGGACAGCGACAATGTATTCATCCAAGTTGTACCCGCTTAATGTTTAGTAAGTACTATGGAAGCGAGGTTAATATAAAAATATTACAAAGCTCACTGTCTAGCACAGGCCAGGGGAAGACCCTAGAGTCAATTATCCTATTTTTTTTTTTTTGCACCTATGCGTGTTGAGTTCCAGTCCCTAGTGATGTCCTATTTCTAAATCTCAGAACTCTACAGCATTGGCGCTGGCCCTGTCACCGAGGCTGGGGGCCTGGCCTGCCTGAGGCTCAAGTCCCCGAGTCCTGTCACTTGCTTCTTTTCACCTAGACACTGTTTGTGTCTACGACGTCACGCCCCTTCTCTGAGTCTCAAAGATGGGTCAGCAGGCTAGGTTTTTGTCCTCCAACGGCCCAGAGCAAAGGAGATACAGACACAGAGGCGAATTACGAGGATGAGTTACTCTCAAAGGGCCAGTGCCAGGGCACGCTGTGGGACCGGAGGAACAAAGGGGAGGGCGGTGAACCCCAGGGCAGCCGGAACCGGGCCGCTGGCTTCCGGGGGTGTGGAGACCTCTGTGGAGACCACCTGGGGCTTCCGGAGCGGCTCTCGGCCCAGCTGCCACCGAGGCAGGATAAGGATGGTCTGCGAGCAGCGACCACCGCGGGGTGGCTCATACCGGGGTCCTGGCCAGAGATGGGGGTGCAAGCAGACGCTTCCCCAGTTCTCCCTTTCCGCTTTCAGTCTGGCTGAAAATCTGGGGGAGGAAAGTCCCGGAGGTGGAGGGGAAGTGAGAGCCACCATAGGGCCTGGGCCAGGGGCAGCGCGGGGAGGCCGCGCTGAGGGTGGCGTGGCGAGTTGTCTATATTTGCATGCTGAGCTCACTCTGCTGCTTTTCTCCCCAGAAAACAAAATTACATCATGGTGAGGGGAAGGCAGAGGGGGTGTGTTTGGGAAAGGTGAGAGCGGCTCAGCTCGGGAGGCGGCGGCTGTCCCCCAGAAGCAGAAGGCCCAGGGTTCCGGGTCAAGGGAAGGAGCCCCCATGTCGCTGCGGGTGCCCCCCACCCCGATCCTGCCATCTACCTGGGCGCTTGCTACGGCCCTCCTGGTCCACACAGTCCCAGAGGCCCCAGGCCTTCGGAACACCCCTAGCCACGAGCGCACCCTGCGCCTCCCGGGGCCCGACCGCCACGGCGCTCCAGAGCTCAGAGGCGGTGGATCCAACGTGAGACCTGCGTCCCCGCGCCCGGCCCGGCCCGGCCCGGCCCAGGAGCCTTCCAGAACCCCCGCCCTCGGCCCGCCCCCTGCGCTCCCCGCCCCCCGCCCCTCCCCGGCGCTGACATCACCGGCCGCCGGGTGGGGCGAGGCGCGCCGGGCTCGGGCTCGGCTCCGCGAGCGGAAGAGGCTGCGGCGGCGGCGGCGGCGGCAGGAGCCGGGAGGAGGCTCCGACGCTGCTCGGGAACCGGGGACCGGGCGTGCCTGCGCCCCGAGCGCCCCGCTCCGGAGGCGGTAAGAGGGGCGGAGGGGAGTCGTGGCGCGGGGCGGGGACGGGCTCGGGGCCCGGCTTTGGGGGACGACGATCGGACCCCGGGGGCCGCGTGGGGGGGGCGTGAGGACCGGACAGGTCCGGCTGCGCCCGCGCGCGCCGGGGTCGGCGTGGCTCGGCCGCCCGAGTCTCCCGGGGCCTGGGGAGCAGGGTGCAGCCCGCTTCCCGCCCGCCCTCGGCCCGGCCGCGGCCTCGCCCAGCTGGCGGCCTGCGCGGCGCCACGTGCGGGCCGCACCTGGGGATGCGGTGGGATTGATGACCCGGAAGGAGCCTAGTTGTAGCGATGGCTCGCACGCCGAGCCCTTAATTAGCCCCGTGTAACTCGTGCCCAAGCCGGCAGAGTCGCCAGCCGACCTGTAAGAGACGGCACACTCCCCTGTGACTCTTACACACCTCCGCCTGGCACGCACTCATCAGAAACTTTGCGCACTACACGTCCAGCGCCCGTGCTGCGGCTCCGGGACTGTGGGCTCCGAGGCAGCAGTCTGTCAGGACAGCTGGGTCGTGGGCGGACGGGCCCACCGTCCCGCGTCCAGCCTGATTTCCTGGGCGGCATTACAACCCCGTGTCACTGCACCACAGGAGACAGGCGCTTGAGGACGCCGGGCTGGGCGAGGGCGGGTGGGTCCTGCCGGTGGCCTGGCTTGCTGGTCCAGCTGGAGCTTAGGAACGGGGAGGGGCTGAGTTCTGGGCATCAGAGCGGCCGAGGGCAGGAGGAGGGAGCAGAAGAAAGGGAGAGGGAGGAAAAGAATTGACTATGAGTCAGCCGGCGACGGAGCACAAGCCAGAGAGAGAGAATGAGCGGAATGCGCCGAGACGAGATGGCGAAGGGACAGAAATAAAGTCAGGGGACCACGGCGAGGGAGCAGGTGATGGCCGGGGATGGCCGGAGAGCGGGCTGAGTAGCAGGCAGTTAGGGGCCGGCTGGGTATCGCGTCGTGTTTGCCCAGGTAGTGTCTGGCCTGGGGCTGTCAGGACGATTAGTGTTAATTGCTCTTCCTTTTGTGGATAAACATTCCACTGGGCGAAGTGCCAGGGATGCCCAGGCTGCTTCCTCACTTGGACAGACATTGATGTCCGTCACGGATGCGTGTGTGTTGCCGAGCAGGAGGGTCGCAGGATCACAGACAGTGCGGACATGGCCATCTCTGCCAGGCGGGCGGCACCGGCCACCGCATCTTTCAGCCCCTCCGTTAGACGTGCTCCCTCTCCCGCAGCAGGGATGCCCACTGGCTCCTCCTGGTAGCTCTGACGACTCGCGTAGGGGCCCTGCGCCAGAGAACCCTGGAGTCCAGTGGTTGTGGCCGTCACCGCATGAGATGGGAGACTAGGAAAGCTGGCAGGGAGGAATGCCCGTTGAAAGAAACAGAGAAAAAGGGAGACTGAGAGACCAGGGAGAGAGAAAACGGACGAGGAACTGAGAGAGGGGTAGAGGGGCAGCTGCTGGCACTGTTCGATGAGTAGGAACGGGCCAGAGAGCCCCAGGTCCTGTTCCCCTCCCACCATCACGCAGCCCCTCTGCCCTGCCCGATGTAACGCCGGATCCCACGCCCGCCAGCCGCGGGCTGCCCCCATCTTGGGTCTGGGCCTTCTGAGGGCTTCGCCTGGGCCCTTATGTTTGGGCTGACCTGTTGTGCATCGGGAACATCCTGAGGCCCGCATGACATAGTGAAGCTGAAAACTCTCTCCCTTCGTTATGGGAGTAGAAGTGCCCCCTCCTCATCCCCTCTCCCCCAGCCAGGCTGGATAGAAGCTTGGGACAAAGTCCACCAAGTGCTAGTAGAGAAAATAAGTGTACACGGCGGCTTGAATTGGGGGCCCAGATAGAATTTAGGATAGCTACAGCCTTTCTGCTCTCCCCGACGACTTCCTCCAACTCCAGCGCCGAGGGTCCCCTCCTGCCCTTCACAGGGGTTCCCGGGCCTTCCGCTGTGGGTCGAGGCAGCTGCAGCAGATGTGGAGGAGGAGGGGCAGTTCCCAATCCTCACGCTCCTTCTCTGCTGGGATTTGGAGCCAAACGCCGGGGAGAAAAGAGCCTAGCCTACCGGGAGTGAACGTTAGAAAACAGAGATTGTCGTGCTGCCGCCACCCCCTCCACAGGTGGTTATCCCGTTTTGCCGGCTTCTCAGGCGCCTCCAGGGCTGCCTGTCCCCCGGTGCCCCTGGGCTACGCATGGCGGCTTCCCTACTCCCAAGGTCACGGTCCTTCCCGTCTGCCCCTCTTCTCCAAACCCCTCACTTGGCTGCGCTTTGGAGAGGGAGGCGGGGAGGACGGAAGGAGTGAGGAAGCGGTGAGCAGCTTGCAGAATGCCGCGAGGGAAGGGGACGGACTTCCTGGCAGCCGGGGCTCCGGTTCCCAGTTCCTGCCCTTGTATCCTGTCCCAAGAAGGGCCTCCGCCCAGGGCTGCCTGGGGTCCCTCGGGCGGCCCTCTGCACTGCTTTAGAGACCAGAGGTTTTTCAGAGCCAAGAAGACTTTTCTCCATTGGCACTAAGAAATTCCAAGTCCTCGTGAGGAGAAGGCAGTGCACTCTGTTAAGGCCCCTGTGGCCTGAGCAGCCAGGGACCATAGTTGACTGCGGTCTCTTTCCTTTCCGACCTAGCGCTCTTCACTCCGTAGGCTCCCCCGGCCCCTGGGCGGGGGGCTTGAGAGCCATGTGAGAGACGATTCCACCTCCCTGTACCCAGAAAGTTCCCCCAAAGTGTGTGGCCTAGCCTCTGCTGCTACCCCTGGGCACAGGCGGCCAAGGCAGTCGTCCCTTGGTCTTGGGGGGGCCTTTTCCGTCCTCCTTTCTCACCGTATTCCTCCCATCCAGTGGTGTCATTGTCCTGATGACTGCTGGGGGGAGGTACCCAGAACTGAGGTTACTATGGTAACAGCTGAGTCGAGGCTGCGGCCCTGGACTCTGCGCTCCACACATCCCCCTCCGCCGGGACTGATCGGCTCCGTCTCTTTCCCTTTCCAGCCCCAGCCCTCTTCGTTCTGTGGGCTCCCCTTACCCTTCTGGGTGTGAGCCTCTGGTTGTATACTTTCTTACACACACCCTCAGCTGGTTCGGCCACATACACACACACTTCCCACACAAGCCCAGAGCTAGTGCACCCACAGCCACACAGCCAGAGCTGGCACACATACCTCCATTACCAGAATACCTAAATACTCCCACTGCCACCTGTACACACCCAGGCATCAGCATCAATACGCAGGATCCTGACACGCTGATCTCCCCAGCCACCTGAACATCCCCACCTCCATGTCTCCTAGGGGCCTACTTTTATCTAAAACAGATAGCACTGTTAGAAAGCCCCTACCCCCACCCCGGCCTTTGAGGGTGGGTGTTACACATAATAATCCCTTCTCGCCCACCTCCCCCTGTAGATCTGTTTTAGATTCAGAGCCCTAAATTTTAAATTCCCAAGAGATGCATGCACACACACACACACACACACTCTCACACTCCTCAGGATGGCTACTGAGGCAGATCTTTCTTTCCCATACTGCCTTTCTATTTCCAGCCATCCCACCTTATCATTCCTAATCACAGCCCCCTTTTTCTGCCCTGGGATTATCAGTAGAGGCGGGGCTGGGCACCAGAGCCTGCTGCTGTGACCTAGATTTCCAGGCGGAGATCATTCCTGGTGCTGACAGTCAGAGAGTATTGTTCCTGGCCCAGCCTGGCAGGGCCACCGCTGGGCCGTTCTGTCTGGTTGCACCTGGGTGTCCAAGTCGAGCAGGGCTGTGCCTATTTCTTGTGGGGGTCGCGCGAGTCCTGCTGTCTGGCTCATTGTTTGCCTGTGTCATGGTGCCTGCCACCGAGGGAGGCTTGTTTATTCTGGTCCAAGTAGGGGGCTGGGAATGGGGACTTCTGGGCCCATACTTATTGTCTGATGGCCTTGCCTCTGTTCCTCTCCAGCCCAGTCCAGAAGTGAGGGGAATAGGGGCATATTCACCAGCCCCCTTAGGTCTGCTGCATCCCAGCTGTGGGGTGACTCGCGGTCAGCTTTAGTCAGGCGCAAGGCCATCTGGCCCCTTACCTACACAGTATGTATGACATGGTTTGCTTTTCTACATGCTTTTTCTGATTATAAAATAAGTCCTGTTCTGAGCTTACTACTGGAGTATCACATTTTATCCAGTTCAGAAAGCTCATTCACACTAAGGTCCAATCTTTCTTCCTGTCTTAAGCCGCCGTTCCCGTGTTAGTGAAGCGCTGCCTTGAGTGTTCTCCATCTTTTTAGGATCATGAGAGAGGATGGAGTGAAAGTCTAGGTGCAGTGTGCTCCTGCCCCCTCCAGAGAGGCCATGCTCAGGGAGTCAAGCAAGAGTGGGAGACCCCTTCCGCCCCGCTCCCAGAGCTGCAGCTAAATGCCCCTCCTCCACTACCCAGCCAGCCTGGGAACTGGGCAGGGGGCCAGAGGCAGCCGCTTGGTATTCTTGGGCGCGGGGGCTGCAGGCACAGCACAAAGGCTAGGAGACAGGGGTGAGTGAGGGCTCAGTAGCCATCAAGGACGAAAACGGGCTCCACAAGAGGGGGTGGCCCCCACTTCCCCGCCCCAAGCTCTGATGACTTAACATGGGGCCACGCACGGAGGGGCCCGGGAACCAGCAGAGCAAGCGACTAAGCCGCCCATCCCAAACGCATCTTTAGTGGGGGGGGGGGAGTGGAAAGCAAGGACCCTCGGCGCCGGGAGGGTGAGCTACGACCCCCCCCTCCCCGCGCCTCCTCTTCAGCGTCCCAGGGCCACAGCAGAGCTCTCTGGTTGCCGTTTTTTTTTTTCTTCTGACAGGGGGAGGGGTTGCAGGTGGGTGGGGCGATTCTGGGGGGGGGGACTTGGAGACAGCGGGTGAGAAAGTCGGGAGTAGGTTGCCATGGTAACCGCCTCCTCAGACAGGGGAACTGTTGCCAGGGTTACTCTTGGTGGGGGGGAGATGGGGAGGGAGGAGGGATGACTTGTCACTCCAGGCTCCAGCCTGGCTCCTAGCTTCTGAGTTTCTTCCTGTCTATCCCTACCACCTACCCTAGGTCATCCTTTCCCCCCTCCAACCCTATTCCCTCACTTAACCTGCACATTCTAGGCCTGTGCCTGGCAGGGCTGAGTGAAGCAGACCCTGCACACTAAGCTCCTGTCCTCTGCTGCCTCCAACCCCAGCCATGGCCGAGTATGGGACTCTCCTCCAGGACCTGACCAACAACATCACCCTTGAAGACCTGGAGCAGCTCAAGTCAGCCTGCAAGGAGGACATCCCCAGTGAGAAGAGCGACGAGATCACCACCGGCAGTGCCTGGTTTAGCTTCTTGGAGAGCCACAACAAGCTGGACAAAGGTAGGGGACAAGGGCGCCCTGCACGCACCAAGTAGGAGCCTAAGGCCTAGATAAAGGCAGAGTGAGACAGATGCTTTAATAGATAGATAAGGGGCACATTTTCCATTCTTTCTACAGTGAAAAATGTTATTCAGATACTCCTGTGCTGTTGTCTCATATATAATAGAAAACAAAATAGAAGTAATAAAAATTTAAAATGCAGCCACCAAGTTCTAACATTTTCTTACCACTTTTAGAGACAACTGCCCTTGGTGGGAGAGGAAACTCCGATTAGAGCAGTCCTTTGCAGTGAGGAGCTTTAGGGAGTACTTAAGGTAGTTCTGGTCAAGTGGTATTTCTAATGTAGATTCTAAAAGAAGGCCTGTCAGGCAGAGAAGAGTCAGAGGGGAGTTTAGGGTATGTCTGGAAAAGCTTAGTCCTACTTAGCTTGAGATTCTGGGTATGTTTAGAAGCAGCTTGGGAAGGTTAAGTTTTTAAGACTGTTGTAGAGAGCACTGGAAGGAAGGTGAGCACACTTACAGCCCTTCTATACACTCTGACTGTAGTGTGGGTCACGGAGGGAGGATGAAGAAGACATATGACAGCTAAGATTGTAACAGGGTAGGAGCCAAAGAAGGTCTAAGGGCATCTGTAATCTCTTGGAACGGGCCAAGCCACAGACTCTTCCTTTTGGGGTTGCGTCTGTGCCTGATCTCATTAGGAGGGGCCTTTCTCTAGGCTGCTGAGAGGCCCCACCACTCCAGTCCCTGTCTGTGCTATCAGAAAATTGATGGAGAAAGAGGACCGGGGGTGAGGGGGGGGGGGGGCGACATGACATGGTATATGTGGAAGGCAGCTTTCTTTGAAGAGTTTAGTCCAGTTGTGTGGATGCCCCTTTTTTCCTGGTTTAGCAGCCTCTCTTATTCTAGCGTCGTCCCCTCTGGTAAGTATTCCCGCCAACTGGTCTCGCAGTCAGGGAAGCTAACCTCTGCAGTGTACATCTGACCCACAGTCCCCTGCTGCCTTCTTCCAGACAACCTCTCCTACATCGAGCACATCTTTGAGATCTCCCGCCGTCCAGACTTACTTACGATGGTGGTCGACTACAGAACCCGTGTGCTGAAGATCTCAGAAGAGGATGAACTGGACACCAAGCTAACCCGTATCCCCAGTGCCAAGAAGTACAAAGGTAATAGGTCATGCCTTTACCATAGTCGCACCCTGTCCCTGTCCTGTGATTATTCTCGGAGTACATGAATTTTAGGAAGGTGGAGACTGATGCCCAGTGGGCCTGCCTGCTGTCTCCCCAAACTTCTGTCCCTGGACACGTACCTTTCTGCCCTTAGATATTATCCGGCAGCCTTCTGAGGAAGAGATCATCAAACTGGCTCCCCCACCGAAGAAGGCCTGAGCAAGGGCTGAAGAGGAGGAAGGTTGGACCTTCATCGGACCACACCCTTCCCCACCTTCATGGGCGGGGGCAGGGGCAACCCCGTGTACCCACTTACTAACCCGGTCCTAACCCCCTTACTGTGCGCGTGTGTGTGCGTGTGCGCACGCTCTGGCTGTCTGTCTGTGTGTCTAGCTCATCAATTTCCTCCTCCTCTTCCAGAGGGGACGGAGGTCAGGGGATGGGGGGTTCAGTTTCCCCACCCTAGGGGAAAGATGGGGCTATTTCTATGCACATAGAAATCGGCATATTCCTCCTACTTCCCTTTCCTTCCCTCTCCCCTCGTATCTTTAAAGTGTGGAACACAGAAAGGACCTGCATTTTCCTACACTGAGGAGCTGAGGTGGAGATGAGGTATGGGAGAAGTGGCAGATCTGAGGAAGAGTACAGGGGGGAGGGAAGCAGCAGCTCAGTCCCGACCTGGAAGGGACAAAGGAAAGCCAGAGTTCAGTGTTTATCCCCTCTAGGTGGACAGGACAGTCATTTCCTGTTGCTCCTGCTGCAGAAGGCTGGAGGGCCTGGGTGCCAGTGGGTCCCTTTTATGGCCTTTTCATGGGCCTAGGATGGGTATGAGCCAGAGATCTAATGAGAGAAGCCTGCTGGAACCTTCCTGATCCCAAAGACCAAATGCCATAGAGCAGCCAGCATTCCAGCCCAGCCCCCCACCCGCTGCTGGGAACGCGCATCACTGAGCCTGAGTTGGGGATGCGGGCAGAGAAGAACCCCTTTCCATGCCCTTAGTCTTACTCAGACTGTTGCACATTCTGACCCTGAATCTGGGGAGGTGGGGGAATGACATCCTGAGGCTTTAACCTCACCCTACGCCAACCCTGGAGTCCCGACGTGGGTATTACAGGCATCCTTTCTTCTCTAACTGGTCTGGAATACTAAGAAAGAAAAGTTAAAGACAGTATTTTCCTTTGCATTGATTCCAACCCCCACCCAGATCAATCCAGGAGGGGACCAGCTGACCCTCCTCACTCAATTACCCTGGCCCTTTGGGCCTCTGGACACCCCTAGCCAAATTATTAAGAGTACGGTGAGCGAGCCCAGCCTTTTGCCTGTCTGAAGATGCTCTTCCCCACCCTGACCGTGCTAACTGTGTGTACATATATATTCTACATATATGTATATTAAACCCGCACTGCCATGTCTGCCCTTTTATTTTGTGGTACCTAGCATTAACTTGTTGAGGCCAGAGTGGGGGTGGGAGGGGAATGCCACAGTAAAGGGAGTTGGCAGAGTCAAATTGCTGTGCAGTCCAAACAGAAAAGCTTTTTAAAAAATAAAGCCAACAGCAAACAAATTCACATGCAGACTCAAGACTAGAGAAAGTTCAGAACTGTGAGGATATGGGAGTAAAATTTTATATGCGTGGGAGGAGAGGGCTCGTTGTTGGAAAAGGGGAAAAAGCCAGAGTGGTTCGTGGACCCTAGACTCGTACTCCAGCCTAGCGTGCCCACCCCCTCTGACCACCACTGCTGACACTTGCCTTAACCCACCTTGAGGACTCCATGGTTTTGCCTTAAAGGACCTTCCCAAGTCTCCCAGCCCTCTCTGGCTTCTCCCCAAGAAAAGCAAATACCTGCAGAAGTGGGAGAGGAGAATGAACATGGACTATCCTTCCATTTGGGTTATTATGAGAGCAGGAGCAAGTAAGACGTCTTCCTTAGGGAAGAAGTGGAAGAAGGAGACAGGGTCATTTTCAGCAGTCTAGTAGTTTCTCTGTAAGGCAAAACTTCTAAAAAGACTAATGTGCCCTCCTGCCCTTCTCACTGCTGAAGCTGCCTCGTCC
Source organism: Ctenodactylus gundi (assembly GCA_004027205.1). NCBI lineage: Eukaryota > Metazoa > Chordata > Mammalia > Rodentia > Ctenodactylidae > Ctenodactylus > Ctenodactylus gundi. The sequence goes on from PVKB01000808.1 coordinate 544,687, forward strand.
TGTGCTGCTCTGTGCAGTGTGCACGGCCTTGTTCTCACCCTGGAATAAAGGTGACTGATTGTACTGCACTTGACTGATTTAGAATTTCTGGGACTAAACAGGACGCTGGGGCCTTCGAGTGGCCAGGGGAGAGAGGGAGCAGTATTTGTCTCTATATCCTTCCCTATAGTCAGAAACTGCGAGAAAACCCCCGGGAAGGCCCCCCACCTTGGTCCCCATCTGCTAAATTCCACAAAGTAAGATGGGACCTGCTCCACTTACCGAAGCCTCCAACCGGAGCTTGAGCACTGCAAACACGGTATCCCAGACTGAAGTTCCCAACATTTTTTTTTTAAATTTTTTTTTTTTTTTTTTTTTTTGAGACAGGGTCTCATTCTGTAGCCCAGGCTGACCTTGGACTCATGGCGATCCTCCTGCCTCAGCCTTCCAAGTGCTGGGATTACAGGCGTGCACCACTACACCTGGTTTTATGTGGCGCTGGGGAATTGAACTCAGGGCCTTGCTGCGCTTTAACCACTGTGCCATTCCTTCAGCCCCATTCCTAAAATTTTCGTATCATTGAAGGGAGGTGTCAGGGCTCAAGCACCTGTATTGGAAGGAAGAAAAATCATCTCCCATGAAAGTGGACCATACACCACACATAGCAGCAGTCTGAGGGGAAAAAAGCTTTACTGAAATACAATAAGTTCCAGAGTGCACGGTTTTGAGCCCACCTCATCATCCCCCTAGCAATAAGGACTCGGCCCACCCAATGACTATGCTTTCCCCACCTCAGGAAGTGCAGTGGCTAACATCTGATCTGAGGGCTGCCAGGAAAAGGAGCAGGAGGAAGGCATGTCTGGGAATAATACCATCCTCTCAGCCACTCCACCCTACCCCTAGTCTGGTTTAGTGAACCCAGTTGTCCAGGGATGCAAAATTCCTGATTGGGTCTTGTACAAGCTGGGGGCAAAGAAATATAGCAGCAAAAGCAAGAATTCACCTGGGACTTTACAGCGGACCAGTAATTAAACTGGCATCCAAGCCCCGACCACCGAAGTCCATCCTCAGATTACTGACTTGTCCTCAACACCCAGGTATCACAAAGTGGACAAGTGATAAAATCAAACCAAGGAAGTCTTCCTTTCATTCTTTCATTATGAAAGGAGCTGGTGTACAGTTGGATGGCTAAAGGTGAAACAGAAAAACTGTGTGTGTGCATCTTCTGTCATACATAGTACCAGGAGTCTGCAGGAACAGTGCTCTTCCTGAAGTCTTCTGTGAAGACAGACCAGCCTCTGCTCAGAAAAACCACCCTGGGAGCTTCCCATGTGACTTAAGGAGAGGTAGGAGATCTGAGGCAAAGAGTTGAATTTCTGGTTTTCCCAACTCCTCCACCAGGACAGGGAAGGGCAGAACTAAAGACTCTTCAATTCTTGAGCATCCTAAGACTGAAGGTTAAGCCCCACATTTTACTGCTCATTCATAAAGAATTTGCTGACCTCAGATGTCACCTCTACATCATTACTCTTGTTTATTCTTCCTTTAAGTCCCTTTATTGCATTCATAGAGAATATATAGGTATTTAAACTTTGACAATAATTTTAACTTGATACATCCAAGTTTGACTTGCTTTTTAATATATTTCTAGATATAAAATTAGTTCTCTAACAGTGATAGGGACATCGCTGCCACCAAACAATTTTTTAAAAAAATAGCCTAAGAGGTAACATCTTTCCTATTCTTCCTCCACATCTGCTCCTCCCCCCACTTCCCTGACCTCCTTCACAGCCCTGTTTAGGGGGTAAGAGGAGGAAGGGGGAGAGAGGGTACACACGTGCAAGACACTAAGTACAGAGAACAAATGAGGTGGGAGGACAGCGAAGAGTGCGCGATGGCTAGAGGCTCTAAAGACCCCCCCCCCCAAAAAAAAAACAATCCTAGGGTGGGGGCCCAATAAAATTGTCATAGACATTAAAAAAAAAACCCAAAAAACAAAACAAAAAAAAAAAACCAAAGGAAAAAGCCTGAGCCAAAGAGAGAGTGGTAATCCTCCACTCTACTCTGGCCCCTTGGTACTGAACAGCCAGGTGCTCCTCCTACCTATCCCCCACCTGAAAGAAATGAGGGAGATTAAAGAAAAAGAAGCCCCATTCCCTATCCTAAACCAGTTAACAAAACAAGCTCTCCCTCTGCTGGAAAAAGGCTTCATGCAGAGGCAAATTCTGCTGAGTCCTTTGCACTGCTCCACGGGACCCCACTCCAGGGCTCCACTCCCATTCCTAGGTGCTCTCTGTTGGTTTATTCCTCTCTGGTCTGTCCTCCTGGGATGTCTTTCTCTCATCTACACAAAAAGTCCAAAGTGCGTTTCTGTTGAATGCAAGGGCCTGGGTCAGGAAAGGGTGCCGAGGCAGGACCCGGTCAGCAGCCCAAGCCAGCCCTTCCTAGGTGTGAGGCCTCAGGACGGCATGCACTGGACACGCTCAGGGACCTCTTCCTCGTCCGAAGTGTCTGAGGAACTGGGAGACTCATCAGAGTCTGCATCTGTGGCCCCAACCCCAGGTTCTCGCCAGCGCTGCGGGATGGAAAGCCTTATTAGTAACTTCCCTGGAACAAGACAAGCCTGTCAGGTCTTAGTTAGGTCAAGGCTCAGCAGATTTTTTTCTTAAAGGGCCAGATAATAGGTATTTTAGACTTAGGGACATACATCCTCTTGCAGTTATTCAATTCTGCCACTATAATGTGTATGTAGCCAAAGACTACAGAGAATGTGTATGGCCATGTTTTCAATAAAATTTTATTTCCGAACACTGGCAGTAAGCCAAATGCCAGTTTAGCAACTGCTGCTGTAGGCCTCTCATTGCATGAGAATAGATACAGAAGGTCTCCCCTCTGACACCTTTCCTTCGTTCTTCCTCATGCCACTGCCTTTATGAAGACAGCATGCTACATGTATGGCTACAGGGACTACGACAGGACAAGGGATGGGAACCCTAACCAAGACTACCTGATTTCTCCTTACAAGTAGAGAGGACACTTGCACTGTCGCTTTTTAGCCCTCTCCAGAGGGCCCTATCCCTCAGGAGTTCACTTCCAACCCCAGCTCACCCGGTGATGGCGTCGCTGCCTCAGGTGGTGCATCAGGAACCAGAGCATGTGGCTATCGAACAGGTCAGTGTGGTGCAAGCTGTCTTCATCCCGCTCTCGCTTGTTCTTCTTAATTACCTGGAACCCAAAAGGGTTGGGGACAAGGGCAGCAATGAATTGGGACCCTGGACCCAATCAAGAGGGCTAGTGTTCTATGCCAATAAAAAGCTTCCCTATAGTAGTGTTAAGATCAGATTACAGGGCCTGAAGGAAAGGCTCAGCAATTAAAGCTCTTGCAAAGGGCTAAGTACCCGAGTTCAATTCCCCAGCACCACATAAGCTGGGTGTGGTGGTGCATGCCTGTAATCCCAGCATGGGAGGCTGAGGCGGAGGATTGCCCTGAGTCCAAGGCCAACCTGGGCTCCACAGTGAGTTCAGGACCAGCCTGGGCTATACAGTGAGACCCTGTCTCAAAAAAAAAAAAAAAAAAAAAAAAAAATTACAAGATGGGCATGGTGGTGCACGCCTATAATCTCAGCACTTTGAAGGCTGAGACAGGGGAACTGGCATGTGTTTGAGGTCAGCCAGGGCTCCACAGTGAGTTCAGGACCAGCCTAGACTACAGAGCAAGATCCTGTCTCAAAAAACTCCCCAAAACAAAACAAAACAAAACAAAAAGATTAATTATGAAAGGATGCCCAGGTTCAGCCACTAAGAAGATGTGAAGTTTTCATTCATATACAACAATTCTTCCTGAAAAATGTTCCCATTCCCCGGCTTCAAAGCAGCCCCTCAGAGCAGGGCTGTCCCTTCAGAGGTAATGACAGGGCTGTGGGGGAGTATGTTAGAGCAGTACCTTTGAAGAACTGGGTGGCAAGTTAATCCTTCCTACGACAACGAAGAATCTTAACGAAGTGAGAATAAACAGAAGAAACTTGTGCAGCCAGACACTTACATCTTTTAATCCTGTCAGGTCAGTGGAGGCCTCTGCTGTGGGCGCCCAGATCTTCACATCATGGTCTAGGCCACTAGTTGCCAACACAGGCAGGTGAGGGTGGGGCTCGAGACAGTTTACCTGGTCAGGAGGAAAGGAAAGCACGGCTCAGAGGTATGCTGGAGTATAGTCTCAAAACCACTACTCACCTTGAGCCAAACAATCGCCTCCATTGTGCTACTGCTGGAAAGGGAGGCCCACCCATATGGAGCACAGGCTAACTTTAGGCCCCTGCAGGTAGAGGAGACACGGGCCACAGACTGGGCACAGTACCAGACTCATCTATCATTTCCTACATATAGGTTAGAGGTGGCTTCATTCCTAGATACAGCCCTAGGAGGGGGAAAGTGACTGGCCCCATGCTTCTTACTGCTTTACAAGGAGGCTATGAGGTCCAAATGATCTCATTCATTCCAATTCCAAAGCTCCAACTTGCCAGAGGCTGGGGAAAAAAAAAAACATCTCAGTGGCTTTCATCAGGTGGCAAATAAACTCTAAAAACTGAAGAAAAGCAGCAGCTGTCACTGAGCCTCCAGAGAAGAGTCAGAGAACAAATATATTCACTTGGCACTGTTTATTAACTGGAGGAAGGCTGAGGAGAGTAGGCTCAAAGAAGGAAAGTGACAGACTCATGTCTGCTTAAGAAGCTATATATCCAAGGGACAGCATCCTGCCACCTGTTCTAAGCTGTAGGACAGTTCTGAGTAACAAGATCGCTTCCCAGGTCCCTATTCCATGAATTCCAGCCACCCTATGAGTGTGTTCACTGAGCAGGAGAAACAACTATTGCTGGCAAACGATTAGGCTTGGGCCACTTTTCTGTCTCAAAGCACCCATGCCCCCTGCTGTCTGATTTGGAAATATGAGTTTCCCTGGCAAGGCAGGACAGGGTATGTCCCATCCCTACTGGAAAAGCTAGTGGTCCCAAGTCTAAGCCCCTGAACCATTTTTATACTGTCAGATGAGAAGCAGACAGAAAAGGGTGACCTCGCAGTTGCCCTATAGTCCAAGATGCCAACCCATGGCAAAAGCCTCTTACAGTTCCTCCTGTCTCCTGTGCATGTTCACGGAGCAACTGAGAAGCTAAGTGTCAGCACTGAAAATAAAGCCAAGCTGCCAACTTGTGACCTTCTGTGACTTCCATTTCACAGATAAATGCCCAGAGAAGACTGATACTAACTCTAAGCCCATTCTTTTTCCTCTCCCATTTCATACTTCAGTTCACTGCAGTTAATATTTGGGCTTTTAGGCAGTGCATTTAGAACATGAAGAGGCCTGGAAATATCCTCAAAGGATATGGAGCAACTTGAACATACAAACCTGAACTCAAGTCATCCATCTCCTGAGCCCTTGCTGTCAGTCAGACCTGTTCACTAAGCTACCTCTGCTTCAACAAGCTGGCAAAAAACCAAACCAAACCAAAAAAAAAAAAAAAAAAAAAAACCCAAAGGCACAAGTAAACCACTCCTTGGTGTTTAAGAATAAGGACAAAGCCAATGGCAAGAGGAACGAGTAAATAACATACAGTACCTGAGTTGGAGCTGCAGGGGAAGCCGACAGAGAACTTCTAGGCCAGGGTATGTGATCACCACCAGGCCTGTCTGAATGCCAGGACTTATCCTGTTAATACTGCTTGAGCACAGAAAATAGCTCTGGTCTTAGAAAAGTGGGCTGGGGAAATGTAAGGAATGGGATAAAGCATCACAGTACTCTTGGGAGGCTAAGTTGTCCTTTGATATCATATTTCACTCATGTCCCTGTAAAGTTCAATGGGAACAAAGAAAGGACCCCAAAACAAGAATTAGGAGACCTGGGAAAAGTAGATGATAACTTCCAAGATCCCTGTCATTCTAACATTTTATCATATAGAATTGCTTCAAAGTCTACACTGAGGCTGGAGCCTGGTGATTCCCACTGCTGGAAGCTTAGGACAAAAAAAGTAGAGAATGCTCATCAAGATCATTTGGCTTGTGTACAGAGAGGCAAGAACAAGTAAAGAAACTTGATTCAAGGGACAGTCTTGGCATCTCTCTTCTAGTTTCTCATTCTCAGAACTACTAAAACTCATGTCCACCCATCCCCAATCAGGTGATCTCCTCTGTGAGCACCTGGATTAATCATCTACACCCTTGGTACTGGCTGAGCTGAAATCACACTTGGACTGCAGAATGCTTTTGGAGAATGAACAAGTTGGCCAGGGAGAGGGCACTCATCCCTGCATCATTCTAGAACAGAATTCAAGACAACAGTTTATGATAAAAAAGGATTTACTGCTTCCTTTTAATTTCCTTCTACTATATGCCTATGGTAGAATTATTATTAAGACTCCAGTTTTTTAGACTGTGTAACTTCAGATTATAGAAGAGGACCGAAGGAAGAGTAGAAAATGAAGAAAGGAAACGTTACATCTTGAAATTCTAGACTTCTCTTGCATAGGCCTGGATCTACAGGGGATCCAAAAAACTTGTTAATTTTTCCTATGTATGGTAACTTCTGGGACCCCCTGTATACTGAAGTTTAGTGCTCACATAATTTGCTTATAGTATGAGTTTTACTTCAAATATTATGACAAGTTAATCCTGAGGAAACAATAATGTTTACTGTATTTTATACTTTTAATGTTTTTTTAATATGCCTGGCGACCTTTGGGACATTTAGCTCCCAGGTCCCCCAAAATTCAGAGGAAACTAAATGAAAATCTGAGATATTCTCATAGCTTTGGCACAAGAAAAGCACAAGGAACAGGATCCTGACTGCAAGGAACCATTTTAAATTCTCACAGCAATGGGAAGCAAGGAAGCCCAGGAAGCCAGTCACTTCTCAGAAGGCTTGAGTAACCAGACTATCTTGGGTAAATGGTCTTCTAATGCAATTTAGTCTTCTCAACTATTCCTTTCCTATCTTTCGTGCTCCAAAACTCTTGTATCAGAGAGCTACTGAACTCCTTCCTAACTCTAGGTCTCGGGAAGGAAACACAAAATGATAGGGTTACCTAGGTATACCTCAAGAGCTAACCACTCTTCACTCCTTACCTCAAATCTTCACTGTTCCTTTTTGCCCTCTCTCTCCACAGAAGTTGCCTGCAGAACTCAAAGGCAGGCAGACTGTGATATAATCATGGGTCATACAGAAGGATGCTCAGCCACTCTTTCTCCTACATAAATGTAGCCACAAATAAACCTAATACTGAGTACCATGTTTCCTAATGTATGAATATAAACATTCTGGTTTTCCTGTCAAAAAGTTCTTTTAAAAGTTCATCTAGGATGCAGCCAAGATCACTGCTCAGCTTACTTATGGGGTGAGACACAGGCATCTTTAACACTGTGTAAGACAGCGTACCTTGAACTCTAATGGGTCCATGCTTAGGAAATCAGTTTCTCACTCAGGCTACAACTTCTCTAAAATCCCTTCCTCTTTTTAATAAACACAGAAGACAAAAAAAGGAAGAAAATATCCCATGAAAATCTCAGCCTTCTCAAACCATACATTTTTTCTTTTCTAAAATAGAGGACTTGCTGTGTTGCCCAGGCTAGTCTTGAGCTGTGATCCTCCCAGCCCAGCTTCCCCAGTAGCTGGGATGACAGGCATGTACTACCATGCCTAGTGTTAAACTGCCTTTTGATTTAGTTAGCTGGACCTCTAGGACTGCTGGTGTTGTGCAGGTCACAGTAAAATTTCATTGGCCTTACTACAGCTTACAATAATGACTTGAGAAACTAAGGAATGAGTTAGCCATACTCACCACGCCTCCTTTGTCTCCCTCCATGAACTGAATGATCTGGCAAGATGATTTCTCCCACAGGAAGATGTGCCCGCAGTCACTACCGCTCACCACAAACTCACTCTTGGGGCCATAGAAATTGACACCTTTTACTGAAATGATAAACAAGGGAACAAACCACATGAAGGTTGGCATTAGGCCAATACATATTTACCACAAGGGAATGTAGTTATTCATAACTCTAAAATCAGCCAAGAGCCAAACAATTCCTTTCATTTATGCAAAAACAAATCAAGAGATTATGTACATATAACAGACATTTATAACAATCACCTTAGTCCCAGAAACTGTGCTCTCCCAAAGAGCTCTACAGGCTACGAAAGTCTTTGGCCCTTTAGCAACAGCCTGCCTCATTTATACCCAGTCAGGCCTCTCTACTGCTTTGCCTATCCCAACCTGAATCACTCCAACTCTGCCCACTCCTAATACTGCTCCATGCCCTAGAATTGTCTTTGGTACCTTGTCAATGTTTCTTAGGTCATCGGCTGATCTAAGTCTCAAAGTATGCTATAATTTAAAACTAAAATGTCCTCCAAAAGTCTCCTATATTTGAAAAGTGACCAGGTCACAGGGGCTCTCTACTCATTAGCAGATACACCCATGATGAGTCCAGTGGTTCGTGTGCCTGGTTGGAATGCGCCACTGGAGGAGGGACCTGGAAAGGTGCATTCCTGTCCCTGACTCTCGCTTTCTCTGATTCCTGGCTGGCAAGTGAGTAGCTTTCTTCTCCCATGTGCTTCCATCATGCCACTTCTGCCCAGGAGTCAACTGACCTTGAACTGAACCCATCAGAAATTGTCAAGCCAAATGAACAGCTTCTCCTTTAAGTTGTGGGCACCAGGTATTTTGTCCCAGTGCTGGGAAAGTGATTAATACAAGATATGTACTACACTTGCCTTTAAGAAGTACCTGAACTATGCTTACCACCAAGACTGAATAATAAGGCTCTACTTTCCCAAATTAGTAAAAGAAGCTAAGAATCCCAAATACTACGGCCAATTCCATACTGGCCATAACACTGGAACTCTTCTTGTCCTGCCTTGGACTGAGATCCAAGTACAGATTTTCTCCCCTCCCCTTTTGTAAGTTCAAGAAAAAAATTAATTGAAAAATTCATGAAAACTCATTAAAATACTAACTGAGGTCTCCAAGTCAAATTATGACTGATACCTGTTAGGAGTAGTAACAATAAAGAGCAGTGATTCCTCACCCTCTCTGAACATTAGAATCAGGTGGGGAGTTTTGAAATTCCTAATACTCAAGCTGCACCCCACACCAACTGAAATGCATAGAGGTAAGAGCCAGGTACCAGAACTTTTAAGATTATGAGATGATTCTCACGTGCCTCAGTATTTGGGAACCACAGACACAGAGTGGAAAGGGCCAATCTCACTGTGAACTTAGGTTAGACAATACCGCTATTCTTTTTCCTCTCACTCATTTAAAAAAAATCATTTCCGTCTTCCTCTCTAGAGGTAAACTTACTCTCCACGTTAGGTAATTCAGCACCATATACTAAGGAAGACATTCCCTGACTACCTAACAAGCCCTCTGTGCCAATTCTGAAGTTAACTGAAGTCATGGAGGAAAAAAAGTCAGTTTACTCTTATCCCCAAATCAATTAGAAATCGATTAGAAGCAGCATCAGTGCAGAGAAGATGCTCTTCAGGCTTTTCCTCTAGCACAGTGCCAAACAAACAAACAAACAAACAAAAAACCGTCACCAGTCCCAATGGGGGCAAACTGTCACTGTCCAAGTGACACAGGCTGTCTAATCCTTAGGCAGTTGCTGCTTGCACCTCTGGAGAAAGATTCTCTGGTTCTCCAAGCTAACAGGCCTGCGTCACAGAAATCTAAAAAGACCTGCTCACCTGTGGCATTATTTCTGTGACCCTTGTATCTCTTAACATACTGGGCGCCATCACTGTGAGAGGAGTTGAAGAGGTAAATGTCTTCATCATTGTAACTGGCCAGGAGCTCTGCCAAGAACAAGAACACAGCCGTTAAGAAAAATGCTGAAAAACACAGGGATCAGGAGTTAGGGGCTGGGGTGGGGCTTCTTGCCAGTAGTGCCCCCTCCTAAGACCCAGGCATAGCACCCATCTTATTTAACTGGAACAGCAAGCAAGTGAAATTGATTAGGATAGACTAGGAATATACTGCCAACCCAGGGGTAGCAGAATGCTCAGGAAACTCATATCCATTAATTTAGGAATGAGTCAAAGGCATACACAAATTTGCGCAGGCAAGCAGCCTGAAGTTCAGGCCAGCTTCTGCCAATTATTATCTGCAGCATTCTGCAAATGGTGCTCGCCATGTCCAAGGGTCATCTTCTGTGTCCTCCCACTATGTGCTCACCATCAGCAACTACACCCCGGCTGCTCCACTTGGAGCTACTGCACAGTGGCGAGCTCTGGAGGGCACATGCCTCACTGGCTCAGCATCTCCCTAGACAGAGGGGGCATGCCAGCCTAGGAGCTGGGCCCTGCTCACGTACCTGTGCCGTCGTGGCTGTACACAAGACAGGTGATGTTTGCTTTGGACTCACTGTTCACCTGCAATAAGGAGCAGATACTGACTGATGCCCCACCCCACTTCCCTCTTGTTATACCACCTTTAGCAAGAGGTTTCCTTCACGCTCCCTTATGTCTTCTCTCAGAGACTGAGAGAAAGAGAACAAGACAGGAGCATAATGAAACAACCTCGGCTGGGAGCGCCTTAGCGTCTTTACACTGTTGTCTTCTGTGCGCCAGCCATTTCATACGCACTGTCTTATTATCACCATGACAGCGCAAGGCAGTCATTGTTACCTCTATTTTGTCAATGAGAAGATTGAGCTTAAGACAGGTGAGGTGTGTCTTCAAGATCACAAAGCTGGTAAGTGAGGAAGCTAGGTTTCAAGCTTAGGTGTTAGACTTGAAAGTCCAAGCTCTCCCTCCTATACCAATAAATTCTAGGGCAGTTGTGGGATCAAGTCAGGGAAGCCAGAAGCTGCTGTCTTCATGACTCTTACCAAGTGATGAGGACAGAATTTCTTGAGTACTCCATTGTTCTCATTCTCATCAATTTTCCTCTGATCATAAATCCTGTAATGTTACGAAGAAGCAAAGAATGTCAAAACATGTAAACTGATCCCTTCAAGAGCTGTAATGTGATGTGGTGGCAGGAAGCAGATAACTGGATGTAGGTGAGGGACATTTTCCCAGTCAAGTTTCTGGTTTATGCTTTTCCATAAAGATCTTTCCTTCCCCAGGGTATTTCTAGAACCTAACTTTCATCCAGGTACTATCCATATTAAGTAGCATTTCTCAACTGTATCAGTTGGAAGTGGCTTACCTTTTCTGTCAACTTTTGTACACAAATGTTTATTTTTACTGAAACAACTAACATTATTATAGAGCTTTTCACATGTATGTGACCTACCCAAAAGAGATTACTCAGAGAGACACAGCCTTTGCTTTGTGCAATCACTGGTTTTCAACCCCTCCTTGAAGCCTTATTTAGCCAGTTCTCCCTCTCACACCTCTCAACAGCTACCAACACTACCCCCAATCTCCCCAAGACTTCTACTTTCTTCACTGCCATCAACTAAATTACTTTCACCTTCCCCTTTCTCTCCAATCCAAGCTTTATAAATGTTTGTGACATGCTGTTATAAGTCAAGTATTTCACTGGATGTTGGAAATACTGTGAGGAGCAAGGCAAGTTCAGTCTGGTCTTACCTGTCTCCCCTACATCAGAGCCTACATCTGCACAGCTAGTCTTAACCTCAGCTCTCCAGGAATCTTACCTGATCATTAATTCATTTCCCAACCTCGTCACTGTCTGCCCACTACCTAAAAATCCTTCTGACTGTCCTTTTCCACAACTGCTTTTTCTCTCTTTCCCTCCCCAAATAACTCAAAAGAACAATGTACATTCCATGTTTTTGATTCCTTACTTCTAATGCAGCTTTATCCTAAAACTTTTACCACTAAAATTCTGGCTGAAGTAACTTAACTACCAATAGCAACAAGATACTCTCTGAGTGCTGGAGGAATGGCTCACTGGCTAAAGCGCTCACGTAGCCAACACCAAGAACTGGGCATGGTTGGTGCACACCTGTAATCCCAGCACTGGAAGGCTGAGGCAGAAGAATTGCCATGCGTCCAAGGCCAGCCTGGGATCCATAACGAGTTCAGGACCAGCCTGGGCTACAGAGCAAGACCCTGTCTCAAAAAAAAAAAAAAAAACAAAAAAACAAAAAAACTCTGAAACTTTCTCTTGTCCCAACAAACATCCTTTTCCTTTCCCTGAAATACCACTTTCTTTGGTGTCCAATCACTCTCATGTACTTGTCTTTTTCTCTCCACTCCTTAACTTCCAGGTGTTCCCAAGGTGACAGCTTAAACCTTCACCTGACTTTTTCTTTTCTTTTTGGTACTGTGAAGCCTGTAAGCTCTTAACCACCTAAGCTACATATCCCAGCCCTTTCCACTTTCTTTATTATAGAGAATTTTAACCTGGAATCCAAATAGTATGTGAATCTCCAGAAACTGGAGCACTCAGAAGGCCGAAGCAGGATTGCCTTGAGTTTGAGGCAAATGTGACTATACAGTGAGCTCAAGACTAGACGAGACTACAGAGTGAGACTCTGCCTCCAAACAAACAAACAAACAAAGGGGCCAAATCACAAATCAGACCTTTTCTCTCCTGTACATCTAATTTCCTTTCTGTCAAGTCTACTCCCTCAGTGTATACTTTTGGGTATATATGCTCTTTCCATTCTTTTCTTATTTTGCCTTTATTATTCTATCTTACCTGGTTTCCCTGCTGACACTATCACCAGAATTACGTCTAAAATGTTAAACTTTATATAAATCCTTTGCTTAAGTCTCTGCTGTGATTTTGTACAACTGACTAAAGTTAAAACTCTACTATGGCTGAGCTCCACTTTCCTTCAAGGTGCTATACATTATAACCAAAACAAAAATCTTTGTTTCCCTAAGTACATTATCCCATCTCATTACCTTACAGGTACCATTCCCTTTATTTGAAATATCAACTTCCCAACACTTTTCATATTTCATCCATTGGGGGGAGGGAGAGAAAAGGCACGCTGATATGTGCCCGAGTTCAAATTAATTAACTCTGCTATGTAATAGCTCAGTAATAATAAGTTAGCACATTTCATCTTTATATATCTGTTTCTATAAAATGTTCCTTAAAATTAGAGACTGTGTCCAGCAAAGGGGGGAACTACCAGCTGAATGATTCATTTAATATCTTTGTATCCTTCATAACCTCTTGTTCAATATCCTATGTAAAGAGAATATACAGTAAATGTTTGCAAAATGAACCAAAAAAGGAGTGGGTGTGGGAGACATGGTTACACTACCAATTTCTACTGTACGGCAAATTTATTGACTATTTATTTAAAATTTTTCTTTAAGTTAAAAATAATAGCTCTTAATTGCCACTAAGCAAAAGTCAGCAAATACGTAAAAATTACTTAAGACATTCAAGCTCTATAGGAGTTTTTTGGTGTATGGACCATTCACGTTTTTTGGTATTTAATTCTCTTTGTTTTTCTCCTTTCCAGAGATATTCTTACAACATTCCTTTCTCCTTACCCTGGCATTTACTAAGAAGTTACTATAACTTAGACTTGATGCTAGGTCAGGGGTTGGCAAAACCTTTTTCTAAAGGTCAAAAAAAAAGTGTGGGATCCTAAAACTAGCAGTTGGCTACAGTGAAAAAGCGCCAGAGAATCTGAGTAACCGTAACGTAGGAAAGGACTACCGGCTACGCAGGATCTGTGCACCACCACAAAACAGATACGTGCTGCTGTTCAGCAAAGTCCATTACTTGCTGAGAACTTGGGATGAGCACAGTGGATACTGTGGCCGGTAACACACACACACAGACATGAGTATTTCTCCTTGTGCTAAAAATTCTAAAACTGCATTTCAGTCCCACTCTAATTCTGAGAAAGTGTCAGCTTAGGAATAAGGCACTAGAAGTTTATTAACAACTTTTGGGCCACATATGTTGGTGCACATCTGTAATCCCAGCTACTCAGGAGGCAGAGGCAGGAAAACTTCAAGTTTGAGGCCAGCGTGGGTAACTCAGCAAGACTCAGTTAAAAAGGAACAAAAAAGGAACTTTGGATTAAGTTCCCACTATAATCAACTCCTCCCTTCCCCTTAAAACACCTTAGTCCTAGTGGCTAAATTCTCTAAGATACAAACTTTTCAAGCAATCTATTGCTCTAAGTAAAAATTACAACTAAAGATATCAGCAAATGCTGATTTTTGGCGGTACCCAAAAGTTCTGGCAATTCCAGCCTTTTAAAAATCAAGTTCTTTGTTTCACAAAACAACAACAACAAAAAACAAAACCCAAAACTACTGCTATATATTTAGAACTAGTGGTTAAAGGAAAAGAATTTAGAATGTAAGTGTATCAGAGGAGAAGAGAAAGGCTGTCTTGGATTCTTGAACAAGGTAAAGTCCATCTCTCATGTATCTTACAAAAATTTATTCTATGTTCATGATTCCTATTAATGGAATTTCAGGAAACAGTTACAAAAACTATGTTCTCATTTCAAAAGAAAAATGAAGCTTTTCAACTACCATCAGGAAAGCAAAAAGTCACTCACTTTTCTAGTGATTCTGCCCTTCTCTCAAACTAACAATCCCAAAAATATACAATTAAAATGTCCTCACTAGATAAGGACTTGTAGTTTACAAATAAGGATCAGAAGGAAACTAGCTGCAACATGTGGATACTCAATCAGAGATCTGTTATATTAGGCAAACAGAATGTCTCAGAGGTATTTAAGTGTTTTGGAAGAGGGTAAAAATTCAAGATGATGGCTAATGGATTCCCAGGCCAATTCATCCTTCACCATCATTGTATACCTGACAATATAAAATGCTTCGAAATCCTAAACTTCCAAATACATAAAGCAGCAGCAGACTCACCTTACAAACTGATCGCGCCCGCCCACTGCGAACTGGTGGGTGTTGGCGGGGTTCACGTAGATTGTGTACAGCCCCACTTTCTTCTCCTTCTCTTTTGTCACCACCAGTTTCCTTTAAGAGCAGAAAAGCATGCAAAGTTACACTCTCCAAAAGACCAAGATGGCCAGGCAAGTGAGAACCGAGAGAGCAGGGTACACATGGCTAGTAAGAAACCAGAAAGACTCTCATCTGGGAAGAAACAAAAAACTGCTTTTTATTTATTTTGAACAATGAAGACGTACATACACTTATCATGTGCTATTTCGAAGATTAGGGGGGAAATGCAGTAATGTCATTTCCTACTGTTCTTTAGAAAGTATAAGCGAACGGTGTTCGAATGTCCTGCTTCTCATGAAGCTTCAGGTTAGCTTGAGTCCAACATGGAAACAACCAGTTGCTAAAAGGACAATATTACTCATCCTTTCTCATCTTTATGTAAAAACAGTATATATTTAGTCCATCACCTAGAAATAAGGAGCAAGGAGGAGGAAGAATCAGAACTGTGGGATTAGTAACACCTTAAGATCAGAGTCTATTTCCCAGATTCTAGAAAAATGTCACTTAAAACATACAATTGCTTTAAAAATGCACACTAAAAAAAATCAGCCATAGTTTTCTAGCACAGAAGCAATCCGAAAAAATCCCAGCATTCTTTTTTCCCCATATCTGAAGCAGACTAGAAGATTCTTATGAACATTCCTGTTTGTAAGGCTGAAATAGTACTTCTAAATTCTCCTGCCTGTAACATTAGAAGGGTGACAGGAGGGCATGAAGCCCTGGAGAAACCCCAGAAAGCTTAGTTTAATAAGAAGAATCTGGTTAAACAATCCTAATTTACCCCAGTTTAAGAATGGCACTATGAATACTCCTCCCAGACCTAAGCGTCTGATCAACTTTATTCGACATCAGTAAAAATAAATTATTACATTTATAGGAAAGACATCAAGAAACTATAAGAAAGGGTCTTGGTTTCAGGGTATTTTTAAGGTTTTATTCATTTCTGATGTTACAGAAACACAGAAAACTATAACCATGACAACAAGTTTCTTTGGAAGGAAACAATTTTAGCATCCTCTCTGCATCGTCACAGTCACTGCAGGCTAAAATTGCTCCACCAAAGTGGAGAGATTTTGATTTTAAAAATCTTTGCAGCTTTCCATTAAGATAAAACAAGAGATCACTGAAAGCAAATGTCCTTTGAGGGAAACCCCTTCCATACCTCAAAATCAGAGGCAGGAAACACGCTTATGTACAGCAGTTTCGGGAACCATGCTCGCTAGGTGCAGGTTGCTCTCCTATAGGTTTCAGAAGTGAAAGGGACAGTAGCTTATGTTTCTTTCACAGAATCAGCCCATTTCCTTAGCCATTCAAATTTTCAAAAGCACAGGGGTCAGACTTTCAGACAAGATGGAAGCCACGTAGGAGTCCGCTCAGTGGCTCATTGCAGGCCCACCCCAAAAGCTGAGGCACAGTTCATTAACTACCTGCTCAACTTAGCTTGGAGGGGAGGGAGAAGTCCTCCAAGAGCTGAAAGGAGGCCATGGGAAGGTTGGCAATCCCAAAGAGGAAACAGAGGGTGAAGAACATGCCAGCCCGGGAAGTCACTTCAGGCCCCCCAGGAAGAGCGACGAGTAGCGGTGAGCACTTGGCAGCCAGAGCTGGGAGCCACAGGAATTACCAGCAGCCAACAGCCCTAGCCTCCAGAAAGGAGCCTATGGGTGGTACAAACGGAAAACACACTATAAGCTTCCCCTTGAAAAGACTTACCTGAAGTTCAGAACACTAGTATGGAAGAAGCAATTTTTGGCAGTGCCATATAAAATTAATGGAAGCAGGAGCCATTTTGAAATGAGTCCAAGTCTTAACTGCACTGGGTAAAAGAAGCCACAGATGGGTCACAGACCAGATTCTGGAGACACCTCTGCCTAAGAAGGAACTGGCACAGGAGACAGTTGCAGTGAGGGTAGAAAGCCACCAACCTCCGGAAGGTTTCAAGGTAACAGCTGGCTGCAGAGGTGGACAGCCCGCCCTTGGGAGAGGCAAGCCAGGACAGACAAGAGACCTTTGCTGGGGGCTGGGGACGAGCAACACACACTGGAGACCATAGGAATGTTTGGTCTCCTTTGCTGCCTACCCCCAGAACAAAACTCAACAGGCTTTTGGCTCCTCACTTCACAACTTCCTACATGTTCACAGAAAAATCTCAGAGCTAGGTCATTAAAGTGAAGTCCCTCAGCTATAGAATCATGGCAAGACAAGGCAACAGGACACATGCAGAAATGCCTGGCTCACCAGAAGCTAATGTCATGGGCCCTGAAATAGTAAAATTTATAAGAAAGGAAGTAAAAAACAAGTCAGCCAAATAATCAATTCAAACAAGACATACTTAAAGAAATGCAAGAAATGATTAGTGTGCCGCAAGAAGAATTTACCAGGAGGCTGGAGGAATAGTTCAGTTAAACCGCTAAGTACCTGAGTTCATTCCCCAGTACCACAAAATCTGGGCATGGTGGGGCATGCCTGTAATCCCAGCATTTGGGAAGGTGAGGCAGGAGGATTGCCATGAGTTCGAGGCCAGGCTGGGCTACACATAGTGAACTCAGAACCAGCCTGGACTACTGAGTGAGACCTGTCTCAAAAAAGAAAAATTTACTAAATAAATAATGGTCTTAATGGATAAAAATTTTACTCAGTTTATAAGAGACACAAATAAAAAGCTGGCTAAGATAAACTAGGCAATACAAAATATGAAGGAATGTTTTGGTATAGAAGTGAAAAATCTGAGAAGGAATCAGGCTGAAATTCAGGGTATGAAAAGGTCATTTTAAAGCAGGGAAAAGTGGCCCTAACAATGAGAGAATAGAGTATCAAATCTTGAAGGCAAGATTAAAGATAACTAAGTGCTGTATTCAGGGATTCTTCCAAAACAAGAAATGACCAAGGAGGCTGGATACAACAGCTACTGGATGACCCAAAGAAAACCAACTTCAAAACTGTGGGTGTGAGAGAAAGAGCAGACAGAACAAAAGATATGAAGTATTCACTGAAATCATGGCACAAAATTTCCTGAATCTCAGCAAAAAATTAATATTCAGCAGCATACAAAAAGCACACAGAACTTCAAATAACTTTGACAGAAAAAACCTTGCCATATCACATTACATACAAAAATCTCAGAAATTCAACATCAAGAGAGAATCTCAAAAACAGTAAGAGAGGGGATGGATGAATAGCTTAGCAGCTTAAGCACTTGCCTAGCATGCCCAAGACCCTGGGTTCAATTTCCCAGCACTATATAAACTGGGTGCACACATGTAAATCTAGCACATAGGAGCCTGAAGCAGAAGAACTGCCATGAGTTCTTGGCCAGCCTGGGTTATATAGTCAGCTCAGTACTGGCCTGTACTACAGAGTTAAGACCCTGCTTCAAACAAACAAACAAAACAACAACAAAATTAGAGAAAAGCAGACAATACTCTATCAAGGCAAGCCCAACCAAATAACTGCTGATCTCTCAGTTCAAACCTGAACAAAATCTCAAGCTTTAAAACAAAGCAAATGTCAACCCAGGTTGTTGCATTCAGCAATATTGTTACCGAAAATTGAAGTAAAAAGCAGGAGTACCTATACTACCCTAAGACACAACAGATTTCAAACCACTATACACTGGTAAATAGAACAATCCAATAGCAAGAGCTCACAGCTATAAATGTATACACAACCCATGTTGGTGCATCCAATTACATAAATCAGAAACTATTTACTGGACATGAAAGGTCAAATAGGCCCCAATACAATCACAGAAGACATCAATACCCAACTCTCACAAATAGGCCAACCAGATGAAATCAATAAAGAAACATCAGATTTAAATCACACCATGGAACAAATGGGACTTATCAGATATCTACAGAGTGTTCTATCCAACGTCAACAAAATACATTTTCTCAGCAACATATGTGACATTTTCCAAAATAGGCCATATCCTTTGCCATAAGACATGCTTAAATAAATTCTAAAGAACTGAACTAGGGACTGGAGTTGTAGCTCAGCAGTGAACGCGCTTGCCTACCACATGAAAGGGTCTGGAATCAATTTCCCAGCACAACATAAACCAAGTGTGGTGGCACAAGTCTGTGATCCCAGCACTCTGAAGACTGAGGCAGGAGAATCGTCATGTATTAGAGACCAGTCTGGGCCACACAGTGAATTCAGGACCAGCCTGGTATACAGAGCAAAATCTTACCTCAAGAAAAAAAAAAATTGAACTAATCCCTTGAATACTTTAAGATCATAGTGGAATGAAACTAGAAACCAACTGGAATGGATCACAAAAGAAACCAGGAAAGAAACAGAAAATTCCTAAATTCAAATGACAAACAAAGCACATCATACGACAAACTATGGCACATGAAAAGCAGTAATAAGAGAAATTTATAGCTATGAATGCACATATGAAAACAACCAAAGCAATCTAAAAAAAAAAATTTAATGATGCAGCTCAAAGTCCTGCAGAAACAAGAACAAGCCAAATCCAAAAGCAGCAAAAGAAATTGTAAGAATAAGAGTGGAGATCAATGAACGCAAACTAAAAAAAAAAACACTATAAAAGATCATGAATCAAAGAATTGATTCTTTGAAAAAATAAGATTGATAAACCTCCAGAAAAGCTCACCAAAAGAGAGAAAAAATTCACATGAAGACAATTAGAAATAATGAAAAGGGTGAAAGCACAACACTGTTGGAATCCAGAGAATTTTAGGAAATTATTTTGAAATTTATATTCCAACAAATTAGAATCCAGAAGTGGATAAATTCCTAGACACGTATGAGATACCAAAATAGAACCAAGAAGATACAAAAAGTCTGACTAGACCAATAACCAGACATAAAACTGAGGAAGTAATAAAGGGTTTATCTAACCGACAAAGAAAAACCCCAGGACTTGATGGATTGATCACACAGTTTTATCAGAACTTCAGGTACAAGCTTGAGCCAATAGTTTTCAAACGTTTTTATGAATGTGAAGGAGAAGAAACATTGCCAAACTCCTTCCTGCAAGCTAGCACTACTTTGATCCCCAAACCTGATAAAGATCCACCAAAGAAAGAAAACTAAAGGTCAATTTCCTTAATGAATATAGATGCAAGAATCCTAACAAGATTTTTTTTTTTTTTGAGACAGGGTCTCGCTCTGTGGTCCAGGCTGGTCCTGAATTCACTTCAGAGCCCAGGCTGCCCTTGGACTCACGGCAATCCTCCTGTCTCAACCTCCCGAGTGCTGGGATTACAGCCGTGCGCCACCATTCCCTGCTTATGTGGTGCTGGGGAATCGAACTCAGGTACTTAGCGCTTGGCTTAGCACTTGCTCAAGCGCTTTAATCGCTGAGCCATTCCTCCAGCCCCCCTAACAAGATTCTTATAAGCAGAATGAAACAAACTATCAAAAAGATCATACACCATGCTACGGTTTAGATCTTGAGTGTCCTCCAAAAGCCTCAAGTATTTGGAATTGTGTGTTGTTGGGAGGTAGAGCTTGGCTGGAAGGGGCAGGTGTTTAAGGTTTGACCTGGAAAGAATGGGGCAATTTGTTGAGATTGGGGATTGCCTAAGGGCAGAGATTCCAGATACTTGTTACTGACTTGTGGGCCAGGAAGTGAGGAAGGGGCAAACTGGCAGCTTAAAGTACTTAAAGGAAAGAAGAAGAAGAAATATTGTAGCTTCTTCTTGGGAAAGCTCATCAGCCTGCTCCTGTTTCACTTGACTTTTGTTTGCAATGGGGTAAGCAGCTCTCCACCACGGTCAGCTGCCCCATGAATGGACTGTGTGTGTGAGAGACCTTCTGAAAACTGTAAGCTAAATAAATCTTTCCTCCCTTCAATTGTGGATGTTGGGTATTTTGTCACAGCCACAAGATAAGTACCTAAGACACACCACAAGAAACTGGACTTCATCTTGGGGATCCAGGATGGTTCAATATACATAAATCACTTAATATAATGTAGCACATAAACAAAAGCAAAGACAGAAGTCACATAAATATCTCAATAGTTGCAGCGAAAGACTGACAAAATATACCATCATCTCATGATAAAAGCCACGATGAAAATAGGTATAAAAGGATCTTACCACAAGCTGATAAAAACTATTTGACAATCCTACTGCCGACATCATCTTCAATGAGAACAACCTTCAGGTATTTCTTCTAAAATCAGCAATAAGACAAGGGTGTCCATCTATCTACTCTTACCACTCATATCCAACATAATGCTCATAAACGGAATATGAATAGGAAAGGAAAAAGTCAAACAATCCTTATTTGCAGATGACATGATCCTTCAGAGGACCTCAAAAAACTCCATCAGAAGTCTCTACATAGCTTGAGGCCAGCCTGGGCTATACGGTGAGTTCAGGAACAGCCTGCACTACAAGGCAAGATTCTGTCTGAAAAACAAAACAATCCCAAAACTACTAAGCAAACGAAGCCAAGTTCTAGGATATAAAATCAATACACAAAAATCAACAGCGTTCTTCGACAGCAAAAGTGAAAACTTAAGAGATTGGAAAAATAACCCCACTCACAGTAGCCTCAAAGAAAACTACCTAAGAATTAACTAAAGAAGAAAAGGACCTCTACTTAATACTGAAAACTACAATATTTTGAAAATAGAAACTGAAGACAATATTAGAAAATGGAAAACAAATCCAGTTTCTGAATAGGCAAAACCAGTATTGTCAAAATGGCCATACTACCAAAACTGACACACAGATTCAATGCAATCCTGATCAAAACAACAGCATTTTTCACAGAACTAGAAAAAATGATCTAAAAATGTATATGGAACCAGAAGAAATCCAGAACAGGCAAACCAATCTTAAGAAAATAAACAAGAGCAGGAAGCATCCCAATACTGGGCGACAAGTTATATTACAAAGCAAGAACGATAAATATCATGTTGTACTGGCACAAAACCAGACAACTGGATCAAAGAAACAGAACTGAGGACACAGAGACACCCCAAGTAATTAACAAATCATGCTGGGAAAACTGGTTAGCCACATGCAGAAGAATAATGAGACTAGACCTACATCTTTCACCATGTACCAAAATCAAACCAAAATGGATCAAAGACCTAGACATTAAAACAGAAACACTGAACTTGTTGGAAGGAAAAAACAGGCAAAACTCTTTAAGACATAAGCATAGGCAAGGCCTTTCTCAATAAAATACCCAATGCACATGGTAACACAAGAATCAACAAATGGGATTAAATCATATTAAAAAGCTTCTGTACAGCAAAGGAAACAATCAATAGAGTGAAGAGAGAACCAATGGAACGTGAAAAAAGTTTTGCCATCTACTCCTCAGAGGATTGTTATCTACAATACATCAAGGACTGAGGCCCCACAGATAGGATTTATCCTTTTGTTGTCTTTGAACAGATAGTTGCTTTACCTGTTCTGGGAGGAAAAGAACTGACAAAGATCAGACCATCCACTCCATGCAGTAACTACTCAACATAATGGATCCAATAAAAAATAGCCAATCAAAATGGAGAGACAGTTCTCAGAAGTCCATGATCAATACATGAAAAAATGTTCAGCATCTTCAGCCAGAAGAGAAATGCAAATCAAAACACCGAGGTTCCATCGAACTCCAGTAAGAATGGTTGGTACTGGGGCTAGGGGAATGGCATCGCAGTTAAAGCACTCGCTTTGCAAGCCCAAGGCCTTGCATTCTATTCCCCAGGATGTGGTGGTGCACACCTGAAATCCCAGCACTCGGGGATGAGGCAGGCACATTGTTCTGAATCCAAGGCCAGCCTGGGCTACATCAGTAAGTTCAGGACCAGCCTGCGCTACACAGTGAGACCCTGTCTCAAAAACAAACAAACAAACAAAAAAACAAAACAAACAAACAAAAAAAAAACAAAAAAAGAATTGCTGGTATCACTTAACTCCAAGAATAGGGCTGGAGGCATATCTTAGCAGTTAAGAGTGCTTACCTAGCAAGGATAGACCTTAAACTCGATTTCCCAGCACCAAATAAGATGGACACAGAGGCACATGCACATAATCCTAGTACTAAAGAGGCTGAGGCAGGAGGATTGCTGTGTATCTGAGGCCAGCCTGGGCTACACTGAGCTCAGGGACAGCCTATATTACAGAGTAAGACCCTATTTCAAAAACATAACAAAAAATCCTTGAAAAACAAGGGCTGACAGCCTGGACAACCTAGTGACTACGTGAGATTCTGTGTCTCAAAATCATAAAGAAAAAATGGGCTGGGAAGGCCTTAAAGCCTGAACTCCAGTACTACCTCCACCCACCCCCCCCTCGAAAAAGGGTGTTTTAATACATTTAACCTACTGAACACCGTATCTTGGCAATGCAGTATGGTACCAATTGCTTATCTTTGTGATCAGGCAGCTGACTGGGACTGTGGCTTATTCCTGCTGTCACTAGAATCACAACTGAGTATAGTACCATACGCTGCTGGCCAGGAAAAGACAGGAAAAAAAATTTAAGTACAGTTTCTACTGAATGTGTACCACTTTCACATCTATAAAGCTGATCATTAAGTTAGGGATAATCTGTACTAGAAGTCAAATCCCATGACACTCAGGCTTGCCTATGGACCACCTCCCAACCTTCCTCCCTTGGAGATTATATAAATAACCAGCACAGCTTTTCTCCAAGCCTAAGCCATTTCCATCATTTAAGCAGTTATTGAAATTCTCCCACTTTCCAACAACTTGTTCTAGACTTCTCTAAAAATAAAAGTTGAATTATAATCAGCTTTCAAATTATATTCCTCAAATTAATGTACATTTTATTTGTGCCCAAACTGACATCTCTTTCTCAAGATAACAAGATTTGTTTGCAATAACTTTGAAGACTAACAAGACAAGAAATAATCTACCCATCAATAAGACTGAATAGATAGTAAGTGATATGCCAACACCATGGCAACCTATATTAAGATTCAAAATTAGGAAGACTTTTGTTGGATGTAGAAATACCACCAAAACACACTACAACAGAGGTTCGTGTATATAAATACATACAATTGTTTCATTTACAGGGGATAGTACATATGTAAGTATATAAAAAAGTAATGGGAGACTAGGAAATGTGGTGCACACCTATAATCCCAGCACATGGCAGGGCTAAGTAAGGTAGAAGGATTCCATGTTCAAATCCAGCCTAAACTACACAGTGAATCCCGGAGCAAAACCATGTCTCAAAAAAATTCAAAACAAAAAGGGACTAGAAAGGTTCTCATCAATAGCTAGGGGACTGATAAGGGACACGTAAGGAAGCACCTACAAATCTGTCCATGTACTTTATTGTTTCTCTTAAGGCGTATTTATTACAAGGGCATTAATGAACAAAAACCAATAAAATACTACCACTTAATCAGAGTTCAAACATATACAGCAATAATCCTCCCAGCTGAGCATGGTGGCACAGGCCTGTAATCCCAGCACTCTGGAAAGCTGAGGCAGGAGGATCGCCAGTTTGAGCCTAGCCTGGATAACTGAGTGAGACCCTATCTTGAAATAAAAATAAAAACAGGCTGAAGATACGGCTCAGTGTGAAGGCCCTGGGCTCAACCCTTAGTGCTTGAAGAAAAAAATACAGTGTTATGGTGTGGACCTGGAATGTGCCCCAAAGCCTCATGCATTTGGGTACCGTGCAAGAGCTATGGAAGCACGTGCTGTTAAGTGGTGGGGTCCGGGGGGAAAGGGCAGACCACTGGGGTGTGACTGGGAGGGGTGCTTACTGGCCAGGACCTGAAGGGTACATGCTAACTTTGCTCTAGCTCTATCACTTGGCTTCCTGCCAGCCATGCTGTGAGCAGCTCTTCCTCTGGCTATGTCTGTTAGGTGCATGCAACATTGTCAGCTGCCCATGCATGGACTGAGACATTAAAGAACTGAGAGAAAAACAAATCTTTCCTTCCTTAAGCTGTGAATGTTGGGTACTGAGACACAAAAATGAAAAATTAACTGAAACACAAAGAAAATCCTCACAGAAACCCCTAGAGGGCTGGAGAAATAGCTCAGTGGTTAAAGTGCTTGCCTAGCAAGTGCTAAGTACCTAAGTTCAGTTCCCCAGCACCACATAAACTGGGCAAGGTGGTTGTAATCCCAGAAAAGGAGATTAGGCAGGAGGACTGCCATGAGTTTGAGGGCAGCCTGGGCTACATGGTGAGTTTAGAACCAGCCTGGAACACAGACTGGGACTCTCTCTCTCTCTCAAAAAAAAAGAAAGAATGAATGAAATAAAGAAAGAGACAAAGCAAAGAGAAAAAGAAAAAGAAACCCCTGGAAAGGGAGGGAGATACACCAACAGAAAGTCCAAAGAAAATAAGCATAATTAGTAGGGCTGGAGTTTAGAAAGACCTGAGTCTGTCTACCTGCATTCAAATAAAATGCTGTTTTTCCTGAGTCACATAGCTAAAAATCCAACTTATTATCTGTCAGTCCCAAGTTCAAGTATAAATGAGCTGGGGTATGACAAAATTCTACTACTGCTACCAATATTTTTGTTCAAGATTCATTATTTGATTGGATTCCTATAGGAATTAAAAATTTATAAAATCCTATCTCTAAGTTAGGGCATATTGTGACCATAAAATCATGTTAAAAAAGGAGAAAAAAATCAGTAAGTTATTAAAGGCTACATATCGTAACTGAACCTTGTCTGAGAAATGAAGGAGGACTGCATAACATTTCAGTGCTGAGCAACACACGTAAGAAGGAATTCTCCTAAACCATAAACTACTGTTTACCGTAGGCACAAAGATACTAAGACTATGGAGCTGATCGCTGAGCATTATCAGGACACACGAACTATTTTCAAGGGATAGAGTTCTGTGAAGGCATTATTGCTGTACTTACGAAGCTGGTCGGTCTTGTCTCAAGTCGATAGTGAAGACAACCGCATCTTCGCCTGCAGACAAGAATGTACAAGGAGAGTCTGGTTCCAGGGCCAACTGCAGGAGAAAAAGGGATACAGTGAACTTCCCGATGATCAGAATTTGAAGCAGTCTAGTGCCGTGCCTTTACCTTTAGCAAAGGCTAAATTGAAAATGTATCAGGAAGAGAAACTTCTACCTCTTTTGCTATTGTAAAATCCTGAGAAGGGGAGAAATTTAAGCATCATTCACTCTTCTATATAAATTATTCACAGTCTTATTCTATACAAGTCAAAAGGATAGATGATTTGATATTTTACATAAGTCCTGAAAGAATCTGACAGAGATACCAAGAGGAAACATCAACTCTTTAAGAGTTCTCAAATTCAATTCTACACATTTAAGGGTAGAGAGAAAATTATGCCCACTTTTTTTTCCCTCCTCATCTTATCTACAACATAGGGTTTTTTCCCATTTTAATACCTTTATTAGCATGTATTTGCAATATATAATAACAACAATCAGCTTGAGAAATTGGCGTATTTACACACAGCACCTGGATGATTTTTGCACCCCTCCCCCCTTCCTACACCCTAACCATCCTCATCCCCTTTCCCTCTACAGTCTATCTTCTTAGTTTGTTCCACTTCTCTTACTTTTTAAAAATAAGGTTTGGTTTTCTCCTATGACCATGCAATGTTTAACCTGCTGTGTCCAATTCATTTTGCTAAGCATAATGGTTTCAAGGTGCATCCATTTTTCTACAAATGATTTGAATTTATCTTTTTTTAATGGCATAGTAGTACTACTTTGCTACATCTTAGCTCTAAAAATTGGTCCACCAAATAGGTAGTTTCACACTTCCTATCTGGATGGAAAAGGATAGTTGGGTCAATCTATACATTTTCTTAAGGTCTGTGAAGAGAGAGGACCATTTCCTTCCAAGTCCTAGAAAAAAACAATGCCTACCCTGAGACTGAGCAGCTCAATGCTTCTCACTGGCAGCCACCAACTATCTGGCCTCTATTCCCAATTAATTAATTAATTAATTTATTTATTTATTTATTTTGAGACAGGGTATCACTCTCCAGTCCAGGCTGGTCCTGAACTCACTATATATAGTCTTTGCTGGCCTCAGACTCTCACAACAATCCACCTGCCTCAGTTTCCTGAGTGCTCTGATTACAGATGTGTGCTGCCACACCCAGCTTTACGTGGTGCTGGGGAATTGAACTCAGGGCCTGGAGCTTGCTAGGTAAACACTTTTAACTGCTGAGCTAGTCCTCCAGCCCGATTTCCCCACTCTAAATAGGGCTATAATACCATTTAGAAATAGTGCTATTTGTGAACTAAGAGTTGTAATCAGAAAAGCTGGAGTTTTCACATATGAGGAAATAATCACTAGTACCTTGGAACTGCTACAGTGTTTAAAAAATAATCAGCAAACTTCAGGGGTAAACCTCAAGGATCTACAAACCAATCACAGCTAAGCTCAGGATGTTACAAGTAAATGATATGATGATCACTCTAACAATTGTCTCCCAAACAGTTTCAGGTAGCTATTTTTGCTCTCTTAACTACAAATCTCAGGACTAAAAGACTGAAAGGAGGAGATTCAAAGAACATAGAAAAGGGAAGTTATCAGCTGCAATCGAGAGGGTCTGGCTCATAAACCTCAGAGTAGAGGCTTGCTTCCTAACTCACCTTGTGGGATGCTCCCTTGTGCTGAGCCACACGCTTCGTATTCTTGCAGCACTGTGTAGCAGAAAGCTCCGCTACACGAACCTGCCCATCCCGGGCGCACATGGCCAGGGTAGAATCACCACTGTTAGGAAGAAACTTGGCCTGAGGTGTCAAGGACACAAAAAAGGGACAGAAAAAGAATTGAGGAGGCAAATTTGACTAAAAAAAATAAAAAGTCATCATCCCAATTCCAGTTCATCCCTCACCCCCACCCCCAAGCTTTTTTTGAGACAGGTTCTCACTCAGTAGTGCAGGCTGGTCCTGAAATCACAATGTAGCCCAGGCTGGCTTCAAACCCTTATCAATCCACCTGCCTCAGCCTCTCAAGTGCTGGGATTATAGAAATGTGCCACCACACCTGATTGATGTGGTGCTAGGGAACTGAACTCATGACCTCTTCTTGCATGACAGCTGGATGTAGCTTTCCTACTTTTGTACAGCTGGCCAAACCTAATTTCTTCTGGGAGTGAAAAGATTTTATCTGATGTAAGGGTATTTTGGTTGGTTCTGGAAAGTGGAACTAGTACATGATTAAGTGAAAAGGTGAAATAGGATCTTATCTTGTGAGGAAGAAAAACAAAGAAGAAATCTACCTTGGCTCAACAGCATACATATTACTTTGATTTAAAGGAAAAAGAAACTAGAAAGACTGTTAGAAAAGAAAACATGTTTAGGGACGAAAAGCCAGTAGAAATCTGCAGAGCCTGAAAAGTAAAATCTCCAAAGAGTTAATGACTAATGTTTATCAAAAGTTATTAATTACCAGCCATGAAGCTGGGTTAGGTGGTACAGGCCTGTAATCCCAGCACGCTGGGAAGCTAAGGCAGAGTTGCGCCTAGCCTAGGCAACTCAGCAAGACCCTATCTCAAAATCAAAACCAAAAACTGGGATGGGATGTAGCACAGGACACAGACCCTGAATTTCATTCCCAACCTCACAAAAATAAATAACCAGCCATGGTTCTAAGAGCTTAACCTCTACTGGTTTAGTTGTTGCTTTTCTTTTCTTCCTTTCTCTCTCTGTCTCTCGTTCTTTCGTTCTATGGTTCTGGGAATAGAAATCCTAGGCCTTATGCATGCTCAGCACGTGCTACACTCTGAGCTCAACTCCCCGTCTTCTCAATGTTATTAAATCCTCATAACCCGACATGTTTAGTCTTAATTTTACAAATATACAAACTGAAATCCCAAATTAGCTTGCCCAAACTCACATATGTATTAAGTGGAATAGCCAGGACTTGAGCCCAGGCAGTCTGGTTCTAGTGCTTAGGCTTTTATACTATCCTGCCTCCTAGCAGCATACCTGCAGTATTTCCTGGGATAAGTTCCAAATGCCTATCATAACAGGGCCTCTGACGGTCCTTAAATACAAGAAAACAAAAGCTCGCCATGGATCTTTCTGTGTGTTAAGAAAGCCAAGGCAGGGTGAAGTCCTGATGCTTACACTCTAGGCAGCAGCTCAGACATATATAGCTTGTGCCCACTCTTTCAGTTCTTACGCGTCCTTGCCTCACCTGGAAGACATTACTTTTGTGGCCACTCTCAAAGTCGAGTACTGGCTGTCGCCGCACCCAATCCCATACCACCACCTTCAGGTCATCGCTGCCACTGGCCAGCCAGGTGCCGCGCTGGTTAAAGTGCAGGGTATTCACACAACCAGTATGGCCCTCGAGCCCATGCTGCAGGCGGAAACGCTGTACAAAGACTCTTGCCCCACAGGCCTCATACACAAAACGGGCACTAGAACCCAGCGCCCGTTCCCGAAGGGCAGGAAGGGCTTGCCAGCGCGGTCGTGGCAGAGCAGTTGTCTCTGCGGTCACCCAGTCCTCCAGGGCCTGCTCGTCGTCTGATGAGTCCTGGTCA
Source organism: Ctenodactylus gundi (assembly GCA_004027205.1). Taxonomy (NCBI): domain Eukaryota; kingdom Metazoa; phylum Chordata; class Mammalia; order Rodentia; family Ctenodactylidae; genus Ctenodactylus; species Ctenodactylus gundi. Next base: position 574,063 of record PVKB01000808.1, read on the forward strand.
TGGCTGGCCCGCTTGCGCTGCACACGGCGCCGAGGATACTCCTCTTCCTCCTCTTCCTCCTCTTCCTCCGAGTGGTCATGGACTCGGTTTTCATCATGGAGGGAGTAATGACCAGTGTCCTCCATGCTGTCCGAATCCTTTTCTTCACCTGAGCTCTCTGTGTCTGTGCCACGACTTTCTGTGCTGGTACGGTTAGGGCCACCATCATCCCCAGTCAAGCTCAAACTCAGGTCTGAGGCCTCCACTTCAATGCCTGAGGATGTCTCCCTCCCCTCTTCAGCTCCAGACATCTCCTCTGGACTGCTAGACAGACTTCCTACAAATTAATGAAAAACAGCATAGCAATCAGAACAGCAATCAGAAGAATATCCCACAATACTCTAAGAAACCATTATAGGTTTTCACTAGAAATAAATTCTAGTCAATCTATAAATTATAAATAATAAATCCTAATGAAAGAGTGTTCTGACCCAGGTACATGCCTATAATCCCAGCTACCTGGGAAGCTGAGACGGGAGGATCTGAAGTTGAATGCCATCCTGGGCAACTTAGCCAGACCATGTGTCAAAATTTTAAGATGAGCCAGGGGCTGGACAGGAGGGCTGAGGACATACAGCAGCAGAGCACCTGCCTAGCAGGCAAGCACACGGCCCTGGCTTCAAGCCCTAGTATCGCTACAAGCAACAAAAAGAAAAGTAACTTCTGAGAGAAAATCCTCCAAAGGACAAGAAATTAAAAAGATCAACAAAAGTAACTGCAGAATAATTAAAATTATAATAAAAAGTAGGCATGATGACACACACCTGTAAATCCTAGAACTCTAGGAGGCTGAGGCAAGAGAATCACGAGTTTGAATCCAGCCTGTGTACCTTAGCAAGACCTTGCCTCAAAATAAAAAAAATTCGAAACATGGCTGCGGATACAGCTCAGTGAGAAGGCCCTAAGTTCAATCCCTAATACTGTATTCAATCAATCAGTAAAATAAAAGTTCTCAAGAGCCTAAGCTTTGACATACAGCATGGAAGTATGCCTCATACAACTACCTACCTAGGATGTTCTGCTGGATGGCATCTAGTAGTAGTAGTAAAAACTAAACTGACTTGTAAGGAAAGCTCTGGTCAGGCTATTAATATTATAGCCATCTTCTCAGGGAAAGATGAAAAATAACTGATTAAAATCACTCTTTCAGATAAAGAGTTGGACCATTTCCTACTTCAAAACAGCATGTCTGCCTTTTGCCAACTAAACACCAAGTTTCTTCCCCCCCAAGTTCCTAAAACCCATTTAAAAGGTGTGCAGTGGGGGACGGCTGACGAGTTTTTAAGTTAGAATTCTGGGGCTGGGGTCGTAGATCAGTGGTTAAAGCATTTCCTAGTATGCACAAGGCTCTGGGTTCAATTCCTGAGCACCACATAAAAATTAGCTGGGCACACACCTATAATACCAGCTTTGGGAGGATGAGGCAGGAAGATGGCCGGGAGTTTAAGGCCAACATGGGTGGCACGGACAGTTCAGGATCAGCCTGAGCTACAGATAGAGATCCTGTCTCAAAATAAAAATAATAATTTTTGATCATCTGGTGTGAGTTCTTGCTAACCTTTCGCTAGTAAATATATTCTGACTTACATTCCTTACTTTTATAGTCATGCATTTTTATTCTCTTTATTGAGACAAAGTTACCAAGAAGCACACACAAAACTGGTAAAAAGCAATGCTACTTTTGTATCTGAGAATAAAAGTTCAGTATATTCTTGGTGTGCTGTGTTGGTGGTTAAACAACTAGATGACTCTGAGTAATGACAATTTGATATGGCATTTTCTTATGTAACAACTAAGTCATATTCCAACGAGCACTTTGCAATGTTCTAGAGTTAATACAACCATAATTTCTCACCTAAGGTCAAAGTGTAGAGAAAGAGAGTAACGCCTGTTAACATGGCTTGCTCATGGCCTTTGGTCTTAAGACGACTGCAAATTTTAATCTGGTCAGAAGTGAAAGCTGTTAGGAAAGGTAGACCAGCTGCATGACTCTATTATAAGACAGTCAACTCCAATACTGACAGTTAGGGATTCAAAGCTGGAGCATCTTACTGCCATGTGAATTAGAACAGACATTTCTGATGATCATTAAAGCAAACACCTAAGCAAAAAACCTAATTCAGAAAACAGATAAGTGGTGACAAAATGCTGGGCGACACAGCAACACTTCAACCAAGAGCAGTGTGGGATATGAGCTGGAAGAGAATAAGGAAAACGCAAACACATCGGTGTCCAGAGTGAAACAGGGAGAGCAAAGAGAGCAGGGAAGAACTCTGAACCTAGGGACTAGATTTATTAAGACTGAAAAGTTTAATAAAGGGCTTTAATTTATTGTTGTTATACATATTAAGATGTACATGTTCTGAAATGCATATAATGAAATTACTAAACTTAGACAACTGACACATCCATTATCTTCCAGTTTTGTTTTTTTTTTTCCCAATGGTAAGCATGCTACCAGACTGGATACAGGAGATGCCCAACACACGAACAGAAACGTGTCCACAGAGTAAGTGTGCTGACTCCTATCCCAGAAGAAGAGTATTCAGGACTACTCAGTAAGAAACACAGGAAAGAAGAGAAACAGAGGCACTCTAATCTGCAGCTGGGAGTACCTATGAAGTTCTGGGAGCGGGAACTATAAAATTTATAAATCTTTTGTGTTTGTGTGTGGTACTAGGGATCAAGACCAGGGCTATACTTCTACTCCCATTTTTAGCTGTGATTTGAACAGAGTGTGTTACTAAGTCACTAAATTGCTCAGGCTAGATTCAAACTTGCAATCCCTCTGCCTCAGCCTCCCAGAGAGCTGGGATTACAGGCCTGTTTCACCACGCCTGGTGAAATTTGTAAATCTATAGAAAGTGTAGGTTTGGCAGTATGCAGACTCCTCAAGAAACTGGAAACAGATATTCCACTTGACTTAGCTATACTTTTGGATATCTTCCCAAGAGTTAAAGTCACCATACAAGAGTGATATATGCATACTCATGTTTACAGCAGCACAATTTATAATAGCCAAATCTTGGAAGAAGCCAATATGTCCAACAACACATGAATGGATAAAGAAGATGTGGAATATATACACAATGGACTATTATACTGCCATAAAGATAAATTTGAGTCATTTGTAGAAAAACGGATGCACCTTGAGACAATTGTGTGCTTAGTGAAATGAATCGGACACAGGTTAAATATCATAGTTTTAGAGAAAACCAAACCATAAAAAAAAAGTAAAAGATAGATGGAAGAGAGAAAGCAGGTAGACTTTGTGGAGAGGGAAAAGGAAGGTGAGAGAGTGTTGAGAGAATGAGAAAGGGAGCCGGATGTGGTATGTGTATTTTTAAAAATTACATGACAAAGAACAGTGTGGGTGTGGGCTTGCTCCTTTCACAGGTAACTGGTGATTTTGCCCAAAACCTCTGAATGTTTCTTGGGCTGGAGGAACAGCTCATCAGTTCCACAGCACCACATAAGCTAATGCACCCTGTAGTCTTAGCACTCGAGAGGCTAAGGCTAGAGGACTGCCACAAGTTCAAGGCCAGCCTGGCCTGTAGAGCAAGATGCTGTCTCAGAAAAAGAAAACCCTCAAACCGTTTCTTAAGATCAGGATGCTGCCTTTCTATCTTCTTTTCTCATTCTTCCTTCTCTTACTTTTTCTTTCTTTTGGTAGAAGTGATGATATAACAAAAGGCCTTCACACTGAGTTAATTCCCTGGTCCATTTTCATTTTTACTTTTGAGACAAGGTCTCACTAAGCTGTCTAGGCTGTGCTCGAACTTGGAATCCTTCTGCCTTTACCACAGTGCTAGGATTATGGGCCTGTGCCACCCTTTACTTTATAAAGGTCTTTAAGAATGGTGAAGACAGAAAAATGCCATACACGTGGAAAGAAGGAAAAGTGAAACGTCGAAACTCCTAGAAGTAATTATTAAAATTATGATTAACAAATTCAGACTCTGAAGGCCACACTAGCTATTATTAATGTAAAGAAGGGCTCTCTTGGTCCATGACTGTTCAGTCCTTCAGAGGACCACGATCTAGATGAGGAGTTGGGTGTTTTTTCTGTTGTTACTTTTTTTTTTTTTTTTTTTTTTTTTTTTTTTTTTTTTTTTTTTTTTTTTTTTTTTTTTTTTTTTTTTTTTTTTTTTTTTTTTTTTTTTTTTTTGTAAAGGGCCAGAAAGAAAAAGTCTTGGGCTTTGCAGACAGTATGGCATTTGGTCACAACTAACGGGGCTGGAGGAATGGCACAGCAGTTAAAGCACTTGCCTTGCAAATGCAAAGCCCTGAGTTTGGTTTCTCAGCACCACATAAAGGTGGGCATGGTGGTTCACACTTGTAATACCAGCACTTGGGAGGCTAAGGCAGGCGAATTGTCCTGAGTCCAAGGCAAGCCTGGGCTACACCAGTGAATTCAGGACCTGCCTGGGCTACAGAACAACAACAACAACAAAAAGATACTACATAAATGAACTGGTATGACTGTGTTCCAATAAAATTTTACAAAAGTAAGTGACAGGCTGGCTTTAGCTTGTTTACTATAGTTTGCCAATTCCTAACATAGATAATGGCCAACCTCCAAATCAATAGTATATACTCGAGTCTCTGTGCCTTTCAACTAAAACCCAGTGGAAAGTAAAGAGGCAAAGAGAAAAAAAGGGATGAAAAGAATGAAGACAGAATCCTATTCAGTTTGGGTTGTAAATCTCTCTCACCTGCTCTTTTTCTTTTGGCACTGGGGATTAAACCCAGGGTCTCATACTCTATCAAGAAGCAACATTCCTAGCCTAGCAAATTCTTCCTTATCTAGTATCTCTATCAAATTACTTTCTCGGGGCTGGAGGAATGGCTCAGCGGGTTAAAGCGTTTGCTTAGCAAGCGCTAAGTCAAGTGCTGAGTACCCGAGTTCAATTCCCCAGCACCACATAAACTGGGCGTGGTGGCACACGCCTGTAATCCCAGCACTCGGGAGGCTGAGGCGGGAGGATTGCCCTGAGTCCAAGGCTAGCCTGGGCTCCATAGTGAGTTCAGGACCAGCCTCGACTACAGAGCAAGACCCTGTCTCAAAAAAAAAAAAAAAAAAAAAAAAAATTACTTTCTCCATAAAAGAAATCTCTCAATATAATTCAGAAACCTCATTTCCCTCAAACTCCATGGTTCCTACTTTCAGCTGGAACCTTTTTCTTCTTTAACAGTATTTACGAAGCCCGGCTCTTTTACAGTCTTTCAGAAAGCTGAACCACTAACCTCACAGATGTACACCCTTGTTACTGATCTTCTGGAAACATCAGATAAAAATCTGAAGAAGTACCAGATAAGGTAGGCCTCGTGGCACAGGCCTGTGATCCCAGCACTCAGGAGAATGGCAAGTTTGAGTCCAGCCTTAGCAGCTTAGTGACTTAATGACACCTGTTCTCAAAATCAAAACTAAAAAATGAGCTGGGGATATAACTCAGTGCAAAGACCCTGGGTGTAATCTCTAGTTAGTCTAGCCCCATCTCACGCCCTCCCCAGCAAAGAAAAAAAAAAAAAAAAAAAAAACCCACCCCAAACCCACCAGATAATACAAACTATTTCCTGTGTGGTTTCCTATTTTCAAAACACAGGAAAGGTTCTTACCCTCCCCCTACTGTCCAAATTCCCACTCTGTCTGAGGAGGAGGAGGATCCCAGCTGGTAGTAAAAACAGCTTCACCTTCATTCTGGCCCTTACCATGAGCTAAGTCTGTTTTACCATCTGCGCTGCTCTCTCTGCTGGACATCTTGAATGATGTCTGCTGTAGCCAGCCTGGATGTGTGAGAGGAAAAAGTGAAATAATTAGAAAACAACTGACCTGGGATAAACAACAAAAGGAAACGGAGATTTGACAGTGTACAGACGCCTTTCTGTAAGAAGGATGTGTGCATCTATGTGCACGTGCACACACACATACATGCGCTTAATGGGAGCGCTCAGCTGTTGAAAACAGATCAGATTTTTCTCCTTTTTCTAATTCTATACAGGGACATATTTGGGGGAGATCAAATCTCTTCATTTTTTTCACGTATTCCCTGAGTAACTGGCAATGTTTTTCAAATAGAAAAGAAGAAACCGAAATGAACCTGGAATGGCAGGCATATATCGAGCGACAGGTACTGCAAGCAAAGAGCCTCAACTCCATCGAGACAGCTAGCTAGCTTCAGCCCTGGCTTCTAGAAGAATCTTCTCAGGTAAGTAACAGTGAGGTATGCACACACTCTGTAAAACACTTGCTTTCACAACACGAAGTGGTCATATTCTGAAGGACATTTCACATACAATCAACAGAGAGCAGAGGAAACCAAGCCGGGCTTTCTGTACACTGACATGCCTAACTTCTGGCTTATTGCAGGCACAGATACCAAAGATACGCAGAAGAGCTAGAATGTGAACTTGAGTGTTAATCCCTAAAAACTAAAAAACCCTTAAGGTCCATTTTTTTTTCCTCCTTTTTAGGTCTAACAGTCTGTGACCAAGGACAAAGGCGGAGAAGAAAGGGCATTTCCATTACCCTATCTCAGCTCGATTATTTCACCTTACTCAACCAACATTACCCAGACATCCTTCTGGCAAAGCCTTACCCAGGCAGCAGGATGTCTTGCTTATTTCTGTCCTGACACTGTAACACATTTCCCCTGCCTCCCTCCCCTGCCCCCACACACATACAAAGCCACCTCCAGCAAATTCCAAAGAGCAAAGAATAATATTATTCAGACCAGAATTTTGTTAAGCCCTTTCAGTGCCTTGGACAAAAGGCACTGGTAAAAGACAAAGTATGATTATGACTCCAGTCCTTGTACCCAGGCACACTGGCCTCTAATCTTTCAACAGCCCTTTCATTCCCATGACAGTATCCCAGAAGCAGTCCCATCCTTAT